>ML677371.1:6607612-6804755 GCA_007922305.1 Dermatemys mawii | reverse complement strand
GGATATATTTCCACTCCTATTTTGGTGTAATCTGGTTACCTTCTCCCGTTGGAGACACTGGATATATTTCCACTGGCTCCAGTGGAAATATATCCAGTGTCTCCAATGGGAGAAGGTAAACAGATTACACCAAAATAGGTACTTTCCCAGGGAAAACTCCCCTGGACTCCCCTAAAGTATTTGTCTATGTCTGCCCCACCTTTTGAAAAGTACTCAGTATAGTTTGTTCCCCGTGCGCTGGTCAAAAGCTATCCAGTGGCTCCAGTGGAAATAGGATTGGTTCCACAGTGCTCCTGAGGCTCTGACCATTACAGCAGGAGAGCCTGGAAATGTGACTTTGTTGCTGCCAGGGAAATGTGCCAGTCATCAGCTCTGCCTGCTCATTGAGAGAGGAGGAAAGAATGGAATTGGATGGCCTTCATTTCCATACTATTCCCCTTTTCCTTCCTGGAAGGCCAGAGGTGGAATTGGCCTATCTTACCGTAGCAACAGAGAGCCGGAGCTGGGGGTATGTTTACAGGCTCCTAGGGCTGAGCTCAATTCAGACACAGATGTGCAGAGGTGACTGCAGGGTCACAGACCTGGGCTGAATTTGCAGAACCCCTTGAAGGCTGGGCTCCTATCTCAGGAGCGTATATCTGAGTGCCATACACCACTATGCAAGTTTATCCAGGCTCATTCTTTTCATCCTTTTTCTTTTGTCCTGCACAAAGCTAAAAATAATTTCAAAAGTTACTGAATTAAATACACAGTCCCTAGCGTGCCACGCAGAAATTAGAGGCAAGCTGATAAAAATCAAAGACACCCGGCCAAGATGCAAAGAAAGCTCTATCTGAAAGCATGTTTGAATAAAGAAAGCATTTACCAGAAGAAAGGCAAACTGTTCTTCTAATAGCCAATGTTTCTTTCTGCTCTCTAGTTATTCTTCACCAGAATTAAATTCACATACAGAACAAACACTTCTTTCCTTTCTTTGAACACCACTGGGACAAAGCTCCAAGCAGTTCTGACTTGCACTTCACAGGTAGCACTGCCAGAGTGCCATGCATTTCCCAGCAAGACCTATGAATACTTGCATACAATTTGCCAACTCAGGATATTCAAGGTCCTTACAAACAGTATTTAATTTAACCTTATAACATCTGTTAGACACTCAAAGACTGAGAGACCCATTTTAAAAGGTGGTCTCTATACAGGACGCATTAATATTTGACTTTAGACACCCAGAGCATAGTTTCCAGAGATGCTGAGTATTCACAGTCACCGGTGACTTCCAGTGGAGTTGGGGTGCTAAATAACTCTGAAAACCAGATCTCAAGCATCTGAAGTTAGGCATCAGTTAAAGTTAGGGGTCACTTTCAACCATGTGGCCCTAAAAGACCTCCCAAAGGATGCATAGGCAGTGTTCAGCAGCGCAGGAAATAGAATGCAGAGCTGCTAATTCTCACTTGTAACAATCACAGGCCCATTTTTCCTTTGTATGTATGATAACCTGATCTGAGATGTACTGCCCTTCTCTTTGGCGTTGTTGCATTTGCTCAAGGCAGGAGGTGCTTAGCTGAGATGGTTCCCAGTGCCCAATAAGCAATAGGTTTCCTTTTAAAGTAGCTGCTGTGGATGGGTTCTGCCTCTTAGAAGCAGAAAACCCTTCAATGCAGATACGATTGACGACTCCAGATGTTACTCTAAGGGGATGTCATGGCAACAGCCTTACTGCCACTGCTCCTCTGTGCCCCAGTGGTTGCCAGCACAACCTCCTCCTTACTGCCATGCCTCTTTGCTTCAGCTGCAATGAACCACTCCCTAATGATCTGGCATTTTGACTCATGTGGCTCTCCTCAGTGCTTCGGAGCTCTGGCATGACTCCTTGCAGCTCCTCTTATCTTGGAAGATCCCAGTGCTGTTTCAATACAACTGCTCTCCTGTTCTATAGCCCTGAATAGCTGCTGATCACATTTCAGGAGGCAATCACCTTGGCTATCAGTGCTCTAGGCATCAGTTGGTTCCTGCCTCTAGTAGCTGTGGACTCTGAGTATTGGTCCTCCCTTTAGACAAGCATGCTGCAAAGCAGCTGCTCCTGCTCTTCAGTGGAGACTTAAATTGCCAAGAAGCTTCAATCCCTAAGAAGGTTCTCAGGGAGCTGAACAGCGCCAGTTACTCAGTGAGTAATCAGCTTATCAAGGTGCGGGGTTGTGCTGGTCTATGCAGCCTCCCATTTTCCTTCCTGCTCTTAAAGTTGGAGATGTGCCTAAGTCACAAAATCTGAATTTCAGCCCCCACCTCACTGAAGTGAGTTTAGTCATTTATTTCAAAGGGCTCAGATTCAGGGTGCTCAAAAAAGGGGGTTGGTTTTGTCTATTACAGACATAGGGGCTAGCAATGACATTTGAAAGCAGAGCTGAATTCTGAACCCACTAAGATACAAAACTATTCAGATGTGGGGTTTTGGTTTGTGCCCATCACAACTTAAAATCTGGTTTCAGTTAATAGGCAAAGAAATAAGAGAATCAAGTTATAGACAAGAATCAACTAGTTGCTCCTAGAGCTACTGGTAGTCATTTCTTATAATTTCCCTCTGACAATGGAGTTTGAAGCAGCTATATAATTCTGGTGGCTTTGCCCCACATTTTATTTTCAGGGTGGCCTATTTTAGCTGTAAGCAATTCATTTTGCTAAATAGGCCACTTAGTGCAATACCTTTATCTCCTACAGCTACTCGTACGTTAGTGATTTTCCCATCTGATCATCCATTGAGAGCTCAGTTGTTGAAATATTTGATCAAAACGTGAAACAGTTACTTCCAGGGTATCAAATCTCTGAGTCATCCAGTCATTCCTTTGAGCAATCATTTCAGTGAATCTCAGAAATCAAACACTCTGGTAGTGGCTGCCAGAGTGGATGCAACAGGTGTACCTGGAGCAGTTTGTTGTTTAAGCACGTCACTTTCCCTTTGGGCAGTTTCTGGTCTCAATATATTTTCCTTTCTCAATAAAAAGATTTAAGCCAGATTCTCCATGTTGGTTACACTGGACTCACTGAAGTCACACCTGTGGTAAAAATTGGTTTCTCAGAGTGGGCATTGCAGCCATAAACACACTGCAGTTAAAAACAGGCCATTTTAGTCCCAAGAGAACGTGGCATTGAGCCAGCCAGCACGTGTTCTTAGATACTCTTCCCCAATTTGTCCATCTCATATGTACACATTATACTCCTGGGGGAATTCTGCACCAGGGGCCCCAGCCAAATAGGAGGCTCTGGAAAAATCTGCTGCCCGCGGCGGAAGCCTGGAGTCCCGGCCAGCATGTGGGCGGGGTGGGGGAAGCCCCTGCGCCCCAAACCTGCTCTGCAGTGATGACAGGAGCCACTGGGTGGGAGAAGTCCCACCCCCAGAGCAGCCCCCAACCCAGTCCCTGGCTGCAGCTTCCAGGCAGGAGAAGTCCTCCCCCGCAGTGGCCCCCATCCCCAGCAGAAGTCACGGAATGGAGGAATCCTCCCCACCAGCCCCTGACCCTATCCACGGCAGTGGGGGAAAAAGAAAAATGAGGAGGAGCCTGGGTGGAACAGGGGAAGTCCCTGGGGAAAGGGCGGGGCTATGAGCGGGGCCACTGGTGGAAGGGGTGGAATGGGGGCGGGGCTACAGGCGGAAGGGTGGGACCTGTGGAGGGGCCCCCTCACTTGCTCTGGGGCAGGGCCCCAGCAAACCTTAATCCGCCTCTCCTGAGCAGTGTTAATGTAAGATAAATCTGCCAGAAATGAGAAAGTTTGATTGGCTACTATTTCCCTACAGACTTAAAATTGCATCCATAAAACACACATCTTGTTAAAACAAATACCAGACCTTCATCTAGCAAAACACACCAGATAGATTGTCAGATTCAGTTACAACAACATGGGCTTGATTTTTCAGAGGTGTTAAGAACCTGCAGCCCCTACTGGCTTCAACTGGACAGGGGGATGTTCAGCACCTCTGAAAACCAGACCCTGAGGAACTAAACACTCCAGAGAATAAACAGAATGGGCTAGATGTTGCTCTGAATTCCCATCGGAGTTAGCGGTGTTACATTGGTGTCAATGAGAGCAGAATTTTGCCAGAAATCTACAAAATAAAATAGGGCATCATAAGACGTTTTCGCCTTATGTACAAACAAAGGGAAAGCAGGGGTCAAAACAGAGTTGAAACGACAGGAAACTGTCTTTTACTACTTATTTTCATAGCTGTAATGACTTTAAATCTAGGGCATCTTCTTGGGGAATAAACAGCCAGCTACAGTTAATGACTTGAACTATTATTACTTTTTATATTTAACTACTGTACAGAAAGCTAAATTAGTTAAAATAGTTGGAAATGTTAAAAATCTCGAATAGTGGCAGAGAGAAAAATCTGGGAGAAAAAGGTGAAGTGACCTCTTTTATATCCTCTTGGCCTTGTATATTCTATCTGCAGTCCTCTATAGCAGGGGTCTTCAAACTTTCCCCCCTGCGTGCCCTTTCCATGGAGGGAAAAATGTAGTGGCCCCCGGAGGGTATGTCCAGCGAAATGTCACTGCAAAAAGTGAAAGCTTCCGCTTTCTGTGACAGCATTTTGATGGGAACAAAATAGCCCGCCCGGGAGTTCAGCGGTCTCCTGGATGGGCTCGGTTGCAGCGGCAGGGTCTCGCCCACCCCCGGGGGTGTGCGCACCCCAGTTTGAAGACCACTGCTCTGTAGGAACCAGCTACACAAACTTCTCCTCTCTTATTCCTCTTGTACAGGTCAGAGTAGAGTGACCAGACAGCATGTATGAAAAATCAGGACAGAGTGTGGGGGGTAATAGGTGTCCATATAAGAAAAATCCCTGAATATCGGGACTGTCCCTATAAAATTAGGACATCTGGTCACCCTAGGTCAGAGCTATCTGTCACCCATCCCACCATAATTGAGACATCAACATTTTCACATTACCTTAATCATACAGTCCACAGAAAATATCCCCTCTGTGCACCAATCAGTTGCAGTCATGGGCGGTGAGAATCAAAGACAGAGGGAGGCTGAGCTACCCCAAACAGCCCTGTGTTCCCCCATTCATGCTCCAGCCCCCATTAGCCCCCTCCTGCTTCCCACTCTTCCCCCATGGCTGGAGCCCTGGTCTAGGGCTAATGGGGGCCAGCCTGTGGCCAGGGATTCTCCCGGTGCTCCAGGGTGGGGGCACTGGGGGCTGTGCCACCCACCAGATGATCTGGGTCCGGGGCCGCACTGCCTGCCCGATGCTCTGGGACTTGTGGGGAGGGCCACACCACCTGCCCTCCCAGTGCTCTGGAGCTGGAGGAGCTCAGGAAGCCTCGGGTGGGGGGCTCTGGGCTACAATGGGAAGGTCGGGGCCTTGGGCAGAAGGGGCAGGATGGGGTGAGGCTAGCCTCCCCAAGTCCAGGGTTCACCTGGTGCCCATGGCTGCAATCCATTCGAGCTCCTCTATGCTTTTTATATAAGGTAGAAATACCACTCTGTCTTAGCCCTGGTCTACACTGGGGGTGGAGAGTGGGGAGGTTGACCTAACATATGCAACTTCAGCTATGTGAATAGCATAGCTGAAGTTGACGTATGCAGGTCGACTTAATTCGACATCTTCACGGCTCCCCTGTTGACTACGCCTGCGCCTCTTGGCACGGTAGAGTTCCAGAATCGATGGGAAAGCACTTGAGGATTGATTTATCGTGTCTAGATGAGACACAATAAATCAATCCCCGAAAGATCAATCTCTACCCGCCAATCTAGTGGATAGTGTAGACCTGCCCTTAATCACCCTCTCTGTGCGAATCACTTACTCTACTAGGCAGAGATCCACTTTGACACTGACCTCTCTACAAATACAAAGTATATCTCACTCATTCCCCCAAATAGAGTGGCCAGAAATGTGACCTAGGATGTTTACAATATTTTCCCCTACACCCTCTTAGCACTCACTCATTCACAGTCTCTTTGCATTGATGGGACCTCCATGTTCAAGACACAAGGAATAATGTCTTTTTTGGGTAATTGCCACCTAGTCTCCAAGGGAGCAAGAGAGAACATTCCACTTACTTCTCCCATATAGACTAAAGTAAAGAAATGGCACTCAAGAATCATTGAAAAATAATCCTTCCACTGAACGGCCTGATTTACATGAGTGCTAAGAGGATGTAAAAATACTATCAAATCAGAATGAGAGCATTATCCCCTTATTTTGTTCAAACTCTAATAACTGCACAAGGTGCAAGACAGTGGAGAATCAGGTCTTTATTTTTTTAAAAAAATAAAATTATTTGATTTCTCGAGTATATAATATATGTATTTTCCAAGCCACCTAAAACTGAAGAAATCCATCAAATCCACCCATTTACCCATGTCCCCAGCAACATTATTGCCTTAACTTGAGTCAGAAGACAATGTCTTTATTGCTAAACAGTGAAGTTAATCACTTTTGCTGCCATTATGCTGTCATGGTACTAGACTGGAATCATTACAAAATGAGTATTTGGAGGTAATGTACTTTTCAGTTAGGTATTAGTGGCTTAAACTCTTCTGCACTTGTCCACGTTAAGTATGTCACAGAGATCCCACTAACTCCAAGTGATACTTGCTAAATTGGTTTTTGCCTTGCTGATAACGTGCTCATGGAGCTTTGTCTCCTTCAGCCTTAATGTTAAAAATGATAATGACTTAGATTCGTACAATGTCTCTTCTGCAAACTTAGGGGCAAATCCTCTTTCCCTATGATTATGTTGGCTTGGTGCAGAGGTGGTTAATAGATGGAGACTAGAGAGGAATACTCCCTCTAGGCCACTTTGTGGTTGATATGCTGTAGTTGCCCCTGCATGGGTTACACTTACTCATCACTGGAGGAAATGGCTGGGTTCTGTATTGAATCTATTGACACAACCTCTTCTTCAGTTTGCTCCTTAGCTTTCCCTTTGTGGAAACATGGAAGAAGCGTCCATGGAACATAGTTCTACAATGTGTATGGACCCTTTGTCAGGGGTGTAGCCATGGGGCCACCCAAATCAGGACTGGAGCACCCCCAAAGCCACAAGCAGGGACTCCCAGGCCCCGGCTTGGTGTTCCACCGCATCTCTCTCCTGATGGTGCTGCGAGCTGCTGCCCTGGTCTCTGGCTCCAGCTGGGGATGTGCTTTGTGGAGTAAGGTTGGGGCCAATAGCAGATTAGCTACCTGGACAATGGGCCGTGCCCAGGGACTCCGGCTAATTGGGGGCCCAGTAAAAATAGGCACCCCCAGACCCCACTCCTGCTCCCCAGCAAGAGGGGAAGGGGGAAAGGCGGGAATGAAGGTGAAAGGGATGGGGAGGGGCCCACTTGTCCTGGCCCAGGACCCCATATAACTGTCATTTGCCTCTGGGACCATAGGGGTAGGTGGCTCCCTTTCCTCATTCCCCGATTACTGCATTAACATCCAGTCTAGATGTCAGAAAGCGTCTCCTAGCTACGCCACTGACCTCTATGTGGCATTCTGTCCTTCCAGCCCAGCCCAGTGTGAGCAAACTGGTTTCACATCTGGGACTACGTGGAGAAGGGAGCAGGATGTCTCCCATTCATCCATCAGCTGCACAGGGTATTAAGGGCAAATCTTTCTCCCTTTTACCAGTTTTTTCCACTTTGGACTGCAGGATACTACAGTAGTACAGAGGGGCACGGACAAAAGAACACTCGGGGCTGAGGAAAGATAGATGCTCCAGATCCACGTAACTTCCCACTGCAAATGAGTTTCTGTTGCTGGGGGCTCAGAAGTGGGTAACTTCAAATTTAAGTGGAGGTGAGATTTTTAATTTGAATCTCATGCTTGTGGCTTTCTTTTGGGGTTAGATACTAGACTGGAATGGGTCTGTTTGCTAGTTAATGAGATACGTTCCCTCACCACTTTGAAGGTGGAACACCCTGAAACATATCTAGGCCTTTTGTGAGATCAGTGGCGAGGAAGATTTTTCAGTCTCAAGGAGCGGCACGTTTCCAATGACAATGTGTAATTAAAGGTAGAATTGATTTCAGAAGGTCAAACATCTAGGCTGGATGTTAATGCTGCCTATAAAGAGCATTGCCCATGATGAACAGACCAAGACATCTTAGTGCTCATCTGTCATAGTTGTAGCAAAGGGGAAAGGAAGCATCTTAAGGTCCCGACTCTTCCGTGCTGAAGTGTATGTTTCATGCAAAAAGTCAACTGAAATGGAAATAGAATGTTCCTTTAAGACTTACCAAAAATACCATAAGCGTGTCACTCTCTTAGGGGGAAAAAGCCTCTGGGGGATGCTTTGAGATAAAGCCCCTGCAAAGGAAAATGACTCTGGGAACAGTTCTCTTGATAAAACTCCTACTAGAGAATCTCTCCCTCTGAGCTCCCAAAGTGAGCCTTCTATAACTGCAAGAAGAACCTTAATGGCAACATGGGAACTAAGCATTGGCAGAGAGTCACAGATGAAAAATATTACTACTAGCATCACAGATCACATGTAGCGCTAAGGGAAAATGTTACTCCATGGTGTAATAGTGCACAGTTAGAGCATTCCTTGCTTCCTCTGACATACCCTGCACTGACTATGAGATTTGGGTACCAAAAGGAATGGACCATTACTTTGTATCAGATGGCAATTCCTATGTTTTCTTGTGAAATGCCAGACAAGTTACAAGGGCAAAATGTTTCATTTTCTTTTAACACATCAATGGTAGCAACAGATTATGTAAATATATGCGCTCAAAGCAAAGCTATATGCAATATTTTAGAATATTTAAGGAAGATATTGGGGAGATAGAGACAACACTCAAAGCCAAGGTTAAACTTACAATACGTCCTTCTTTTAAATGAAAGAGAACTGACCAGGAGCGAAGTCAGGTATGAGATAAACACAAATCCTTCCACCTAAAATGCCAAATATCAATGTCAAAGTTTTCTTCCAACTTCTTAGACAAAGATGACCTGATTTTTCAGAGGTGCTGAGTGTGAGAAACCTGGTACACGGACTTGGGATCTCAGAAAAGCCAGGCTATCCTGGTTCAAAAGCTGTTTCAAAATATGGCAAAGAAACCTAAAATGCTCAGTTTTGAGAGAATATGAATTTTAAAACAATACATTCTACCATACGGAGTCTACAACCTTGGCATCCATGATTCTCCTGAGCTAAAAAAGGGAACCAGGCAATTGAACATGAGCCATTGCCACAATAGACACTATTCCAGTGGGGACTAATTGGCCTTTCTTGCTGGCAGCATCAGTACAGAGGCCAAGGATTAAAAAGGTCTGGAGACTGAACTACTCCTCCCCCATTGCCCAAAGATGCTTTCTGAAGGTTAGTTTAGCAGGTAAGCATGGGGAAGCTTGCAGAGCTTCTGCCTCTGATATGGACAATTTGAGGCTGCACGCCAACACTTTTCACAGGCACTAAATTCGCACACCAAACAATGTGCCATTACATTCATTTGTAGACTATTCCTTGTAATACTTTGCACACAGCTCCTTAATGAGCTAGTAAACAATTTTGTCACATTGATGGCCATTTTTACAGCACACTCAGCTTGTAAAAGCACTTGTGTGGAGGGAAACAGCCTTCTATCAATTCACTGCTTTCAACAAAACCTGGCCCTGCGGATTTATCAGAAGGATTTGTGGCACATTATCTAAGTATTGCTAATTACAAACTAAGCTCTAGAGACATGAATCAAAACTTCCCTGCTACGATTTCCAATAATGGTATTAAATGAATTAGGCTTTTTGACCAAACTTAGTAGTGTAGGCTGCAGCCAAGTGTAAGGCAAGATTTCCCTAACAAATGGAGATCAGGATTTTAATTACAGAGGAGCAATACGGATTGGCTTGTGACCTTCATTACATAGGCATATTTCTGTTGCTCCCATTAGTTCCAGTCAGTTTGGATTGAAAATTAGAGGTTCCATCCTGCTCCTGTTTCAATCAATGGAAAGCTTCCACTGACTTCAATTGTGTAGAAGCAAACCTTGAATTCTTATGGAAGCAACAGCAATCTAATTTCTGATAGTTCTACTGGGTTCAGGATTTTTTCATACATTAGCAAAACTCAAGCAATATATTTTAATAACATGTAAAATTGGACCAAAATGAGGAAATATTGCACAATTCTGAAAGCATTTTGATTCTCAGTAGGAGCAATGTTGTTTCTGCTAGTTGGGGAATCCGATACTAACAATGTCTTTTACCTTCAATTACCTTACCAGAATGCTTGCTTGGCTGTCATGCAAAGAATGCCGCATATCATTGTAGTTCTATTCCCAATCTTACTGTGTATAAATGCTCCATGTCTTCACTTATGTGAGAGCTACCATAGTATCTTGAAGCTACTTGCTTCTCATCTTTGTTTACTCTAGGAGTTGCAGGCAGGAGAGGGCAAGGCTTAAAACTCCAGACATAGCCACATTGTCATGAAATCACTTGGCTTTAGTGTTTGTGAAAGATGATTGGTGCACAACTTTGGAGGAGACTGGAACCTATGTTCAATCTTCACATCAATATTGGCTGGCTGGGAGAGGTGCCTACCAAGATCAGGGAAATGCTCAGTGTTTTCCCATGGTTCACCACTGATGACAATTTGAGGGAGAACAGGGGCAACTTGTGCTGGGCCAGGTTGGTGGAGCATCTTAGTCTTCCCAACATTGAGGGAAAGTCCCAGGCTATTATAGACACTTGAGAAGAGCTCTAGGGTGAACTGCAAGTCAGCCTCAGTGTGAGTGACAATAGCACAGATTTTAGCATACTGAAGGTTGGTAATAACAGTCCTGGTGACTCTAGTTTTAGAATAAAGATGTTGCAGAATGAAGAGCTGGCCGTTCCTGCGATACTCAATCCCAGTTCCAGAAGAAAGGTGGCCATGAATAGGAATCAAGATTACGGCAAGATAGATGGAAAAAATGGTTGGGGTAATAACACAGCTCAGCTTAACACCAGAGTGGATGGTGAACAGGTCTGGCTCCAACGCATTACAGAGGATGGTGGCAGTCATTCCATCATAAATTAGCCTGAGAACATGAACGAACTTCAATGGACAACTGAACCTACACAGCATCTTCCACAATGCTTCATGATAGATGGAATCAAGGCATTAGTTAGGTCAACAAATGCCATAAACAATGGCTGGTGGTGTTCTCTACACTTCTCTTGGATCTGTCGTGCAACAAAAATCTTGTCGCTGGTCCACTGCGATGGTCTGAAACCACACTGGGATTCCAAAAGGACATCTTCAGCAAGAGGAAGATGGTTCAAAAGGATGTGAGCAAGGATCTTCCCAGCAATGGAGACAAGGGCAATACCTCGGTAATTCCCGCACATCGATATGTCCCCTTTCTTAAAAATGGTCACAATATTGGCACTCTAAGTTGGGTGGAATTTTCTTATTAACCAAAATTCTAACAAGAAGTTGATGAAGTTTTTTTCACAAGTACTATTTCCCCAGCTTTGAAGATCTCCACGGGATGCCATCTGGGCCTGGCACTTTATTGTTTCTAGCCTGAGTGATGGCTCACCAAACTTCCTCAGAAACGGGGAGTCAGCAAGAGGTTCTATTGCTGGATGGCGAGCAATGGATTCAATGGTGGCAGCGAGACTTCAGATTTGTGGTTCAAAAGAGTCCTGAAATGTTCCTTCCAACATTTTATGATGGCCACATCGTCCTTAAGAAGGGAGGAGGTGTCCTGGGATCACAGAGGGACTGTGCCATTTGAATTTGGCTCATAAATGGCTTTTGTTGCTTGAAAAAAAGCTTCTCATGTCATGCTGATCAGCAGAACTCTGGATCTCCATTGCCTTTGCTTGCCTTCACTGATTCTTGATGTTACGGAGCCTCCTTTGAACTACACTTTAAGCCAATGAGAAGACTCTCATTTTTGCTGATTTGAGGGTTCATTTTGCCAAGTGCAAAATGTGCTTTTCTTCTGATGAATAAGTGCTAGGATTTCCTTGTTGTTTTAATCAAACCAGTCCTAATGGTGGTGAATGTAAAATTCAATTGATTCAGCACGTCTTATGAATAAGGCTAAGATTTTGTCACAGATATTTTTATAAAAATCACAGACAGGTCATGGGCAATAAAGAAAAATTCACAGAAGCCCGTGACCTGTCCGTGACTTTTACTAAAAATATCCATGACAAAATGGGGAGCTCAGCTGTGGGGTCTCCAAACCACACTCAGTAGTTAGGCCGCTGCGGGGGCCCACTTGGAGCTACAGCAGCGGTTCTCAAACTTCTGAGAACTGTGACCCCTTTTTCAGTCGTCGGCTGCCGAGGCGGACCCTTGTATGTCCTCTGAAAAGCCGCCGAATGCGGAAGTAATTCATTCGGCGGCTTTTAAGTGGTGCTGGGAGCTCGCGACCCCCGTGGGAGTGCTTGGCGACCCCCGGGGGGGTCGCGACCCCCGGTTTGAGAAACCCTGAGCTATAGGGCCCCTGCTGCCTATGGCTGCTTGGAGATCCAGGGTCCCCCTGCCACCCATGGGGACTGGGAGCTGTGGGAGGTCCCATCACCACCATCGGCCAGGAGATACGGGTTACCCCTGCCACCCACAGCAGCTGGGAGCTCTTGGGGGCCCTGCTGCAGTGGGCTGAAATCATGGAGGTTGCTGGAAGTCACGGATTCCATCACTACTTCTACCTCCATGAAAACATCTTAGTCTTACTTGTGAATGATGGTCTTGAATTCCTTCCAGTGTGTTTGGATGTCATTGATGTCAGGTAGGTCAGAGAGCTTCACAATGAGGCATTGCTGAAGAGTCCTGTGATTAGTGCGATTTTGAAGTGCCTTGATGTTAAATCTCTTCTGCGTTCCTTTTGGCTGCTTACAGTGTTGCGGTGCAAGCCTAACGTTCATGATTGATCTGACTAAACAATGGCACCACGAGGAAAGACGGAGTGCGTAACGTTAACTCTAACGGCAATGGCAACCTTCTCCTCAGCACATGTGTGGAGCATGATTTGCTTATCACAAATACCATTGTTAGACAGAGGGACAAATATAAGACAAATATAAGACCATTTGGAAACACGCACGTTCAGAAGACTGGCATCTTCTCGACTATGGATGACTGCTGGACTAGCCCCCCCCCAGGCACATGTTAAAGACATTCTCTGGCTTAAACAGCCATTCTTCAGCAATGGAAAGGTGCAAACAAGAAATTTACATTTCATCACAGGGATGATTCAAAGCTCACATTCATAATGGACTGCTTGCCCCTTGGTCTCATCAAGGATACTTGTAGCCCAAGAAAATGAGCTATAAATTGAGGAAAACACTTAATTTTACCTTTGCTCCTCCCGTCTCTTTGCTAATGACATCAGCAACTCAAAGAACTGAATTAAGGAAGAGTGATCTCAGGCTAGAAGGAGATCCAGCATGTGAAATTTACTACAGCATGTGGTGAGACAAAACCTTTGCTTTTAAGCTCACTTAGCTTGTTAAGTTAGTAGTATGCGAGCTAATACTTTTTATTTATTTTGTAACCAGTCTTGACTTTTATGCACCATCACTTGTAATCACTCAAAATCTATCTTTCTGTAGTTAATAAACTTAGTGTTTTATCTTAACCAGTATGTTTGGATTAAAGTGTGTGTGGAAACTCCATTTGGGATAACACGGTTGGTGCATATATCATTTTGCTTTGGTGCAATGACAGAGTTTCTAAGAGCTTGCATTGTTCAGTTATGTGCTGGACAGGACAAGATGCAGATTTATGGGGGAAATCTGGGACTAGGAATTTGCTAGGGTCACCCTATATGTAATTCATGAGTGCCTGGAACTGAATTTGAATGCTGAAAGCTGTGTGAGAGCAGACCGGGAGTGGCTGTTCTAACAGTGTAAAAGGCATTCCAGACTAGAGAGTTAAGGAGACACCATTGTTGAACAGTCCAGTTTGTACCTTGGGGAATGTCACAGATACCCACTCTCAGGCTTCCAGCTCCCCAGCCATTGCCTTTCTGGGTGGAGGCCTGTGTCCCAATCCCTTCTGAACAGGGTATTTTCAGGCTGCAGAGTTTCCTGCCTTCACTGTGTTATTCCCAGCAGATGCAGGATGTTGAAGCACACCTGCTTGCTTTCTCTTTACAGACAGTTAGTAGGCTTAATTGCTACAGTAATAAGTTACCCTTAAAGCAGTTCTTCTGAAAGCCTATTTTACTCTTAAGGTAAAAAAAAAAAGCACTACAGAGAAAATATACCTACATACATGCTAATAAACTTATCAGATATCACCCCAACTCTAACATAGGCCCTGGCAGGAACAGTCATTCAACCCCCATAGTTTCCTTTGTGGTAAGACGTTCATCACAGCTTCACTTCAGAACAAGCATATTCATAACATGTTTAAGTCCAGACTTTATACAGTTCAGGTGTCTTTAGAGCATAAGAACATAAAAATGGTCATACTGGTAAAGACCAACGGTCCATATAGTTCAGTATCCTGTCTCTGTCCAGTGCCAGATGCTTCAGAGGGAACAAACTGAAAGGGCAATTATAGAGTGATCCATCCCCTGTTCAGTCCCAGCTTTTGCCATTTGGAGGTTTAGGGACCTCCAAAATATGGAATTGCATCTCTGACCATCCTGGCTAGTGGCCATCGATAGACCTATCCTCCATGAACTGATCTAATGTTTTTAACCCACTTATACTTTTGGCCTTTACAACATGAGTTCCACAGGTTCCATGAGTTTCAGGTCTTTGAGCTCAAGTTCCCAGAAGCAGGTAAGCAGTACACAATGGGTGTCTCTTCCCAGGATGTAGCTTCATAAGGTTGATTTCAGAGGGGAGAATTTGCATTTCCCTCACCTCTAGGTACTACTTAGGAAATCCACTTCACACAGATTGTTCCAAAAAGCCCTTTGAAGTTCCTAATAACTTCCAGAGATGGCATTAGTCTTGTTTGCCTGCTAAAGATGTTCAATCCAATCTCACAGGAGTCCATAAATATTAATATTTTTAATACGATGAACTCAAAATACATTCAACGATTCAGTAAAGTATAACTTAATTCTCCAAAGTTCATTCAGGATGTTGCTGGATATTGTCAGACTGTCACAACTCAATTTTACAAGCAGATCCATGGAGGTCCCCCCCGCCTACATGGTTCTGCTTTGAAGTCAGTGGGACTGTGTGTGGGCACAAGGGGCTGCTTGCATGGATCAGCTTGTGGGACTGGAGCCATAGTCTGCAATAAAGATATAACAGAGGAGAGCTAAAACTCTCCTATAATTCTGGGCCCAGTCATATGTCAGGGGCCAGGATGAGGGTTAACAATTGTCACATGGCAGAGATCAGGATTCACAGATTTGTTACATCTTCCTTTTTAAAAAAGCAAATTCAAATAAAACATAGCATCAGCCAAGAACAACTGCAAACTAATACAGCCAATGATTACAAAGTCGTGGATGAAGGTCATAGTGCATCTGATTTGTTATTTTCCCCCAGTACTGTCAGATAAAGTATTTACTGTCCTGATCTTAAATACCTTCATGACACTAAAGACCTGGGGTTAAATCCTGCCCTCTGACTTCTTTGGGGCTGCACAGGGGTGACTGAAAGAGGAATTTATCCCTCCGTATCTAGAATAAATCAAACCACCCACTGAGACGAGGATTGGTTTTTTTCTTTCTTGTTTTCATTATGCTTCTCTTTCCTTCTGGTGACGACAGCTATTTATTTGTATATTATTTTAACTCTCTGCCTCTTTATAAGGCACTTCACTTTTGACAGTATTAGGAGGAAAAAAATCTAGTGTTCCCTTTTAAATTTAGTAGAGAAAAAACAAACCAACCCCCTCCCCCAAAGACTTCCACTCCAATCCAGATTGTTTGCTGCTGGTCTCTTTTCTTATTATTGTTACATTCAAAACTATTATTCATAAGTTCCTGTCTATTGCCTTTTGTAAATAACATCTGGTTTTCAAATGTTCAGTGTATGCTAATTAGTTTGGAACCTTTGTAAAAATACTGTATTTATTTAGAAAAATACAAATCAAATGCTAATGGATAGTAACTAAAAACTCCCCACTCAGTCTATAATTCCATCAATCTCCACATTACCATATGGTCTACAGGCAACCAATGCGGCTTTGCTCTCTCTCTTCTCTAGGTGACCAGATGTCCCAATTTTATAGGGACAGTCCCGATTTTTGGGTCTTTTTCTTATGCCAGGTCTACATTGGAGGGGCGGGGAAAGATCGATCTAATATACGCAACTTCAGCTACGGGAATAGCATAGCTGAAGTCAACATATCTTAGGTTGACTTACCTGGGCATCCTCACGGTGGCAAGTTGACCGCTGCCAGTCCCCCATCGACTCCGCTTCTGCCTCTTGTGGTGGTGGAGTTCTGGAGTCAACAGGGAGAGCTCTTGGGGATCGATTTATCGCATCTAGACTAGACACAATAAATCAATCCCCTATAGATCACTACCTGCTGATCTGGCAGGTAGAATAGACCTGGCCTTATATAGGCTCCTATTACCTCCCACCCCCGTCCTGAGTTTTCACATTTGCTGTCTGGTCATCCTACTCTTCTCTCACATGCTTATGCAATCATGCTCTTCTTTTTGCATCTTTAGAACACAGGGGACATCCTCCTCTCAGATGTGTTCAGGTTTCTGTATTCGTAACTGGAAGTTCATCTAGGGACAAATCTTAATCCTTATTCAGGCCTTACATGGGCAAACGCTTACAAAAAAAAGGTGCCAGGGAATGTAATTGAATATCATATCCCTGCAATAGAATTTTATGGGGTGAGGAATGGATCTCATTCTGTAGTCTAAATTCAGGCTGCATTGGCCCAAATGAACTGGGTAGGAGACTAGACACAACTCGGCAAGAGTCAGCCTGACTTCGTACCTAGAGTTTCTTGATGCCTTGGACTGTGGCCAGTCTAATATCCATAATACCTCTGCTTAGTCAACATGGAGCATGGTAACTGGGTACCCTGACCACCTGCTGGTGTCCAATAGCAAGCACTGTGGGGAGCATGCACCACTATCCTCAAAGACACCTGTAAGATAAATATTGCTGAGTGTGCTGCCCCAGCACTCCTGCGCTATTCTGCCTTGTGTCTGCTTCAAGGTGGGTGAGGTAATACTATTTATTGGAACCACTTCTGGTGGTAAAAGAGACAAGCTTTTGAGCTACACGGAGCTCTCCTTCAGGAAGACAGAATAGCCCCCAGAACCTCCATTTGGTGGCTCCCGCACCATTCCTCCTCTGAGCGCACTGCTGGCAACTGAGCCAGAATCTAGTCCATAGTTTGTCAAGTGTTGCCTATATTTACAGTGCCATATAAATGATTAATAACAACACTTTTCCTTATTAGACAAAGACAGACCCGGGTAGTTGTGTGTGCTGTGATGTATTAAGCAGTAGTAATGGATTTCAATTACATGAAAGACCTCTAATTAATTCCTATAATAGTTATACTTGATTTGAGAGGTTACTGATGAGATTATTTCCTATTCCCATAGAGCTGCTGAGTCTTTTGGTGGCAGTTTCCATGTGCCAAGCAATGTTACGGGTATCTAAAAAACCCTTTTAAACAAACAAAACCATATCTCAAATAGCATTTTTTATCTCCATCCAGCTCTTCCTTTTGCTATTTCCCGCATTGGTCAGAGATACTGTAATGAGGAAGCCTAATGGAAGAGCAAAAATGCAATTTAATATCCAAAAGAAGCAGTTCTCTAAGGCAACAGTCCTTATCTACTTAAAATGCTTTTCTCTGCAGCCCCGCAACCCTTCCTCTTCTTCAGCTCTTTCGCTTTGAATTTATTTCTGAATCATTCTCGTCCTCTGCTGCTGTCTGACACTATTTGCCTGAAGAATTTTAACTCAGAGCCTTCTCATGATCTCTGGTCCTTTTGATATTTCCTTTGTCTAAAATCCACTTTTCCTATAACTTTCTCGATCTGTGATCTTCACTACAGGGGCACTAGTAGACCCACCGATGACAGGAGAACCTACTTTAATTTACATATATTTTTGGAAACAAGTCCATACTATGCTTTTTTTTGTATATATATTGTATAAGCACCAACACTGTAATTTTCCAACAAATGCTGAAACCCTTAGGGTATGCCTACACTATCCGCTGGATCAGCATGTAGCAATAGCTCTATCAGGGGTCAATTTATCACATCTAGTCTAGACGTGATAAATTGATCCCCGAGTGCTCTCCCGTCCACTCTGGTACTCCACCGCTGTGAGAGCCGCAGGCAGAGCTGATGAGGGAGCAGCAGCAGTCTACTCAGCACTGTGAATACTCTGCAGTAAGTCAATCTAAATATGTCAACTTAAGCTAGGCTATTCTCATAGCTGAAGTTGGGTATCTTTGGTCGATTCTGTCCCCCATTGTAGACCAGGGCTTAGTCATAAAAATTGTTTTGACATGAAATGCTCCTTTCATTTTTCACCTCCCCAATTCTGCTTTTTAAAACTTTATTTTCCAGATGTCATTAGTTACTTCCTGCAGTATCTACAATTGAAGTCTGCAATCTCACCAAGTTCCAAAAAATCTGTCTAGATATGCAATGGAATGCTGAGATTTAACAGCTGCATTGCTAACCAAAACAGATAGACTTAGGGTATGTCTACACTACAAAATTAGGTTAATTTTATAGAAGTCGATTTTTAGAAAGCGATTTTATACAGTCGATTGTGTGTGTCCCCACTAAGCACATTATGTCAGCGAAGTGCATCCTCAATAGCATTGCTAGCATCAACTCATGGAGCGGTGCCCTATGAGTAGCTATCCCACAGTCCCTGCAGTCTCTGCTGCCCATTGGAATTCTGGGTTAAGCTCCCAGTGCCTGATGGGACAAAAACATTGTTGGGGGGGTTTTGGGTACATGTCGTCAGTCTCTCCTCCCTCCGTGAAAGCAATGGCAGACAATCATTTCGTACCTTTTCTCCTGGGTTACCCATGCAGACTCCACAGCACAGCAAGCATGGAGCCCTCTCAGCTCACCGCTGCTGTTGTGAGCATTGTAAACACCTCACGCATTATCCTGCAGTATGTGCAGAACCTGGCTAGGAGACACCAGCATGAAGACGATTGTGAGGAGGACATGGATCCAGACTTCCCTGAAAGCACGGGATGTGGCAATTGGGACATAATGGTGGCAGTGGGTCAGGTTCATACAGTGGAATGCTGATTCTGGGCCTGGCAAACAAGCACAGACTGGTGGGACTGCATAGTGTTACACTTATGGGATGATTCCCTGTAGCTGCAAAACTTTGGCATGCGTAAGGCCACTTTCCTGGAACTTTGTGAGTTGCTTTCTCCTACCCTGAAACACAGGAATACCAAGATGAGAGCTGCCTTGACAGTTGAGAAGCAAGTGGCGATAGCCCTGTGTAAGCTTGCAACACCTGACTGCTACCCATCAGTCGGGAATCAATTTGGAGTGGGAAAATCTACTGTGATCCAAGTAGCCAATGCAATCACTAAACTGAGTGAATGGGCAACAAAATGGCAGATTAAATTCAGTGTTGATAAATGCAAAGTAATGCACATTAGTTACTTCCTGCATAATTCCAACTATACATAAAAAATGTGGTCTAAATTAGTGGTTACCACTTAGTAAGAGATCTTGGAGTCATTACGGATAGTTCTCTGAAAACATCTTCTTAATGTGCAACAATAGTCAAAAAAATGAACAATGTTAGGAACCATAAGGAAACCAATAGATAATAAAAAAGAAAATATCATAACACTGCTATAAAAGTCCATGGTAATCTTACCCTTTGAATACTGTATGCAGTTCTGGTCATTCCATCTCAAAAAAGAAATGGAAAAGGTACGAGAAAGGCAACAGAAATGATTAGGGGTATGGAACAGATTCCATATGAGGAGAGATTAAAAAGGGAGGGACTGTTCAACTAAGAAAAGAGATGATTGAGGGGGGATATGATAGAGGTCTGTAAAATCAAGGATGGTGTGGAGAAAATGAATAAAGAAGTTTATTTATCTCTTCATATAACACACGAACCAAGGGTCACTCAATTAAATTAATAGGGAACAGGTTTAAAACCAACACAAGGAAGTAATTCTTCCCACAATGCACAGTCAACCTGTGGAGCTCATTGCCAGGAAGTGGGTTAAAAAAATAATTAGATAAGCTCATGGAGGATAGGCCCATCAATAGCTATTAGCCAAGCTGGTCAGGGATGCATGCTCTGGGAGTCCCTAAACCTCTTACTAGCAGAAGCTGGGACTGGATGACAGGAGATGGATCACTTGATGATTGCCACTAGATGGATCATTGGTCATATTGGGTCAGACCGTTCTTAGATTCTTATCCTCCTCCTCCAGTTCAGTGACATGGAAAGGCAGGGAGATGAAGAAGTGAGAGATGTAGGAGGAAGAACTACTGGGGGGAATAGACAGGGTGCTATCGGACATAAACAAGAAAAGGCGGTTACTTCAAAAACTACCCAATAAATTTTCAGATCTTGGTGTATGTGTGTAGGAAGTGTAGAAAGTTGCTCGAGAGTTATTTTGGGCCAATTTGAAGTTCCTGATCCTGTAAACACTCCCAGATATAACGCTTACTAGTATGAGCAGTCCCACTGGGACTGATGGCATGGCTCTTTGCAGGAAAAACTATGGCAATAAGAAATTTGCAGGTCTGGCCTCCATGTTCATGCCCCACCAGGAAAACAGCACTCATTTGAGACAAGTAAATTTGATATGCCTGTTTTTTAGGACTTAAATACACAAACAATTAGACCACAGCAAATTGGGGTTTGAAACTACCCTGAACCAATATGGAATGGTCTGCCCATGTGAACCCTGCTGATGAGCATCAACAGTTCATTAGAGTGCTTTGATTTAGTTCTCTTTGAAACAAGACTAGCTCAAAACTCATCAATTAATTATTAATGGAAATCAACAAATTGCACATGGATGGTTAGACCACAGCAGGCTAGTGTAGAATAGATTCAGACCCCATCTTATCATGGTCTAACTGTTTATATAGACAACCTGTCAGTTTCAGAAAATCTTTATTTTCAGGAGCTGGAGGTAAGGTATCCTTGTTACTGGATCCTAGATTGCAGCACACTCTGCAGAAAGAGAGCTAGTTAGATTATTTTCAGAAAAAACTACAGAACCCATCTTTTCAGAGATGCTTGTTTGCAATAAGACCTGGGGAGGGGAACCACACTTAACTATCTGAGCTCTACGAAAGCAAAAAAGAGGTCCATTTTAGTGATCTTTTTAGGCTTCATGTTGTTTTTGGCCTAGAGACTACATAGGTATACTCCTTATAAAAACATGGATGGACAGACAGAAGTGAGAGTAGACACTATTGAAAATGGACATTTACTGCACCACAGGATTTACCCTGACCCCAGTTTTTCTAGTAAGCTTTGTATTTAATATGAGAAACACTGAGATGAATTTAAATACCGTACAAGGTTAAAGTCCAGTATCAATGGGGCCTACAACCTCTATCTTGGAATCCTAAAAATGTAGGACTGGAAGAGACCGCATGAGATAATCTATTCCAACCCCCAGGCTGAGCCAAGACCAAATATATTTAGGCCATCCCCAACAGCCGTTTGTCTAATCTGTTCTTAAAAACATCCATGGATAGGGATTCCACAGCCTCCCTTGGAATCCCATTCCAGTACTTAACTGTTCTTGTAGATAAAAAGTTTTTCCTAATATCTAATCTAAAATCTCCCTTGTTGCAGATTAAGCTGCTTATGTCTTGTCCCACCTTCAGCAGAAATGGAGAACAACTGATCTCTTTATAACAGCCCTTAACATTCGTGATGGCTGTTATCAGGTCTCCCACTCAGTCATCTTTTCTCAAGACTAAATAGACCCAGTTTTTTTTAATCTTTACTCCAGCTGAGACCTCACCAATGCTGAGTAGAGTGGGACAGTTCTCTCTTGTGGCTTACATATGATATTCTTGTTACTACACGTGTGGCAGATTTTGTACCTCATCAAGCCCCTTTAGGAGTCTCCAGGTTCCCCAGCACCAGACACTCCCTGGGGTTCTGATAGCTGCAAACCTCTGGCCCAGGATCTTCAAGCACCAGGATCTCCAGGCTCCTCAGCACCCCGACACTCCCTGGGCTTCTGATAGCATCAGGCATCTGATCCAAGTTTCTGGCTCTCCAGCTCTCCAAGGTAAGGGCTGTAGCAGCTCCTGGGCTGGAGTCTCTGTGGAGCATCCTTCCTCCTTGGCATCCAGCCCTGACTGAGCAGCTCTGGAGGCTTTTATATCTGACTTCTAGTTGGAGCATGCCCAGCAGAGCCTTAGGGGTGGGGATTTCCTCTGCTAGGAGTGAAGAGTTAACCTTCTTGATACCAGTGTGGGGCTGATCTGCTCCATCACAACACCCCTCACTTATATTAACTTTTTACACAACTACATCACATTGTTGGCATATATTCAATTTGTGATCCACTCTAACTCCCAGATTCTTTTCAGCAGTACTAATGCCTAGACAGCGAGTCCCAATTTTAAATTGTACTTTCCTTAGTGTAGTACTTTTCATTCACTTTTCTCCAATTTGTCAGGATCATTTTGAATTCCAATTCTGTCCTCCAAAATGCTTGCAAACCCTCATAGCTTGATGTCATCCACAAATTTTATAAACATACTCTTTGTAATCCAAGTCATTAATGAAAATGTTGAATAGTACTGGACACAGAACAGATTCCTGCAGGTGTCCCACTAGATATGTCTTTCCAGTTTGACAGTGAGCCACTGAGTACAGTCTTTCAACCAGTATTATGCATCCATCTTCCAGTAATTTAATCTAAACCATCTTTCCCTAATTTGCTTATGAGAATATCAAGTGCGACAATGTCAAAAGCCTTACAAAAATCAAGGTATATCACATTTACTGATTCCGCCCATCTATTAGGTTAGTTACCCTGTCAAAGGAGGAAATTGGGCTGGTATGGTATAATGTATTCTTGACAAATCCAAGGTGGCTATTATATATCATCCTATTATTATCCTGCTTAAAATTTGATTGTTTAATAATTTGTTTCGGTATCTTTCCAGGTATCAAAGTTAGGTTGACTGGTCTATAATTCCCTAGGTCCCCTCTGATCCCTCTTTTAAGGAGAGGTACTCTGTTGCCCTTCTCCAATCTTCTCACCCGTTGCCCAGGAGCTCCTGAAGATAATCACTAATGATTCCCAGATTGCTTCAGCTAGTTCCCTAAGTAGCTGAGGGTGAATTTTGTGCAGCCCTGCCAACTTGAACACCTCTAACTTATCTAAGTATTCTTTAACCCAGGTGTAGGCAAACCTTTTGGCCCGAGGGCCACATCAGGGTGCAAAACTGTATGGAGGGCCAGGTATGGAAGGCTGTGCCTCCCCAAACAGCCTGTCCCCTGTCCCCATCTTCCCCCTCCCACTTCCTGCCCCCTGATTGCCACCCTCAGAACTCTGATGCATCCAACTCCCCCCTTGTCCCCTGATCGCCCTCTTCTGGGATCCCCCTTACCCCTATTGCCCCCCCCCCACAGAATCCCAGCCCCTGTCCACCTCCCCTGCTCCTTGTCCCCTGACCGCCTCCTCAACCCTATCTGCTCCCCAGACTCCACCCCATCCAACCCCCCTGTTCCCTGACTGTCCTGACCCCTATCCACACCCCACCCCCTGACAGGCCCTCCAGGACTCCCACGCCCATCTAATGCCCCCTCCCCCATGTTCCCAGTCCACTGACTGCCTCCTGGGAGTCCCTGCCCCTTATCCATTTATTATGTTTGTGGTGTTTCTAAAATTATTTTTGTTTTGGATCTCCTGGAAACCTTTATCAAGAGGCAGATTTAGATTTAAAATGGTGTTGCTCGTGGACTTACAATCTGTGTTATTTATTCTAAAGTTTTATTCTTCTGGGGACAGAAAAGGGATAGCTTTGTACCTCTAATAGCCAAGTCAGAGTTTTTTGAAGATCAGTCGGGAGCGTGGTTGGGAAATGAACATTTTGTGGAAAATATTTCCTAAGGCAGACTTAAGATTTGGAAAATCTTGCTCTACTTAGTTGTCTTGGAACTTGAGTGTTTGAGGCAGTGTAGGTAGAGTTCTTCCTAGGTTATGCGAGCTTATCTCCTGTTATATTTTAATCCTACTTTGATTTGGCTGCCTGAGGTATTATAAAAACTATTAACTTGAAAGTCAACTTGAGGCCGAGCTCCAATGACAGCTGCGTATATATATAAAATGAAAGAGTAATAAAATCATGTGTTATGAATCCAGGAGATGTGAATAGATGGGTTACATCAGGGGTCAGTAACCTTTCAGAAGCGGTGTTCCGAGTCTTCATTTATTCACTCTAATTTAAGGTTTCGCGTGCCAGTAATACATTTGAAGGTTTTTAGAAGGTCTCTTTCTATAAGTCTTAATATATAAATAAACTATTGTTGTATGTAAAGTAAATAAGGTTTTAAAAATGTTTAAGAAGCTTCATTTAAAATTAAATTAAAATGCAGAGCCTCCGAGACTGGTGGCCAGGACCCAGGCAGTGTGAGTGCCACTGAAAATCAGATCGTGTGCTGCCTTCGGCACCCGTGCCACAAGTTGCCTACCCCTGAGTTATATGATCATGCTCCTTCATGAATCTTTGGGGGCTAAAATGGGGCAGGACCTGGCAGACTGCAAATCACAGATGGAGCATATTTTCTTCTTGGATTCAGGTTCAGAGTTGATGAGGACACAATGGGGAAACTAGAGCATATAAGATAATAAGTGATATTAAATAGTTTATCAAAGACCTGTTATTTAATTCCAGAAGTGATGCTCCTCTTTTCTCCTCAAAACTAATAAAATACAGATTTCAAGACAAACTGAATAGAATTTTCTTTCCCTGCGCACTATTAGGAAGCAAAGCAGATCTATTGGTCATGAAGTAGTTAATGCTTTATCAGAATATTTTGACTCCAGGACACAGAGATGATAGAGAAAAAATGACGACTACCAAACTCTCTTTCCATAGCCCCTTCTGAGGAAATAAATCGTTTTAAAAACATTTTTTTCTTGTTAAGAGCTGAAAAGTGTCATCAGCTTAGTCTAAAATTATTTTCTAGAAAAGTCTCTCTGAAGCATTTTCAGACACATTCAAACACTATAAAAGCAGTGGTCTTTCTGTCACAATTGAGCAAAATTCCTGGACATTTTCAACCTGAAATAATTTTGAGTTGTTCTCAAACTATTGTACTTCTCTCACATCAAAACTGTTCTCTGTCTAATGAGCTACAGCCACTTAAAAAAGCCCTTATGATTTTTCTCTCCAAATGAAGGCAAAATGCAACTGAAGTAGAGAAATTTCACCTTCCAAGTTTCTGAAAAGTCTGGTGAGTTAGTAGACTCCAGAGAGGTAACTTTTTAAACAATGTTTTTGTTTAAAATGGTTTAGGAGGGGTATTGGAGCAACTTTTCTTTGCTGAATCCACAGTCTTCTATAGTGCCATCAGCATCTAAGTGTCACTTAGGACAGAGCAAATTCAGTCTTTGCATACGTACCTGCAGCTTTTATTCAAGTCATTGGGAGTTACAGTGGTTTATGCCTATGTATTATATCTAGAAATTCTTCTGGATTAGACTTTTAGGAATTTAAACGCATAATCTGTGGCAACAATCAATGCTCTGAGATCATAGGGACCATGTATGGAAAGGTCTACGGTTTCAGACCTTGTTACTTTAGGAGATAAACTCCTTAAAAGGTTTATATATAACTTATGAAGCCAGCAGGTTTATGTAATGCTTATGTTATTTACGTTCAGAAGGCACAATTTATTACCAGAATCCTTCTTTCCATGTTCTTTTTCTCCTCCCAAGAGCAGATATGAGAGAGTCTCTTTAGATGGGAGTGGTTCGGATGGGTGCAATGCTCACCGGAGGCTCTCAGACTGGTAAATGGGCCAGTTGGCGCTGGTCCTCAGAGCTGACTGGTTACATAGTGCTGGCTGTCTCCCCTCCTTCTTTGCAGTTGCCATAAGGGCATTAAAAGACAACAAACTTTTCTCCTAATACCATTCCATATAGTAATTGTTTTAACTGACATGGGGAATATATATAATCACAAGTGGAAGGGCACATGGTCTGGACTATCATGAATTAGAAGGAAAGATGTGGTTTGCCCTGTGGAATTTTGAGAAGTGTAGGTGTAGGTCAGAGATGCTGACCCTTGGCCCGCGCCACTTCCCGTAGCCCCCATTGGCCTGGAACGGCGAACCGCAGTAAGAGAGAGCTGCGATCGGCCGAACCTATGGACGCTGCAGGTAAACAAACAGTCCAGGCCTGCCAGCAGATTTCCCTGATGGGCCGCGTGCCAAAGGTTGCCGAACCCTGGCGTAAGCAAATCTTGTTTTATCTGTTAACTATTTGCTCACATTTAAGGACAAGACCAGCACCGTGACTGACATTTTATACTGATGATAGGACACTTCTTTCTAATGTCTGACTTTGCAATGTTCAGGCTATTTACTCAACAGGATAGGATGCTTTCAGCATCCCAAGCAAACTGTTCTACCCCATTTCATAAATTCAAGATCTAAACACAACCCCAAGATCATAACTAGCAATGCTTATGGGTCCATACCATCTTAGTAACTTCATACTTTACTCTGTTTATCTCCATAACTGTCTGCTTACATAGCCACAAGCTTTGGATATAAAATTACATACATTTCATATTTGTCAGAAGAGATGAAGTTCATTAGTGTCCTCTTCACGCATATTCTGTGCCACAAATGTTTCTGCATTTTTCCCGCTAAGCCAGAGGAGTAATATCCATAGGGCCAGATTCTGTTCTCATTTAGACTGATGCAATCACCATTAACTTCTCTAAGTGTAATTCAGAGCAACAGAGTCAGTCTGTTCTGACTCCATGTAAATTGTTCCGTCGCCTTTAAGCACACATTTTATCACTCAGACTCACTTATTTCCATCTGCTCAGACTGACTCTCACAAAAATTCTCCCCTCAGGGCATTCTGTAAACAAACTCAGAGATAAATGCAAATTACAGCAGCTCATTCTGTCACAGCATTTTCAGTGCATGGGGTACTTCCATAGAAGGACTGTGCAGAGTAATAGTGTTTTCAGATGAGGGCTGCAAATTTATGTATTCAAATTTTAAAAAATCCAAATTTCCTCGGTAAGTTGCATCAATTAATGGTGGTGTTTGCTATAAACAGCTTAAAATATTTTTTAAATAGTTAATGGACCCACAATTAAGCTTGGGACTAAGTGACTGAAATTCTGCTACTAGTTTGAACATTAGACAATACTGAGTAGTCTCTTTCAATGGACATATTTCAAAGTAGGCATGACCTATACTATGGAATCAGTGTCACTATTACCTTTGGATACATGCTGGCTGTGAGCATGTTTTTACATGTCAGTTTTGTCTATCCACTTTCAGAGGTCATAGCCTCTACTGGTATTTCTAAAACCAGTATTAAGGACTTCGACTGAGATTGTAATTAGTGTGACCTCCTGTTCAAAATCAGGTTCAATCCACTTGAATATTCATATGCAAGGAGTGAACTGTATGAAATATGAGTGGACCCAGAGCTGTTGGAAAGGAAGCTCAGAAAATCTTGACACTGTTTCACTTAAAAGACCTTCTTTGGTGAGGTTTTTCCACTGATAAAACCTGTTCCAGAGAATGAATATAAATTCACATTGATGATACCATTTCATTTTACTGGCAATTTGCCCTGACTCAATCTCCTATATTGTGATGTCCACATTTTGCAACTTCTTAAGAGAGGAGCCCCATGTGCTACCAGGACCTACTTACCAGTTTGTAGTTCCTTTTCTTATTGTAAAGATACATTCATATTTTTATGCATACATTTTCTCTAGATGGTTCTCTATTGGTAGAGTTTTTAAACTGTAGGCTAATGGGTGAGTTTCTGTAGACTGGCAGTATCTTTAAGCATTTAACTTTCTCTTTTTATAAACTTCAGTAGCAAAATTTGACAAAAAGAACAGATAATCCAACAAATTTAATCCCTTTTTGGAAGCAAAGAGCCAGCAGCCAAAACGTTTTACAAGCCATGTGCTCTCAGCAAGCCAGACGCTCCACTTTCTATCTTTAGGGTCCCTTCTTTCCTCTACTTTAATCCAGAATTCATACAATGCTGGAATTAATTATCTCCACACTGGATATTTGTCAAAGCACTCTTGTTTCTGTGGAAGCCCAGGATGAATATATAGAGTAAATCTAAATGAAAACTGCACCCACTGGACTCAGCCAAACAGCCGAAAAGCTCACAGGTAAGAGATGCTTGTCAACATAAATAAACTAAAATGTTTTGTTCAGAAAAGGATTCAATTACAACTGACATCTCTGAGCCACAGCGGATGCTCCCATCTTGATGATAAGCATAACTATAAGGGCACTTTTTCCACTTACACATTGAATTTAATGGGACATAAGCAGATGCCCAAGTTGCTGACTCAGGGCCTGCAAGAGAATGGGGTCTTATGGGAAGAACTAAGAGGGGAATCCTGGCTCACTGATGTCTGTAGGAATGTTGCCATCGACTTTAATGTGGCCAGAATTTTACCCAGGATATCTGTAGTAGTATCAAACCATAAGGAGGAGCAACTATCCATATGTCTCACAACCATAAGAGCTCTAATGCTGAAAGATCCATACTATTAAGGGATACCTGTGGTTTCATTCTCTCTTTCAGACCACAAGATGAAGGACACAGTAGTCATAGTTAAAAAGTCAATGTTTACCAAGAAATTGAAGCTTATGGGCTACAGCAGTATGTTGAATAGGAAATGAAGGCCCAATGGCACTAAAGGCCTGAGTATGAACTGCAGGGTCATGCCATGTTTCTCTGTTTTTACACTGGCAATTCCATTCATTTCAGCAACATTTCCACTGATTAACCCCAGTGTGAAGTGAAGATATTGAACCTCTAGATTCAGACAACCCAATTTGTAAATGGGCTTCCAGCTGCGTGCCTATCTTGTACTTAGAGATTTCATTTGTGTATGCATATCAGGCTCATGCACAATAACTAATCAGATATATCAGTGGCCATTTTTGTTTCATTACCTTATTTATAAACAAAATTGGGTAAATATGCTTGCAAATTAGGCACACTGTTGTACCACATTTCTGAAACTAGACCATATTTTTATCAATGTTTTAATGCAGTATAGAAATCAGATCCTTAATTATTCCAGTCCCTGTTTCTTCTTTCAGATCCTTCTAGTCACTATGGATTTTTGCATATTTTTGTCTAACAGTACTTAGAGAGAGAACTAAATACAGACTTGTACTAAGCTCTTTCCAGTTCTATTACAAATGGGAAGCTTTTTATATAATACAATGTTGGCACAGACAGTTATACAATTAAAGGTCTAATTTCTGCAATTGACTGTGCAGGAATAACCCTAAGGCAGCATGCCTCAGTCAATTGAAAAATCAGGGCCTGACACTAACATTTTTTACTGTGCATGCACAAATCCCCTTTTATGAAGTATTTTATTGTCCTCTGCTACTATTCTTCAGTGAGATGTACATGTGAAATCTGAAGATCAGCTGTTTGAATCTAACTTCTTTTCTATTTGTAAAAACATGTTTTCGTGCTCTCAGAACTCAAACAGTTGCATGGATGTAGCCCAGACTGTTTATTTCTTTAACTCACTATTGAGTCAAGACCAAACATGGAAAGTTTCAGAACAAAAGGAACATTCTGAAGAAAGATGAGTCAGTAAACACAAAGGTTAGTAGTCTCCATATAATCTTACCAGATAATTGCTTTCTTTAGTCCTATAATGCTTTAACAGAATGACAATCTGAACAATAATTTTAGCATGTAATAGTTCAACAGTGTTTATTAGCTACATAGTAAAGATCAAGTATCCACTCACTTTGGTTGTCCACCTGGAGTTTAGGACCTGGGCCCAGATCCACAAAGAGACCAAGGCCATGTCTACACTACTACGTAGGTGGGCAAAACTTATGCCGGACAAGGGTGTGAAAAAAATCACTCTCGTGAGCGACTTAAATTTTACTAGCATAAGTGGTAGTATGCACAGTGCTATGTCGGTGGGAGAGCTTCTCCCACCAACATAGCTACCGTTGCCCTTGAGGTGGTTTTATTGTGTTGACAGGAGAATTTTTTAAGTTCTGATTTTGATGCTGACCCAAAAGCTTGCCCACCATAATTGATCTGATTAAGGTTTTGAATACTATCAATTCTGTTTTCTTATCCCCACCCCAAAGCAGTCCCAGTAAGACTTTTAAGCAGGTTAATCTTTCTTGTACATGTATGTTTAACATAGTTTATATGATCATTTTAAAGTAAATTTAGTATAAAATTTACTTCTAGGAATGTAAACCTTCTAACTATATCTACTTGTTCTCGATACATATACAGTTTACATTCCTTTGTAAAGCTTTCCATTTTGTAAAGATCGGTCCTTCAGTTTGGCAATGGAGAACCTGACCAAGCATTTCCCCAGCCAGAGGTCTCTTGTAACACTTTGTTGATTCTTCTTTCTCAGTATCTCTGTCCCTAACCAGAGTGCACAATGATTTGTGAATACAGTGACCTTCTACCCTGACACTTATTTGTTTGGGAAGATCATTTATTATATTATTAAATAAGGACGGGCTGATAACGCTTCCCTATAGTTACCATTTTTTATATTTTAGTCAGTGTAACTTTTCCAGCTCTTATGTACATGGTCCCGTTACTCAAAAACTCTTTAATCCACCCATATAGTCTTACTGTTATTGCTAGTGCACCTTCTTTGTGCCTTCCCTCCTTAACATGTCATACACCTTTTCATTCCTTAGAAAGGCAGCTATCATAAAAACCTGTGTGTCTGTTATTTTTTTCTAACTTACCAACATGATCAATGGTGAATCTTCCCCTGGTAAAACCACTCTGCATTTTATCTATAATGCTTTTGTTTCCCAAATAGGCAATAAAATTTAATTCACTATTCTCTCCAGAACTTTATCCACAAAGGACAGATGGGCAACACATCTATTAGTATCCACATTTGCAGATAGTTTGATTGATTTTCATATTGGAATTACTACTATATAGTATTATATAATTCCAGGAGATGCTTCAAACTGCATTCAGAGAGCTAATTAAACATTATGTTAAAGATATTATCTTTACCTGGGATGTATTCTTAGTGATATTAACACCTTTCTCAAGTTCCCACATACAAAATCATTTATTCAGTATAATATCTTCATGTTTACCCAATCTACACATAGTTCATGATTTTTTTCAATGAATAGACTGACAGAAAACTACACTTTGATTTTCATTATTTCTCACCCCTTGGAAAGTTTATGCTAAAAATTGTGCTCTCTCATTAACAGAGCTTCTATTTCTGTCAGTCTCAATAAGACATTGGATGTGACTACTCAGTCTGAATTCCATTCGTTCTTCTAATTTGCCTATTTATTTTAATGTCTTGGTATCTTTATTTATCTGCTGCAGTCCTTGCTCCATTTCTTTTCATAATTCTTTGTGCTATTGCCTTATTTCTTTTATATTTCATTAGATCTTTACTATTCATTGGATTTTCCACTTTTTATAGAGGTTGTCCTTTCTTTAATTGCCACTGTGAACTCCTCATTCTACAATGGAAGTGAGTTTTAGATTTAGAATACTTTAATATCTTAGGTATGGCTACTGTAGCTGCTGCTATTAATACTTTTATTACATTGTCATTGAAATTCTCTGCCATCAGCCACACAAAGAAGATTCACAGATTCAGTACACTTACTTGTAAATAGCTCCCAGTTAGCTTTCTTAAAATACCTGGAGAGTAAGATTCTATTACTTCCAACCTTACCTTGCCCTTCAAATTTAATTTTAATTTAAAATTATAACCTTTTGGTTTATTTCCCTCCTCAGCTTTGCCCTTTTGCTGATATCATCATCTGATTCTGTTTCTATACTGTGCACACCCATTTGTATCAATTCTCTTCTTCAGTTCACAAAGTGACTCCATTTTGGGTCAGAAAAATCTTCCAACTCCTTCAAAAATCCCAGCCACCTTCACCCTGTTAGCTTCTTGGCTTTACAGTACCAGCCTAGCCCTTCCCCAGCTGGACAAGACTATCATTTAACCATGGCCCTCCTTCTGTCAGGTGGTACCACGTGACCTAACTGGCCTCTCAGGCCCTCATAAACCCCGTCAGGCCTAGTGTGGGCTGCACACCCCATCACAAGGACCCTTTTGAAAAATGCAGTTCCAAATACTGTCTTACTTTTAAAACAGTTTTTAAAGAGGGTGCTAAGTAGTTAACAGTCTTTTTCACTGAGTCCTTTCGCTTACATGGCCAATGCTGGCAGAAGGCCCAAATGCCAATTTTAAATGACTTTTGTTACAAAAACATTGCCTCTCTTTATTGATGGCACTTGTCTTGTGGTTCCAGAATTAAATCTATATTGCTGTACATGATACTAAGAAACGTGTCTTGGAGCCTGTTTACTCGGTGACTGATTTGCTGCCCTCAGACACATGGTTGGCCATCTTGCTTGGCAGCAGCAGGCATGACTCTGCTGGAAGGAGCCACTGCAAATTATATTAGTGAGTCACTGATGGAACACAGATGATTACCAAACAAATATGGAGTTTCACCACATCCTAAAGCACTTTCAAATTCTGGATTTTAAAAGTCTACATTAAAATGAGTTTGTGTTTTTTAAAGTGTACTCTGCTATAATAAACTTTTATTCTAAAATACCCCCCAAACCTAAGCCTTTAATCAAATGGATCTTATTGATATTTTAAAAGGTATTCCACTCTTTTATCCCCCCAACAGATTAAGACTATGTCTACCCTACAGCCAGTTGGCAAAATTTATGTCGCTTAGGTGGGTGAATATTCCACCCTGTTGAGTGACATAAGTTATACCGACGTGAGCATTCATGTGCACAGCACTATGTTGGTGGGAGAGCATATGCTGCTTGTGGAAGTGGGTTTTTTAATGCCAATGGGCGAGCTCTCTCCCGTTGGCATAGAACGTCTTCGCCAGACACACTGCAGCTGCATTGGTACAGTTGTGCTGCTGCAGCACGGTACGTATAGACGTACCCTAATGGAATTCACTGCTGTGAATGTAATGATTCTGGTGAATTGGTTGTTTCTAGTGAATAGATGGGAGAGGGGAAAGGCAACACACACAGTTCATAATACAGTACAATCAGCATGCAAATCCCAATGCAATTGTCAGCTTTTTGTCTATAGAGATATACTAGTTCTGAATGGAAGTCTTTTGTAAATCTGAACTGCTAATGGATTGGTAATGTACTGACAAGGATTTAGAAATTGGCTGCTAATGAGTTTTTTTCTAACATCTGTGGTGATGAAGTGTGAATAATGTATGAGACTTTAGATAAATTATTCAGATTTTTCTGAAGACTTTATTGTCAATATTGAAGTCACAATTGTACGTTTCCTGTTTACATCGCCACACCTGCAATTTAACCTATTACATACTACACAACACAACTAATGGACCTGCTCCAGATTCTTTTTTTTTGTAGGTCCAGAAACAATTTTACTCTATTTTTGACTATGGATTTGGAGCACTACTATAATGCTAATTGAAATCAATGGCAAAATTCCCACTGACTTCGAGTCCGAAGTCACACTTTACATATTATTGCAAACAACAAAGCCACCTTGTATAAGGATATGATGTACCACATGTCTTCTGGACTTTACAAATTCCCCTTTCTTGATCATCATTCAGAAAACCACTGGAACTAGAAGTAGACAAAGGCCTCGTCTACATTAGGAAATTAGGTCAGTCTAAGTGTGTCGCTCAGGGGGTGTGAAAAATTCACACCTCCGAGCAACACAGCTAAACCTACCTAATCCCTGATGTAAACAGCACTAGGTCTACGGGAGAATTTTCCCATCAATCTAGCCACCACTTCTTGGGGTGGTGGATTACCTACACTGAGGGGGGAACCCCTCTCATTGGCATAGATAGTGTCTTCAGTGAAGCATTAGAGTGGTGCAAACTGCATCACTGCAGCATTTTAAGTGTAGAAAAGCCCTAAGAAGGCAACACTGGGATGTGTATTAGGTTTAGATTAGGATTTGGATTTTAGGACACCAACGTTTCATGGCATGGTCTTTTTATACTTTGGTTCAAAGTGACAAAGCTCTTAGAATCTGCTGGTATCATGGGATACTTGCCATTCATGGTGGCTGTAATCATTTGAGATTAGCCATTCTTGGGAAATTTCAGCCACACCTGAAACAGAACAGGACAGCACATCCCTTCCAGTTTTGGATCTGACTCAGCACTAAAACAGCCGAGATTGGAATGCCCAGATCAGAATTTTTCTGAGCACAGTCAATTTCTAAGGGGTTCAAATGTAAGGTTCTTGTTTTGGAACATCTCTAGATTTTATTAAAGATACCCAAGTATAACCAGTTTTTGGAAGGGTTGCAAGTGGCAAGACCAGAGCTGTTCCATAAAATTAACTCGTTAAAAAAGTCTAATGAAAAGACAATGCCACTGACACAGTGACAGGTGCAGAACCTGAATATACTTTTTCCCGTGCCTACCACTACCTGGATCAACTGAGAGGACTTAGCATTCTTTGTTAAAGCAATGCCTCTGACCTGTACTTGGCAAGGTTTTTGTAATAATATCTGACATTTTCTTCACAACAGATGTGGAATGAATGCAAATGGTGAAAAAGAAGCCCAGGGATAACATGTACGTATGAAAGAAATGCTTGAAGTTTGTAGTGACACTTGATAACAATATTCCTTTTCTGAGTGATGGCACACAGTGCAAGTGGGTGGGAAATAACTGCAAAGAAGTGTTTGCCCCTCGAATGTGCTCGGATGAATCCTTTTCTTCCTGCTGTTGATATGGAATGAATGGACCTATGAAACTCACCCTAACTAAAAAAAATAGCAACCTACTACGTATGTAAGCTGGTAAAAAGCATGGGAGCAGAGAGTAAGACTTATCCTTAGAGAATGTGTTCATGTGGATTTAATTCTATTCTCTATAAGTATCAGTAGGAGTTGAGGGGGAGAAGTAGATATGGAACGTGGGGCTCAGCTCAGTATCTTAAAGCATTTAGTGTCTTCTCAAAAAATGTCTGTGGGTGGGAACCTTGTTTCAAATTAAAGATTAAGTTCTACTTGAGTCCAGCAAAATATATTTGAGAGAACTAAGGTAAAGGAACATTTTAGGGCTTTTGTTTTCTTACAGAGAGGGCAGGTAGAGAGCGTATGTAGATATGACTCAGACACAAAGCCAGCCTCCGGAACCCACATTGCAATGGACCACTCTTATTTGGGAGAAATAAAAATGAAAGGGCTTATCTTAAGTTGTTTAAATTTATAAAGTCCCATACAGATGCATTCACACACACTCCATGGCTGATTCCTGATTTATTGAGGTTATTATTCTTTGCCAAAGTCTTTCAGTGCTGCAAAGCATGCATTGATTCCAGCTGAAGCAGCAAATGGCTGGTGAGGGGGGTGAAAATATCACCCCCAGTTTTTATATAAAATGAGTTAAGTTTAAAAGTGTCTCAACTGCCCTCCCCCATCCCGTCCTGTTAGGATTTTGGGGAGGGCTGAGGCTGGTCCTGGGCATACTGGAATGATCCTGTCAAAAGGAGTCCGTTACCTTGAGGCAGGGAATTGTTTGCCAGCTCCACTGAAAATGTTAAAGCCATCTCTACTCAAAGCTAATCGTAATACAAGGGAAAACTTCAAACGAAAGCTGGCCAAAGATCCTACTGTGGGTCTGTCCCACCTTCACAGATTTGGCAGCTCTTGTAATGTTGATGTTGAACTAGAAGAATGTGAAGCCATTTCAGCTGTCTCTATTTCCAGTGTTGGCAGGGACATGTCCAGTCAGAGTAGCAGACATATGTGATAAAACCTCTTGTATATCCTTTGGAAAGATATCCCAAAAGATAACATCTGAAATGCAGAAAAGTAGCCAGCGAGGTCTAAAAGATTCTCAGGATGCTGCTAGAAAGAATAAACTGTTAATTTGATACCTGCTAATACTTCTATAATGTATTTATGCTTTCACCATTATATGAAAGCTGTTTTCATCAATTAAACCTATAAAGGACATAGACTATGTAACCCTTCTGCCCATCAGAGTTGGCAGCAACAAGGGCCGGGTTCAGTATCCAGGGGTTCCATTCCAATAGCACAATACAAAAACCGGCTCGAGCCCCCACCCAGTGACCTGAGACAACCATATACCACTCCTCTGGGCGTCTGTAAGAGACAATACTTCCCCTCTCGCAAGCACAGAGTCTGAGTGTACCAAAGCCTTTTAATAACAGGGAAAAACAATGTGGCATTATATTGGGGAAACACCACAAACAAGGTTAATAAACCAAACCATGAACCAGAAGTCCCCCTCCCAGCAAATAGGCCGTGGCCTTCCCTTTGGCTCTTGAGTTCCACAACCCCAAAAAGTCACTCAATAGTCCCAAAAGTCCAACAGCCCAAGAGTCTCTGTTCTTGGTCCGTGCAGAGTTCAAAAGTCAATTGGCAGAGTCTTACCTCCAGCCTGGGTGGAATTGGAGGGTAGGGCACGGGGCACCTTACGTGGTCCGAGGCCAACTGCGCCGCCTCTCCGTGAGGTTCCGCTGCAGCTCTCACCGCAATCGGCTCTGCTCTGCTCCGCTGGCTGTCCCACGAACCGCTCTGCCCGTTGATCCACTAGCTGCTCTGCTAGCCAACACACAGACAGCTCTGCCGCGCCAGTCACTCTGCCCGCAGCACCAACGCCTCCGCTAGTTGACAGACAGCTCTGCCGCACCGGTCACTCTGCCCGCAGCACCAACGCCTCCACTAGTCGACAGACAGCTCTGCTGCGCCGGTCACTCTGCCTGCAGCACCAACAACTCCGCTAGCCGTCCTGCTAGCCGACACACAGACTGCTCTGCTGCACCAGCCACTCTGCACTTTTTTCAGGCCCCCCTACTTAAGACAGTACTCAGTGATTTCTTTAGCTCTTAGGTGATTTCAGCATACAGTAGGGGAGCCTTAGTGCAGGTGCACCAGTGAGCCCAAAGCAATTTTCAGCTCAGCAGCCTGAAACCAGGCTCCTAATGGAAGCAAAACTCAATTCTGACATTCCACAGTGGAGAGAGGTAGGGTGCAATAGGCCTGGGAGGTCCTCAGACAGAGCCCTCACCAAAAGGTAGAGGTGCTTGTCCACCACCTCTCTCGATCTCACAGTGTTCTGAAACGCATGGCCCTTGCCCAGTGAGTGCTACCTAGATGATGGCGAGTCCCTCCATCATAACAAGGGCCAAGTACATGTCCATAGTCCTTCATTCACATAATCACAGTAACATCACTTTATCATTCCTGCCCCAATAACATAGAAACTGGGGCTCCCTCATCAGCCGAAGTGGCCATGTGGGCTGCTGTGGGCTCAGGCTAGGCGCAGTGGGTGTGTCTATGCAAATTGATCAGCCCCAAAAATTTTTTCCAAGACTCACTGCAATTCCCATAGTTCGCCACCAGATGTCAGAATATATCTCATTCCTGACACTGCTTACAACTACGTAAAAAAAACACCACATGTTCAACATCCTTTCTATTCAAACCTTATTATTAATCTGAGAAGAAAGACATGATAATATGTTACTGAAAATGTTATGACAATAACAGATTCTGGGTCAGGTCCTCAGCTAGTGTAAATCAGCAATGCACCATTGAAGTCATGTGCCTGCCCCGGCACCTCGCATATTGGGGCTTGCACAGGGTACTCCATAGAGCCACTTTGGATAACTTTATGCAGTGCCTGCACTGGAAGAACTCACTCCTTCCAAGCATGGGCTTTTCTAATCCATTGAAATTGCTAGAGCAGCGTAAAAGGGCCAGGATGGGGTCAGTGAGGAATCCCTCCCAGAGTACTTTAATATTGAGGATGATGCACAAGCCAGGAAGAACACCTTTTCCTTTTAGACTCCAGGCTGAGAGTTGGAAGTTGAAAATCTTTTTATTACTATACCTAGTTAGTTTGAACTAGGATCGTTGCCAGACAAACATGGATCCCCACAATGCCATGTTAAGAGTCACTTTCCCGAGTATCACGACACCTGAATTCTGTCCTTAAAGAAGACCACCATTTTCTCTAGCGATGTGAAACTGGAGTTTGTGATTCACAATGTATTTCTTTTTAATGGAGTCTTTCATACAATGTATTAGGTCTACTCCAATCTTGTTTTTATATGTAAGCTGCAAAGTCAAGGTTGATTTTCACATATTTTACAAGATGAAGTTTCACATTTGGTGCTGTGCTTAAACAAGACTCAGGGTCTTTGCTTTCAAGGACTTCCTCCATTTGGCAGAGCTTTTCAAGCTTAAATTCTTACAAAGCTTACATTTGTAAAGTCATCCCAGCTGGTGTCAGGGAACTCAAGACTTTTGTTAATGTGAAATGAAAGACAATTACGGTGCAATAATTTACTTGATCTGGGTTTTTCACATTAGCAAAATTGCAAGCAGCAGTGCTCCAGCCCTTTAAATATCAGGATTCTGTGAGTGAATTTTTAGTATTAACCTTGTTAGTCACATAATTCTAGTCACTTCCCTAAACACAAATATCCCTTGCAATGACAGCATATCTGCCCGCCTCAAATATTTACAAGACAATGGGCAACCCTCATATATCCACTCCAAAGACATCACCAAACTCATCCATTCCATACTCACCTATAACCATTTTACATTCAACAACAAACACTTTTTCCAAACCATGGGAATCACCATGGGTATTAGGATGGCTCCATAATATGCCAACCTCTTCATGGGCCACCTTGAAGAAGAATTTCTGGAAAAATGCACTATAAAACCAATGATATATCTGAGATACACTGATGATATTTTTATCCTCTGGACAGATGCCTTAAACTCCATCATAGATTACCACCACAATTTCAACCATCACCATGTCTCTACTATGTGCTATGTCAGTGGGAGAGCATTTCCTTTGTCTCTCGTTGAGGTGGATTAATTATGTAGACAGGAGAGTGCGCTTATGCTGATGTAGCGCGTCATCTTCAGATGTGCTGAATCAATGCTGCTGCATTGATCACATAGGCACCAATTTAGCATGGTAGTGAAAACAAGTTCTTTGTCAAGGAGGTTCAGCAGTTAGCCCATTGTTACGAATATCTTAAATTCACTGAAACCATTTTATTTGCATAGTTTGCCATAGAGCTGAACTCTAGAATACTGTCCATGGCTTTGGTTTAGAAAAATGCACATATATGATAAGCAAATATGACACCCCTCCCTTCCCTTCACTTTGGCAAATAATTCTCCAAGACCACGTGGAGTTCATCACCTCCATGAAGCCATTAAAGTATGCAGAAACCACATTAAAGAATTAATTTATTCTGCCAACATGCCCTCTGAAAGAAGTCAAAGGAACCATACTTTGCCAAGGACCAACAGATTACAACAAAATTGGAGTCTCTTGGAGAAGCCATTTTGTAGTTCTAATGAGTCAAAAATGTAAGAAAAATATGAAAAACACTGAAATCACCTTCCTTTTTTTAGAACCTTTGTACATTCTAAAAGCTTTGTCCAATTTGCCTCAAATTTGTTGTAAATGTTCATGTGGATTTATTTTTGGTTTGCTGAAATTAGTGTGTGTATGTGTAGGGTCAAAGTTAGTCTTACAATGGGTGTAGCAAGCTAACAATGAAGAAACTAGCATGTTCAACAATATCTGTCATACTTCACTGTGGTATTAAATGTCTTTAAGAACAGGTGTCAGAGACAATAAAATACCAGTTCTCTCAAAATTAGAGTGCAGAAATCGTACAGCAAAGCACAGATGCCTAATAAATCTAAATATATATATTTTATATTATATATATAAAATATCTATGTGCATATATAATGTGGAGTATTCAAATATTCACAAATGGATTGAAGAATTTGTGTGCACTATACAAAGTATCTGGAGACAAGAAACATTAAACATTATTTATGTCTGTTCCCATTTAACTTTGCAGCAGACTATGCCACTCCATTTGAAGAGGGGACTTCTAAAAATCTATATTACTACCTTTTGAAGCTCTGTCCCCATCCACCATTTCCAAAGTTCCTTGAGCTTGTATACACTTCAAAGTTAATTTGGAATAAGGTAGGTAGCATCAGTGTACTTACCCACACAGGAACTTGACCAGGACACTAGAAGTCATTGTCCTGTAGAATTGGAACTTTAAGGACCAGTGATGCTCAAGAGTAGAGTTTTACATCATTCCAGTCAAGTGGCACTTACCCCAGCATACCACTTGTGCATAAAGTGCTGGTGGATTTGTTCAGTAAAGATTCAGACTGCCATCAGTGAATCAGCAATGCGCTCACCATGTAAAATTCAAATCTACTTTAAAAACTCTCAATTGACAGAGTATTAGTTCTAGGACAGTGGTTCTCAAACTTTTGTATTGGTGACCTCTTTCAAATAGCAAGCCTCTGAGTGTGACCCCCCCTTATAAATTAAAAACACTTTTAAATATATTTAAAACCATTATAAATGCTGGATGCAAAGTGGGGTTTGGGATGGAGGCTGACAGCTCACGACCCCTCACGTAATTACCTCATGACCCCCTTAGGGGTCCTGAACCCCAGTTTGAGAACCCCTGTTCTAGGAGCTCCAAATGCAGACAAACCAATCCTGTTTCAAACAGGAACCACTACCAGTCCCATATTTCTGCTGAACTCATTTCCAGATGATCACTTTCAAAATAGTCACCATCCAGAGCAACATAGGAAATGACACATTGGAGCATGCAATAGGCCCAACTCTTCGAAAGTCCCACCTTTGATGGTGATCTATATTAGTGCTTCACAGGACAGGCAAAAAATGCAATTCTAATTCTTCTGGCCAAGTCTGCAATCTATGATATATGAGGTAAAAAAATCCCTTCCTCTCAGTTTATGCCCTGAAGTGAAAGGCTTGCCATAACCCTTGTAATTTTCTGTCTAGCTAGTATTGCTACAAATATTATTATTCATATAAATGTCTAATCCTTTTTTGACTCTTGCTGAACTGTTTGCCTCAGTAATACCCTACGGCACAGAACTCCACAAGTGGATTATATGCTTCTTTAAAAAGTATTAATTTTATTCCATTTGAAAACATGCTTCTTATACCACTTGTCAACTTTTGGGTCTCACCCACTTTTTCATTCTGTTCTCCTAGACACTGCACTTTCCTCTTTTTTCTAGATCAAGTCCTTTATACAGGGAAATAATGACACACCAATTCTCTGTGTCTCTCTTCTCACAAAGTGCACATTTTCATTAGCATAGACTTAGCTTAGGAAAACAACACAGGGTTCTTGCCAGCCTAAATGCCAAGAGTAATACCTAGGAACTCCAGAAGAGTGAATTATCTAAACACCAGGTATACATCAACAAGAGTCCAAAACAAGGGACAATAAGAAATTAATTCTAAAATGATAAAAGTGACTTGGTGAAAGTAAATGCAGTCATTCACTTAAATTGTGGGAGAGTGAAATGCATATTCCCCATATTTGCTATGATGATTGAAACCTCGTATTTGGGGCACAGTCCTATGAGGTACTGAATGCCATCAACACACATTGACTCCTGGGTTCTCTTCCCAGCTCTCCCACAGATATCTTGGGCAAGACACTTAACCTCTCTGTGCCTCATTTTCCCGTCTGTAAACTGGGAAACTTCCCATCTCACTGGACGATTTTGATGCTAAATGTATTAAAAATATGTAAAGTAAGAACCTCTAGTGAAAAGTCCTATATAAATACAAAGTGTTAATTGTTCATATGATATTCGTGTAGCCATTGCTGACAGGCTTGGTTTTTAAACTAGCATTAAAATGCAGAATGTAGAACCATTACACAGAAAGCTGTTGCAATCTGGTCCTAGACTTGAGCTGGATTTTGCCCTCTAACTTCCATGAACTTTAGCTGCATAAAGCACACTTATTCAGGCTTTACGCCAGTAAAGAGAATTTCACCCCACAATAATAGCTTTTTAATACCTTTGAGGCTCATCAAGTGCACACTTGGATAGCAACTTAGCTTGATCCTGCTCTCTTAAATCAAAGGGAAATCTGACATAGGCCTTGTCTACACTACTGGCTGGATTGACACGTAGAGATCAATCTATTGGGGATCGATTTATTGCGTCTTGTCAGGATGTGATAAATCGATCCCCAGAGGCACTCCCGTTGACTCCAGAACTCCAGCTCACTAAAAGGCACAAGGCAGAGTCGACAGGGGAGCCCACTGTCGACCGCTGCCGTTGTGAGGACAGCAGGTAAGTCGACCTAAGATGTGTCGACTTCAGCTATGGTATTCACTTAGTTGAAGTTGCGCATCTTAGGTCGACCCTCCCCGCTAGTATAGACCAGGCCATAGACTTTAATTGGAGAGGGATCTGTTTCTATAATGATATTCCTCTCCCCCTTTCACTTTACTTTGAGATACTATTGTGCATTATTGTTTTCTTTATCTGCTTTTAGATAGATTCTCTTCAAGCAGTTCAGAAATGCCTTCCTCTTTGCAGGATTTCTTCAAATCTTGTCAAGCTAGAGGATGTTTCTGCCTTCAGCGTGTCTCTTTCCTTAAAATAGTGGAAGATTACATACTTGTTCTTGTATAAAGAACAAGGACATGAGTTAAAACAGAGCATCTGAGATGTAGCTAGAGATGAAATGTGTTTGAAGAGAACCAATGAATTGTGGGGGTTATCGATGAAAAGAGAGGCAGACAGCTAGGCAGAGAGTGGGAAACAGAGCATGGATTCCTGATTTATGGACTCATTCTTAATACAAATGGAAACCAGTCAGTCCTTTACTATCAACCTGATCAATGTAGCAAAATTCCTCTAAGTATTTTAATGACTGGATATATATGTATATTACAATTAACTTTCCATACTGTATGTGTCGTCGCTGTTATGGATTAATCTTAAACTGCCTACACATCTTTGTTTCCCAGAACCCTATTTTTAATGATTATTTGGTATTGACCTTTAAACATTAAACACTTATACTTTTAACTAAGTTTGGCTCATATGAATTCATTTCAGTACAGATATGTTGGTGATCAAGTTTTAATCTTTGTGTTTAGACATTTAAATCAATGTTGCTTTAGGGCCAAGCTGAGCCATTAGACTCAGCCTGAATATGAACACAGTGGGATACCATGGGTCCAGTGGTGGGGGGAGCCTGTGGCACTCCCCCTCCCCTCTCCCGCCTCTAAGCCTTCTGCCCTCTTCCTCCCCCCCACTATCCCCTCCCCCTCCCATGTGTCCTGATATTTTGTTCTTGTCATCTGGTCACCCTAACTTCTAGTGGGCAGAACTGGGTTGTGCAGCCTTAACCTGTTATTGAACAGTACAAATAGATAGTCTTGTCATTAGCAGTTAAAGGATCTTCACAGGGAATATAATTGTTAGCACTAGAGTCAGATATTGGAGGCTCTTCTTTATCTCAGCTTAAAGAATTACTGATTTTTGGATTCAAGGATTTCCAGTTCAAATCTCAGCAGGGGCAGATCTCCCTCACACTGAAGAGACTTTCATTAGTTTAAAGAGATTAGTATTATACCCCTATGCTTACCTCCACTACACAGTGAGGAGGTTCAGTCTGCTTTGGAGGACTGCTGATGTGCTGTGAAGGGATTTTTGAGGTGGTGTGCCAATACTTGACTTTTACTTTAAAAAGTTGCTTTTTGATCAGACTTATTTAGTGCTACTTAAATTGCTTTGTAGGTTCTTGTTTTGTGCATCCCATTTGGAGTAGTCTTTTATTCTAGAACCTCTTTGGGGTTGTAACTGGACACCGAAAGGACTGCGTTTGCACTGATGAGGAAGCTGTACCTGTTGACTAGTTACGTTTTTAGATAATCCCTCATTTTTGTGTTTTTTCACTGATTCTTACAGGTAAAATGATGCAAGCATCCATTTCCAAATACACAAAAACAAAAAATACAAGTCTGAGCTACTGCATTGATGTTGGGAAATCAGGTACGAGGACGTATTTCACTAGACTTTTCTATGGATTGGTTATGTGTTTTAATCACATCATAGATAAATATCCTTATTCAGAGCCAGCTGGAGGATCTGAGAAACCCACGGCCAAAGTGGTGGGGCAACTACAGAACAATGTCAAATTTAACAAGCCATGGAGTCTGCTGCTGTTTAAGGACCCAATCCTATGAGATGCTGAGTGGCTTCTGAGAGCCCTCAACTCACCCTAGTTTCACTCAGCATCTTGCAGGATCAGGTTCTAAGTACATCGACTGGCACTCTACTAGCTGTGCCTAGTCTTAGGGCTGGTCTTCACTAGCACAGGGGATCGACTGTAGATACCCAATTTCAGCTACGTTAATAACGTAGCTGAAATCGGCGTATCTACAGCCGACTTACCTGCCATCCTCACGGCGGCGGCGGTCGGCGGCGCGCTCCCCCGTCGACTCCAGCTTGCGCCTTTTGGCAAGCTGGAGTTACGGAGTTGACGTGGGCGCTGCTGGCGATTGATTTATCGCGTCTTGACGAGACGCGACAAATCGATCGCCATAAGATCGATCTCTCCCGGCTCTAATGAAGACAAGCCCTTAGTTGAGGCAGGGCTGCAGTCTCATGGGGCAACCTGCTGCTTGTATTTCCTGCTGGGCCCACCTGGCACTCAGCAGGGTTAATATTTGTTCTTGTCATTTAATTTTTTGTTGTAAACGATCATTTACTCTAAAAAGCCAGGGCTCCTTGAAACATCTGAAATAGTTTCAGTGTTAAATTCCACTTGAACATCACAAAACTTATTTGGGAGTTTTCATGCAACTCTGCTCTGAAGTCCATAAAGCACCTCATTTCACATTTTTAGGCTTTCATGTTCTCTGAGCACAAGTTCTATTTTTTTCTCCCTTTAATTAAATTTACTCAAGGCCCATAAGCCTGGAGAACTTGGATGACTTTTCCCCTCCATATTATTATATATAAAATGAAAAGCTGGCTTGCCAAGAGTATTTTCTGCACTCGTCCTTTTCTAATATACCTGTACAAACACCATTAGTAAATGCTGCTAAATGATTGCATTGGGCTTCATTTATATACACTTTGACAGATTTTGAAGATTTGTTTTCTTTACAAAATTACCTCACAGTGTGTTCAAAACAAGTTTTGAAAGAGAGTTGGCACTTCAATGCCAAAAGCACAGAAACTCTGCTGTAGGACAAAAGGTCCCTTTACATTTTTTGCGATTTGCTCTCCTGCAAATGTATTTCTTGGGTGGAACATTACGGTTTGATTATGCATGTGAATAACCAGATTACTTGTGAAGTTAAGCAATGACTCAGTTGTCATTCTACATTTTTCCCCTCACCACCAAGGATGAAAAATTGCTGGGTTTAGATTCCACCACCCAACAGCGAAACATGTAAATGATTAAACTAGAAGGGAACATTACGTCTCTCTCTCTCCCTTCCCCTCCAATCCCCATGTGGAAAACTTTAGAGAGACTCAAATGACTTTTCTCATCATAAGACGTATGATTTAAAGGACAGGGGCCCAATTTACCACCCTCAGCAGATATGACTAACTCCCACTGACTTCAAAGGGAGATACAGACCTCCAGTATGGGACAAGAGGGACCAGGATGTTCTGGGCAGCCCACATATCTACATCCCTGAATTTTTGTTTAGTCTGCCTTAAAATAACAAACTGAGGTGTCTGCATAATCATTTTGCGAAGAAACACTGAACTTCTCGCATTATCTTCCAACTAACTTGACAAGCTCTTTACCATCTAAGTTTTACTTTAATGTTTTTCACCACTGCTTCGCTAAAGTTTTTACTGAAGGTTTTCAAACTTTATAACTACTCAAAGAACTGATGAAACCACCTTACATATCACAGTATTGTAGAGTATTTCAAAAGAATGCAAGTCTCCTGACAAAAAAGGACAATATGATTGAAAATGCCTAGCCTATTACCTTTAAGTAGTTAAAAATCTCACCTATGTAGACTGAACACAATTTTCTACAGAACAGAAATACAGTTGTACAGCAGCAAGATGAAATTTCTGCTTTCCTAGGTACATTTTTTCTCTGTTGGAAAAGTGAATTGAACAGGTGCTGGAGCTGAGAAGGGAGTTAGGGAAGAATAAGTCTTATGTTATCACCCTGTCAGCAAGTAGAGGATTTAAACCTGCCAAGAAGCTGTGGTTCGGGAAGAATGGACATGTTTTAGGAGCAACTACTGAGGCTACATCCAGCACAACCACCATGAACAGCAGATTTGCAAGGCTGAGCTTGTGGGTGGAAGCATCCCATGCAATATCTTTTGAGAAGTCCAGGAAATACTTAATTGCAGAGAAGTTTAGGGAAAATTTTTGAAAATACATGCCATTTTGCTGCAATTTGATGCATTACAAAGGCAAATATAATCAGATAGTATGTACATGTACTGTTAGTTTATTGTTGACATATTGGCAATCAACTTTCTATTCCATATTTTATATATAGAACTACATCTCCCTTGTTTTTATTTCTACTACTACTTTCTACTACTTTCTCTCACCCCTCTTTCCTAGTATATATCACGGTGTATATTTTTCTGAGTTCTTCTCATTGGCTGTTGCTCCTTCTTTCTCCCTCATCTACCCACTTCCTTTTGCTTCCTTTATATTGTGTTCTCCTCTTTGCTCCCCTTACAGAGCTCATTCCTTCCCAATCCTATGCTTTTTCCTAATTTAACCTCTCAATCTCTCCCCCTTCCTCCACTGACACCTTCCCTCTCCCCCCTGTTTATGCATACTTCCATGTACACACTCTCTCTCTCTCCCTGCACCTTCCAGACACTCGACCGACTTGTCACTTTCTGCTCTTCTGAATCAAGAGAACTGTAACTTTGTGAACCTAGAGCCTCTTTACTTCTGCTTCCCCATCCCTCCAGCAAAACAACTAGATGCTCTCTGGCTGCAATTCATTTCATATCCAGCTCTGGATGTTAATGGCTGAGGATTGGGTGATTTTTATTTTATTTATTTATTTATTTGCCATATTGGCCACTTTGTATTCATTTCTATGTATGAATAGAAACCCATTACTACCTGGAGTGTTATTGTTTCCTGCTCAGATCTGTCTCTTTCCATTTAAAACATTCTAGAGCCCCAGGCTTGATATTGCACATGCTGGGGCTGAAAATAAAATTGCTTGGAAACCTCCACATACTCTCCAGTCCCCTTTGAAGCTCCATGATGATATCTGACTTCCTGAGATGGAGAAGACAACAGCTTCCAGACAGCAAGTGGGGCAGACTTAAGCATCAAATCATCTCTCCCATTAGATAACTATACAGCATTGGTTGAGGGAAAAGCATCCTGCATATTCTAACAGGCTGCACCACTTTCAGATAAGGACCCATGACTTTGTAAGCTTGAGGGCTTGGTTACACTGGCACTTTATAGCGCTATAAAGCCCCCACGAGCGCTATAACCTCCTCCCCGTCCACACTGGCAAGGCACATAGAGCGCTATAACCGTGGAGTTATAGCGCTCCTGGTAATACACCTCCGCGTGGGGAATAAGGGCTGTAGCGCAGCTGCTGTAGCGCTACAGCAAGAATGTGGACACCCACTGCGCTACAAGTGATCTCTTGAGATGCCTAGAGCCATTTAAGGCAACTGACATCTCTTCCCTTTGTTTTGAACTCGGCTGGAGAAATGCGGAAGTGCCTCTTTAGAGTTTCTCTCTTAACTCGGCAGATAAGCAATGCAAATGTTTAAGGAGGGAGCCTGTGTGAAAACAAAGCCCTCTGTGAATGGAGGCTCGCTGACAGGCTTTCAGAAGAACGGAAAAAACACTGTCTCTCTCCCTCTACATACACACAACGCGTCCCCCCTCACCTCCCTCGTTTAAAAAGCACGTTGCACCCAGCTGAATGCTGGGATACCTGCCCTAATGTGCTGCTCTTAATACCGCATTAAGTGCCCCAAATGTGGCCATGCTATACCGCTGGCGCGTCTGAGTGTGGACATACAATACCGCTATACATATTACTGTATAAGGGGACTGCTATAACCAATAGCGCTATAATCTTGTAAGTGTAACCATACCCTGAGTCTACTAGATTCCTGCTACAGTGGTTTCCTAGAGCTGACCATGAAAGCTTTTCTGCATCTCATATTGAGGGTGGTAATAGCATCTCATATTCGCAGCTCAAAATGGTGGCTTCATTTCAAGAGCTAGTCCTTGTGGTGTAGTGAAAATTGTATTAAAATAGTAAGATATCACTTTAAATGCTCAGGAGGTTTTCGTAGTTCTGCTTATAGACTAGGTGGCTCTGTGAGGAAATGTGCAATCTCAGCCTAACTCTAACTCTCAGTTAGTCAGTCATCAGTCAGCCTGGAGTAAGGTGGGGTGAATTGTGCCTGTGTTTTAGGGAGCAATCTGCTTTGTCTCACTCTGCTTTTAAGTTGTATGAGCGTTAGTGTTCTGAATACGAAGAAATAAAGTAGTGTTATTTTTCCAGCAAGAATATGTTATGTTTTCATTTAATTTCTTTGTGTGTGTCATGAAACATAATAGCCCCCATCTTCAAAATTTTTAATAGGCGAGGGCTCAAGGGCCACCTCTTTCTCTGCCCCACTAAAAATACAACGCTATACTGGGATGCTGATTAATAGAGCCCAGGGTGATACTCATGGCAGCAGGATGTTTTGGCAGAGGGCCGTTGGCTATACAGCTGCCTAGCAATGAAGACTGAGCTCAGGTCCTCCAGAACACAATGAAAAACACACGTCTTTGCAAAGATCTCTCTCATTTTTTTAAATAAAAAGCTACAAATGTTTGGAGAGAGGATTCTTTCCTCTAAAGTATAGGATCCAAGGGACAACCATTGAATTTTCTCTGTTTCTGAACAGAAACAGATAGTCTCTGAATTGTTATATTTGGCACCCAGATACTACGAGGAAGGCGATACTAGAAAGGACAGATTTTAACAGTATTTTAATAGTTAAATCTATTTAGGATCAAAGCTTGACCCACTTGATGTTGGGAACTTGTAGTCAACTCTTCCCTCCTTGTCTCTCCACCTCCAGACACTTACTCCCCTCATAGTGCTCCTCTTTCTACAATGTGAGTCTCCCTTCTCCCACTCACCTCCATCATTTCCTCCTAGCTCTGTGAACTTTGCTCCCACTCAGTGTTTCTCTCTACTTCTCTCCATTTTAATTTCTACATCTCTTTCCTTCTGCTGTCTGCATCTCCTCTCCCCTCATCAAAGAAGAGAGATGGGTTTTCTCGGATCTCTCAGAGTCAGACACACAAAGGAAAGTCATTCTCTAAAAGAGACAGCGACTCAGATATGTATATAGACTTCCACTACTTCTTCCAAATGAAAAATGGCAGTGTTTTGCCATGCAGAAGGGGTTCCAGTGAAGACTGATGGTAATGTTCCCCATGGTGCTCTCTAGCGCTGTAGGGAGCTTTCATTAATGATCACAGGTAAGATGAGTAGATTGATCCCCCTGAAGACCAAGTGATTCTCACACTCACATGCATGATGCTGATAGATACTGAACATGCAGCTGGCAGTCTTGCCAATTCTTCCCTCTCGGCCCTGTGGAAAAGTATGGAATTCTTGGCTTTGATTACCCATCCTGAGAGGTGAGGCCTGGGAGGGAGAAAGACTGCAAAGCTGTTCTGTTTTACTAAGCAGCAGCAGAAGCTAAAAGAAACACACAGCCATGTGCTGCATAATGAATATTGAGGATTTAAATATATACATTCATTCCTAGTCTAAGAGTGCAGAGAGGTAAAACTTGGGAAGACTGGACTTTCCAGATAACATAAAATCTTTGCTTTCATTAGAAGCATGACTTTAGTAGTAGGAAACTAAAAAAGACAGAGTTCTAACCAGTGTTTCTTTCAGGCCAAGCAATGTTACAGAACAGCAGGTAGAAGATCCAATAGCTGTGAGACAGGGATTTTGGAGATATGGATCCTGCAAAATATCAATTTTCAAAAAGTTTCTAAGGGTTTTTTAATTTTGTTTTTAATGTCAGAGTTAGAGATCAAACCATTGATGAACTATCTGTCGAGTTTCATCCCAAGACAATGTACGGCAGCCGCTAAATCTTTGGGAGACCCAAATTGTAAATGGTATGTAAGGAAATGTACATTTTTTACACTGCACATGTGCCAATACAGAAAAATGGTTAGATGGTTTCCATTCCATTATATGCTTTAAAATACAACTCTTGTAAGTGCTGTAAAATCTGAATGGGTATTTTGATTGCTTTGAAATTTAGTAGAGAAAATGAGGAATACTTGTGGCACCTTAGAGACTAACCAATTTATTTCAGCATAAGCTTTCGTGAGCTATAGCCTACTTCATCGGATGCATGAAATTTTGTGTGACACATGGGAGTGCAGGATAGTGTTACTGCTCCATATGTGGGATCATTTGACTAAGGGATTCCTGAGTTACAACCACCCCACAAAACAATTTCCCTTCCTTCTGCTGCTTTGCACTGTTCAACTGAGAGGTATGATTGACTCACTGGATGGCTGTGAATTTACTCTGCAATTAACACAATAAGGATAAATTAATTACAACCCCCTCACACACACTTAAGACAAAAATAATTTTGGATGAGATGTTGGAAAGTTCCTTAATGGTTTGCAGTTTTTTGGTTTTTTTGGGGGGAGGGGGTAAGGTGGGGAGAGGGCCCGGACAGGACCATTCCCCTGACCCCCCGATTTGCTGCTTAGCTTGGACTGAGCATGCTCAGTAACACCACTGAAGCCAGCTGCCCTCACTCTGCCCCCCTCCCCACTATTGGCAGGCACGGGTCGCCTCTGCCGTTGGGTGAAAAAATTAGATATGTGAATGCTTCTTGGGATGGAGTGGTACAAGGGGGCGGAGGAATAGGGCAATAAGGGAAGAGGGGTTTGAGGCTACAGGGAGGGGGAGGAGATTATGGGGAAAGACACAACTGGGGATAGATGGTAGGGGAAGGAAGAGAGGTTGGGGGCTCAGATGAGGGAGGCATGGCACCCTCCTCTGCCAGTGCACCTGAACCTCCTGAATTCTCCCAGCTCTGCCAGTGCACCTCAATTCCCTTTCACCACACATCTCTGCCACTGCATCCCAATCTCCTGGGGCCCCAGCATTGCCTATGCACCCTAATCCCCATGCACTCCAAAGCTCTGCTAAAACAACCCAACCATCCAGCATCTCACAGCTCTGCCAGTGCACCCCAATCCTGCTGGATCCTCAGCTCTGCCAATGCTCCCTAACTACCCTACACCCAAACTCCCTGCACCTCTGGCTCACCAATGAACAACCCTCTGCACCCTCAGCTCTGCCAGCACACCCGCATCTGCCTGCATCCCACAGCTCCCACCTTTGCTAACATCACTTCGGCTCCACTGGTGATAGCAAAGGTGGGAGAGTTTCTGGCATAACAGCCTCATATAAACTAGGCCATTGACACACACGGTCACCCTAGTCGGACTGTTAGACCAAATGGTGGAATGGTTTGTTCAGGGACCCTAGAGATGGGGACATTTTATAATGTTTGTTGCACAGTAGCATCCCCGTTCTGGGGGACGCTCTCAGATCTCCTAGGTAAAATGAAGGTGCAGACCATTTGTATTCATATCAGTGGGCATTACAGTTGCCTCAGAGTTTTGTACTAAAAGGATGGAAGAATTTTTACCATTCGTATTTGAGAAGCATAAAAGCTTCAAACAAGGGCCAAACCCTGGGTGCTATTTCTCAACCAGTAAAACCAATTAAGTTCTCCAGTGGTGTAATCTCAACGGCAAATACTATGGATGAGATTCTGTTCTGCACCTCTTGAAGGTGCCGCACATCCAGACATAGCACAGGAGTCTGGGGAAGAGGGGTGAGGCTAAGATATCTTTAAACCACTTTGCATATTCCTGATCTTGGGCTGCTCCATGTGACAGTCTGGCCCCTGGAATAATTATGAGTGGCAGGTCATCCTTGGCTACCTAAGCATGGCAATGCCAGCCAGCATCAATGCAGTGATATGAACTGTGGCCCTGCCTTCTCCCACCCTGACCCATCCATCCCACTCCCTGCTTGCCCCACAACCCACGGCATGGAAGGGGTCTTGCAAGGCAGTGTTATGCAGTGCTTGCACCAGGGGAACTCTCCCTTTGCCACCTAAGGGGCTTTCCCAGAGCCTTAGCACTGCTTCAGCATTATACAGTGCCTGAACAGGGGAGACTCTCCCCCCAGGAATAAGGACTGAACACTGATTCCCTGTCCCCCTCCTCACCCTCCTAGTTATATTTCTTTAGAGCTAATACTGCCAGCTCTCTTTTTCTGGGTGATAAACACAGCTGACTTGATCGATAAGGACACTGCAACCAGCTAATAAAATGTGCACCAAAAAGTATTCAGCCTCAAAAGTGAAATATAAAATATAATATGTATCAAACTGCAATTTAGAAAAATCTATTATTCTTGTCATATGGAACACAAAACACGTAATCATACCATACAGGAGAATGAAAAAGTTGTTCTCTTTAAGGAATACAGAAACCAAAAGGAGATAAGAGTTATGAAGCAGCAAAAGTACGTTTCTTATCATTTGTTCTGTTACTTAGAACTGGTGATTTTTTTTAAAAAAAAATTCTACATCAGAAAGCAGAAAGCGATACGTAGTGTGGTTTTAAGTTCTCAATTTCCATTGGATAAAGAACCAAAGAATGAACATTAAAGAATATATGTAATGTCAATGAAGAAATATATTTATTAAAATCAGTAGAGTAGTGGAGCCAGAACAGCCCAGAACACTGTTTGGGTGCTATTTCAGGGTTGCAAAAGTAGCAATCCACAGGTGCTGCACAGAGAAAGCCATTTTGCAGAGGGCACTGCTCAAGTTACACTAGCAAGGGAGCTCCGCAAAATGGTGTCATCCGTCACAGCAGCAGGGATGATTCTACACTATTCCTGTATCCTTGAGATTTAGGGCTTACATCAATGACTAAAATACAAACATTTCTAACAAGAGAAGGGATGGTAGCTAGTTTTTAAAAAGTCACGAACTTCTAAATACAGACACTCCCCGGATTATGCAAGACTCGACTTAAGCAAATTCACGTTTAAGGAAAAAGTTCCATAAGCCAGAAATAGGATTTTCAAGTTTTCTAGCCTATAAACCCTGCAGAACATTAGATCACACACAGAGAAACCTTGCAACTCCATGCAGGCTCTGGGTCTCCTTGGGCCTCTATTGCTCAAGAGGCCCAAGGCTCCATTCCACTCTAGCCAATGCCTGCCCCTAGGACCACACCTCTGACATTGTTAACTTATCTCAGGATTGTCTGCTGAGTGTGTGCACACGTGGGACAACCCACATCCCTACACTGCACTGCCCCAGCTCACATAACTCTGTCCCCTGAGTCAGCACCATCTCCACACTCAGAGCCCTGGAGCTATGAAGAGCAACTCTCTCCAGAATGGGGTACAGGGGAAGGGATATTGAAACAGAGGCAGCTGACCCCTCCACTTTTTGTATGGGTGTGAGAGAGCACTGTACAGAGAGACCTCTCTCTCTCACAGAGGTCTTTACTGTAGAACTCCTGGTGCTAAAGGGCTTTTGGCTTTGCCAGAGGAAGAATATGAAAAACAGACTTAATAAAACAAACAACTCCCAAATATTTCTAAAATAGTTTTCCTGTAAATATGTCGCAGGCAGAATGGACGGGGCATGATGGAAAGATCTTAGTGATCCTCATTTAGGATGATTTGCATAGCTCACGCTGACTTCATTCACTCACAAGTAATGCAACTATCCCAAACTCAGGCCTATAAACCCTTTAAACCGTCATGTATTCTCTCTCTGTGTGTATATTACATACAAATGTAGAATGGGATTACAATGCTGATGTGTTCCCTGGAACCAATTCGATTCCCTCCTGTGGATTTCAATCCTCCTCTTGTTTCACTGGGGAGAAACTAATAATTCTTAGGCTTGCCAGGCCTCACTCATTTGGAATGAAGTTGATTTATTCTGGCTTCAGCTTTATGGTCTTCTTTTCATAGCTCCGTATTACTCCCAGAGAGGGGAGGTTTACAGGGCATTTTAATAGAGATTTTAGAGGTTTTACAGACTCAGAAAGGAGAATTATGCATATATACAAAAGGCAAAGCCGAGCTGCTGGGTGCTGGAAGGGACGTCTCTCTTTTGTGTGCATGCCAAAGAATGCAAGAACAACGTTTATCATGGTGACTTGCCATACACAGCTACAGTTTGTTGGACAGTTGTCAATTGCATGGAAAACAAAAGCAACCGGTTGCCCATTCGTTAATTGCACTGTAATATGACTATATTTTTATACCTCCAGCCCCTTTCATTTCCTTATAAAATATTAACCCATGAAGGAACAAAACTGGGTAGCTCAATGTATTTCAGCTGTGATAGAAACTACTTCACTCCTTGGATCATGAAGGTAGCCTAGCCACCTGAAACGTAAGGGGACTGTTTAAGCCTCTAAAGATCTGCAAAGACTCCAGACACCTGCTGCTGCTCAGTAGATGGGCAACATGGGAGTCAAAATGGGACACTGGTGTTAGAAGAAGGGGCAACAGAGCCATCCGGTGAAATAGATTAGTCAGAAGAGATTGCTTTTCTCTTTGTGCGATGCCACAGCAGATAAAATCAGATAAGACATCTGAGCTAACAGTCCTCAGTCATCGGGGGCCACAGGGAATTCGAGAGATTCATGATTGTGAAGTTTCCTTTGGGTTTGCCAAAGCCCGAATTTGTTGACCTTTAGGGTCCCATCAGCTCACCTAGGCTTTTGCATGTAGCGAGGGAGAAGTAAGTGGGCAACTGTAGTGGAAGTGGCAGGAATTTGGAAAGGTCTTTGCTTTAGGAACATTAGGTCCTTATTTATTAAGTTATATTTTATAACGATTGCATGTGCACTGTGGGAATTGTTATAAACTGCAACAAACAAAATCTCCTTTCGTATCAGTTATGTCCAAGGCTCCATGTTTGTCACGGAGGTCATGGAAATCATGGATTCTGTGACTTTCCATGACCTCTGTGACTTCTGCAGCTGCCCATGCAGCTGGCCTGAGCAGCTCAGGCAGCCCCTGGCCAGTCACACTGGCTGCTGCTGGGGCTGTGTCGGGCCCCCCCAGCAGCAGGAGTGAGAGACAGAGAGTGTGGGTGTGAGTGTGTAGGGGGGCTCAGGACTGGGGAGCAGGGTGGTGCTTACCTGGGGTTGAGGGTGTTCCCAAAAAGGGCGACAGGAATTCCCCTCCCTCAGCTCCTAGCTCCATGTGCTGCGTCTGCCAATGGGAGCTGCAGAACCGGGGCTTGGGGTGGAGTGGATGCAGCTGGTAGAGCTAGGAGCTGTAGGTTGTCACTTCCCAGGAGCCAGGTAGGGAACCTGCCCTAGCCCTGCCAACCTGTTCCCCCCTCCCCCAGCACCCGTGGCACCTGCCCCCACAGCACTTCTGCCTGCTCCCCAGCCCCAAAGTTTTAGTCAGAGGTACATAGTAAAAGTCATGGACAAGTCACAGGCCATGAATTTTTGTTTACTGCCCGTGACCTGTCCATGACTTTAATTAAAAATACCCGTGACTAAAACGTAGCCTTAATTATGTCTAACCTAGTGACCTGTCCTGATCTGGAGTCTTCATTCCAAACTTTTGTGGTTTGGGTTCTGGGTCAGAAGTAATAGAAGAAGAAAACTAATTTTTTAATCTAGTTTGATGTGGCTAAAGAAGGCAAATCCCAAGAAAACAGCTGATCGTGCAAGATGTTGGCTATTTTGCGCCAGTATTTTACAAGGATATCTCATCCACACTCTGTGATATAGACCTGGTTCCAACTCGTTTCCAAACTCCAGCCCTAATCTAACCCTAATCCAGACCTACACTTTAGTGCTGTGTCTAGTCCTAACTAAACTAATCTAATCTGAACACTTTTCCCATTATGTATCTTATGCAGATGTTAACGCATGAGGTACTGTTGACGCATGGCCTTCAACTTTTAATCCAATGGTCATATTTTACTCCCCTTTGGCTACTTTTTTACTGGAATAGGAATCAAGCTTCCTGATGCACACATTTCCTCCTATTGTATTCACACGCCAGTTAGAAGATATAAATTATTTTCTGTATTAAACACAACAGCACTCCAATGCTCACTAGATAGGTATGACCTAACACTTGGCTGGTGGCCTTTATACAGAGATCACAACTAACTTGTTTTCTTAGCTGACCTAACACTAGTTATAAACTTGCTAATGTCCTTTCCTCTGCAGACCTGCTCTGACACTTTGAACCATTTCTCTAGCTACTCGTGTTGCTGTCATTCTTTTTTCCTTCTAACTTTGACAATTTTGTACATTCTGTTTTTCCTTTTTACCATGGTCCTGTTCTCTTGTGGCCCCTCATAACGTTGTACATCCAACCAATCCAGTCCACAGTGCAGTTCAAGCTCCCTGGGTTTTAACTGAGTTACTGTTAGGGATGCTTTCCCTGTCCTCCAAAACACTGTCAGTTTTAAAAGAGAAACCTTTTGGTTCTCTTCTCCACTCCAGCTCTTTCCCCTCCCAGTCCTCAGGAAATCAAGCATGACTCATTAATGTGACTGTGAAATTTCAGGGGCAGCTGAAGGTGGGGTTACAAGTTCCTCCCTGCTAGAGCCTGGTAAGGTGACAATATGTTCAGGTGTACTGGGACAGTCCCTCCCTATTTTCTCATACAGACTTATAGACTTTAGGGTCATGATTATCTAGTCTGGCCTGCACATTGCAGGTCACAGAATCTTACTCGCCCACCCACTGCTGTAATAGACCTCTGACCTCTGGCTGAGTTACTGAAGTCCTCAAATCATGGTTTAAAGAATTCAAATTACAGAGAATCCACCATTCATATTAGCTGAAATCTGCAAATGACCCATGCCCCATGGTGCAGAGGAAAGCGAACCCCCCTCAAAGTCTCCACCAATCTGAACTGAGGGAAAATTCCTTCCTGAACCCAAATATGGCAATCAGTTAGACCCTGAGCATGTGGGCAAGACCTACCAACCACACACCTGGGAAAGAATTCTCTCTAGTAACTCAGACCCCACCCTATCTAGTGTCCCATCACTCGTCACTGGAGATATTTGCTGCTAGCAGTCACAGAACAGTACATGCCATTGTAGGCAGTCTCAGATGAACATAAGAAGGGCTGTACTGGGTCAGCCCAAAGGTCCGTCCAGCCCAGTATCCTGTCTACCAACAGTGGTCAGTGCCAGGTATCATGGAGTGAGTGAAACTAACTGGTAATGATCAAGTGATCTCTCTACTGCAATTCATCACCCCCCTCTGACAAACAGAGGCTACGGACACCATTCCTTACCCAGGCTGGCTAATAGCCATTAATGGACTTAACCTTCATGAATTTACCCAGTTCTCTTTTAAATCCTGTTATAATCCTAGCCTTCACAGCCTCCTCAGACAAGGAGTTCCACAGGCTGACTGTGTGCTGTGTGAAGAAGAACTTCTTTTTATTTGTTTTAAACCTCTTGCCCATTAATTTCATTTGGTGGCCCCTTGTTCTTATACTATGGGAATGAGTAAATAACTTTTCCTTATTCACTTTCTCCACACCACTCATGATTTTATATACCTCTATCATGTCCCCCCTTAGTCTCCTCTTTTCCAGGCTGAAAAGTCCTAGCCTCTTTAATCTCTTCTCATATGGTACCTGTTCCAAACCCGTAATCATTTTAGTTGCCCTTCTCTGAACCTTTTCTAATGCCAGTATATCTTTTTTGAGATGAGACAACCACATCTGTACAAAGTATTCAAGATGTGGCTGCATCATGGATTTATATAAGGGCAATAAGATATTCTCTGTCTTATTTTCTATCCCTTTTTTAATGATTCCTAACATCCTGTTTGCTTTTTTGACTGCAGCTGCACACTGTGTGGATGTCTTTAGAGAACTATCCATAACAACTCATGAAACCATGCCCTTCATAAACTTATCAAGCTGTCTTCAAGTCAGTTAGGTTTTTTGCCTCCACTGCTCCCCTTGGAATGCTGTTTCAGAATTTCATTTCTCTGATGGCTAGAAACTTTTGCCTAATTTTGAGACCAAATTTTCTTATGGCCAGTTTATAGCCATTTGCTCTTGTGTTCAAATTGGCACTTAACTTAAATAACTCCTCTCCCTTCCTGGTGTTTATCCCTCTGATGCATTTATGGAAAGCAATCATATCCCCCCTCAGCCTCCTTTTGGTTACTCTAAACAAGCTAAACTCTTTGAGTCTCCTTTTATAAGGTAGGTTTTCCATTCCTCTGATCATCCCAGTAGCCCTTTTCTACACCTGTTCCAGGTGTAGTCATCTTTTTTAAATACGGGAGACCAGAACTGCACACAGTATTACAAATAAGGTCTCACCGGGGTCTTGTATAATGGTACTAACACCTCTTTTTCTCTTCTGGAAATACCTCACCTGATGCATCCTAGAACTTCATTAGCTTTTTTTCATGGCCGCATCAGATTGATGGCTCATTGTCATCCTGTGATCAACCAGCACACCAAGGTCTTTCTCCTCTCTGTCACTTCCAACTGATAAGTTTTGCTTATAGCAAAAATTCTTGTTGTTAGTCCCTACATGACCTTGCGTTTTGCACTATTAAATTTCATCCCATTTTGATTACTCCAGTTTACAAGGTCATCCAGATCTTCTGGTATGACATTTCGGTCCTCCTCCAAATTGACAATACCTCCCAACTTTGTGTCATCCACAGATTTTATTAACACATACTCACTACTTTGTGCCAAGGTCAGTAATAAAAATGTTAAACAAGATTGGTCCCAAGACCAAACTGGTGGCAGTGGTTTCAAGATGTTACTTTTTGCCTGAGAAAAAAGGTTACTGGGCATGCAGCTGAGACTGGACTCAGTGAGTACTTGACAGACTTTGAAGTGTTGCTCTCTGTGAATCAGTGGACTGATGAGAAAGCAGCATAGTACCTAGCAATGTTTTTGGAACCTGCTGAGCTGAATCTGGAATTGGCAATGAAGAAAGGGGCAAATCAGTGATCCGAGGACAGCTTTCCAGAAGATGGTGGAACAGATGAGCTGGTCACTGGGTGTTCTCTGGACCTCAACATATTCCTGACCATAATATATAGGCCTGACCTAAAAGATATAAACCCTCCACTTGCTGATAATCTAGATCCAACCATGAGCGAAGTGTCCATGACTGAATACAGGACTCAGGATTGAAGACTAACCCAGAAACCTGCTTGGATGGCAGACTGCCTGGATTCCTAGGAGTTACCATTACATTCTTATTTAACTAGATGGGGGAAAGTTGTAATGTTTAGTGTGGACAGCAAGTAGATGGTGTTTAATCCTTATGTTAGTATTAAGTTATTATTTGCAGTATTGTTGTAGCTATGTTGGTCCCAGGATACATTGTCTTGTATGTTGCTATGTTGTTGATTTGAACTGGGGGGTTAGTAGGAAGTTCAATCCTGCTTGTGTGTACTGGAGTTGGAACTTACAGTGACCCAATAAATCTCTGATTTTATGAGTATTACGGTATCTTTTTTTTTAGGTAATAACTTAGGCTAAGATTTTATCATGGTTATTTTTAGTAGAAGACATAGACAGATCACAGCCAATAAACCCAAGGACAGAAGCAGAAATTTCATGGAGGTTTCTGGATTCCATGACCTCCGTGACATAAATGTAGCCTTAGAAATAACTACAATACGTTTGTTCGTGGGAGATGTATTTCGGCCAGGGAGCCCTGCCCATAGGGACAAATGAGGGCATAAAGCACCTGAATTACAACTCCAATGAAGCACTTTGGCAATTTAGGGAGATGCAGTATTGCATTCAGCTCTATTCAGGACATATTACTATAGTGTGTTGAATTTACTCTGGGTTTATCAGAAGCAAACAGTCCAGAAAGACAACAGTTAAGGGTGATTTAGTGTTTGGGAGGAGAGGAAGATCAAGTATGTGTAGACAAAAATCAGACCTCCCTCATTTGCTCAAATTAAATGTTAATAGCACGTTTTCAGTGTTTCCTGATAAACTCTTTTCAGAACGGGAAGTTATTGGAAAAAAGTCTCCATTTAGAAACACACACGTCACTGTTGAGTCAGAACCTGGCAGTAGTTATACCAACTCACACTTAAAAAAACAAAAAGCACTCCCTAGATTTCTCTTTTGTAGAAGTATTTTGAAGCCCTACAAAATATCACCATAAAACCATCCTGTTCTTAATATTGAATTATGATCCCCTCATTGAGTGGAGTCTCTTCACAGATCAAATTTAATGTTATCTGAAATAATAAAAAGTTAATTGGAAAGGAAATAGATTCAAGAGCCTCTTTTTGTTCAAGAAGCAATATAAACTATAAAAGGCCTGAAACTTTACAGCCCCACATGTCATGTATGCTCATTTACTCCTACTTTCCAAACATGTAAAACAGTACAAAATTAGAATTCACCATGCATTTACACTAATAATAGCAATTTACATTCACTTCAAAATGGAGTGAATGACCACCCAAAGAGGAAAGCAATGAAGAATTGGGTCCAAAGCTTAAATGTTCATGCTAGTTGGTATGCATATAGAACTTGTTATGAACCTGAGAACATCCTTTATTTGAACTTTGTATCCTTTCATTCTTTATAAAGCTCATTATCTCAATCCATTATATTCATGGAACAAGGAGAGCCCTATTGCAGTTAATTTAAAACATCTGAGTTCCCATAGATACCAGATATTTCCTCGGGGCAAGTATAGATTAATCTTACCACTCTTGTAAAAAAGGAGAAAAATAGCTGATCCTGAACTTTTTCCATATAACAAAAATGAAGTCAGAAAAAGAGCAGTCCATCCATATAGATATAATAGCAAGAAAACAAGCCATTCTACAAATATTTAAATGAAAATCAAGTCAAACAAACCAAATACTGCCAACCTCCCTGTGACACAGAGGCCCATTTGTAATTAACTACTCTATGGGCTGGTCTACACTAGGGGGAGGAGTCAACTGACGATACGCAACTTCAGCTACGTGAATAACGTAGCTGAAGTTGGCGCATCTTCGGCCAACTTACCTGCTGTCCTCGTGGCGGCAGCAGTCGGCAGCGGGCTCCCCCATCGACTCCAGCTTGCGCCTCTTGGTGAGCTGGAGTTCTGGAATCGACGGGAGTACCTTTGGCGATCGATTTATCGTGTCTTGATGAGACACGATAAATCGATTGCCAAAACATTGATCACTACCTGCCAATCCGGCGGGTAGAGAAGACATACCCATTTAGCAACTTGTCAGATCTGACATACTCATTCACATAAGAACATAAGAAGGGCTGTACTGGGTCAGACCAAAGGTCCATCTAGCCCAGTATCCTGTCTACCAACAGTGGCCAATGCCAGGTGCCCCGGAGTGAGTGAACCTAACAGGTAAAGATCAAGTGATCTCTCTCCTGCCATCCATCACCCCCCTCTGACAAACAGAGGCTAGGGACACCATTCCTTACCCAGGCTGGCTAATAGCCATTAATGGACTTAGCCTCCATGAATTTATCCAGTTCTCTTTTAAACCCTGTTATAGTCCTAGCCTTTGCAGCCTCCTCAGGCAAGGAGTTCCACAGGTTGACTGTGCGCTGTGTGAAGAAGAACTTTCTTTTATTTGTTTTAAACCTGCTGCCCACTAATTTCAATTGGTGGCCCCTAGTTCTGCTATTATGGGAACAAATAAATAACTTTTCCTTATTCACTTTCTCCATGCCACTTATAATTTTATATACCTCTATCATCTTGCCCCTTAGTCTCCTCTTTTCCGAGCTAAAAAGTCCAAGCCTCTTTAATCTCTCCTCATAATATCCACCATATGGTATTTACCACCATATTTTCATTCCCCTTTATATAGAAGAAACTTGTTTAGTCACCTTTTTGTGACTAAACAAGGACATAACATCAGAGCATATCCATAGTATCCATAGTTTCACCTCCAGAGTTGTTACAGACATTTCCCTGTGACATTAAGGACTAGCATGTAGGCAAGTCCTGGCTGATATCTGTGCCCTGTTTCATGCTGTGAATATGATGCTGGTGAGAATGAATAATAGTTGCCTTGGTAGAGAGGCTATGGCCTTGGTAGAATTGACATGGGCCCCAATGAACTCCAATTCCTGCACTGGTGTTAGGCGTACTTTTCAGTATTTATTTGAAGGACCAAAGTCATGAAGACGGTTACTGTCTGTTTAGTTGCTTGTATTGCTGCCTGCCGCATTGACCCTTTTAGCAGGCAGTCATCCAAATACAGGAATATCATAATTACATTTCTGCACAGATGTGCTGCAACCACGGCCAGTACCTTTGCAAACACTTGAGGTGCAGTAGAGAGGCTGAAGGGACAGACTTGGTATTGGAAGTGGTCCTGTCTGATGGTAAAATGGAGAAATCTGTGATGAGAGGGATGTATGGTTACATGAAAATATGCATCCTGGAGGTCGAGGGCCATGAACCAATCTCCTCTGTCTAGAGCTGGGATTATGGTGCCTAGTGTGACCATCTTGAATTGTTGTGTTTTGACAAACTTACTGTAGATCGAGTATTGGTCTCCACTTGTCAGACTTTTTCTTCATGAAAAAATAGCAAGAATAAAATCCTCTCCCTCCATGTTTTGTTGGAATGGGTTCTACTACTCCTAACAGCATGAGGTGGCTTATCTTCTGGCAGAGTAGAGACTCATGAGAGGGGTCCCTGAAAAGGGATGGGGAGATAAGATGGGTGTGGAGGTTGGAAAAAAGGAGATGGAGTAACCAGTTTGTATGATTTCTAGCACCCATTTGTCAGATGTGATGGTCTTCCACATTGGATAAAACAGAACTAGATGATCTCTGAATGGTCAGGTGAGAGATGGTGTCACCAACACAGATAGACCTGGGGTTCTCGTGCCTCATCCAAGGCTTCAAGTTTGTTGTCTGAGGTTCATGGCTGGGACGTGGCTACTCAAGAAGTATACTGGCATCCTCTCGGGAGCCTGTGTTTGCAGCCCTGTGACTCAACTGGGCTATGGATGGCATGCAACTTGCTAGTTCCAAGTTTTAATTTGTTTTTGAACTATAATTGATCTGTGGTTGTGGATAAAACTCCTTGGGTTAAGCCAGGATTCTGTCACTCATGTGCAAGGTACAGATTTTTATAAGGAGAAAGAGTGACTCAAGACCAGAGAAAGAGAACAAGACCCCGATCTTGCATGGAAATCTGGATAGGTGGATCCACAGCTATCTGCAGAGAGCCCCAATGACTTGAATGGGTCTCTGTGCAAGACTTCACTTGCACAGTGCTTTTTTTTGAGATTGAGGCTGGAATCTCTTTTTTCTGTCCAGCTGGTGGAAAGCTATAACTGGCTGACTCTTGCATAACTGCCTCCCTGAAATATTTAAAATAAATTGTAAAGGAAGGAATTGAAACTCATAAACCCCAAAGAGTATTAATCCCAAGACAAGTGGATTCTGAAAGGTCTCTAAGTCCTATTCTGTGCCTACAGAACTTCACTAACAAAATTAAAGTCTGGCATTATCAAAGAAGATAAAAATAACCCTAGAACACCATGAAATTTTTCCGTGTTTCAGAATTACTCAGGGAGCTTCAAAGAAAGATTTTCAGCAGGTTCAAATGAAATTTTAAAAGGGATGAGGAGCTTAAATACATCTTCATGTGTCTGGCAGTCTTGAAGGTTTTCTAGGAGAACTCCGTAATCTAGTTTTAAGGCCAAGCAAGCAGAGTTCCTGGAATAAATTAAGTCTTCATTTGAAAGGATGCTCTACAGAGAGGAATTTTGCACTCACTGAACTGTGAGATTTATTAAGATCATTCACATAAGGTTTCCTGTAGGTTAATATGGTAATTGTTTACTTTTAATATGAATAACTAAAATCTATACACCATCAGTAAGTCCATAAAAGAACATAGAGCGTTCCTGAATCTCTAAGGGGAAAAAGTGTCTGAGGGCACATTTCCTTAGTTGGTGCTGAATAAGGACTCAGTCCTGCTGCATTTAATCACTGTGAAAAGATTAGCTACATAAAATGAAGTTTGAAACTATAAGTAATTTTATCCACATCCATGTCTCTGTTTTCGCCAGTCACAATGAAGTGCGGGGAGGACAGACCCATAGTTAAAGCGCTAAGTTTTCCCCTCACCTTTTGTGAGACTTGTGTGTGTCCTTGAGTAAGTCACTGTGCCTCTCCACTACCTCCAGTTTTCCCATCTGTATAATGAAGATAAGTACTGGTAATACTAGATAATTACTAGATAATCAGGCTTAAATAATGTGAAGTGCTCAGAGATCTTCAGATGGAAAGTTCCATAGAACTTTAAACTACTACTGTTTTTTGGATTTTTAAAACCCATTCTATAGTATACTTCCACTTAAATTGGACTAATGTAAAGTGAATTGACGTGGCTACATTACTTCAAGAAATTTGGATCACAACTTTCCAGATAGGTGGCCAGATGATATTCTGTACACCATGAGATTCAAATCATTAAGCACATATTCCCAAACATAGCAACCATGTAATCTTATGCACATAACCCTTATCCTTCCACATTACCCCCAGTCATTGCATCGTGTTTATAAATAGATTGTAAGCTCTAAGGGGCATGGACAGACACTTTCAACTTGTCCTACAAGTGTCTCAAAGACATCTGGGAGCTATAAAATGATGATGGTAGAAGTAATAATGTGAAATCAGGGACTTTAACTAGAAATGGGATATTCACAATTTGTCGTAACAGGTCACACACATATTAATCTTAATTCATGAGGGGTAGCTTGCACCCCTAGAGTTTCACTTTCAGTTCTGCATTTGAATAATTTGATAACCTTCCAGCAAAAGTCAGTCAAAGTAACTGAATTTCACTTAGTTTGTCATTCAAAAATGTGGTTTGGAAGAAAAATTTTACACTGGATTTGTTTGGAAAATTTGTGAACATTTCACTGGACTAGGTCTATGTTTCAGGAAATCAAGAGCTCTTTTCCCCCTTCTTATTTCAGGTTTTATTGCAACCATTTCAGCTTCTAACTGCTACAGCTGGGATGAGAGTGGTCAGAGCACAAGTCGGGTACCAGGAAGTAAGAGCCTCAAATAGGCCAAAGGGCAAACCAAGAGTCAGGTCACCAGGAGATCAGGTTGGGCAAAATCAAGGGCAAACCAGGGTGGAAAACTGGAGTGTAGGGTCTGTTGAAAGCAGGGTCTGGAGCAGAGACAGGCAGACAGTCTGCATTGTTGCTCAGAGAGCTCCCCTTCGTGGCTTCCTAGTTTAAGTACTGGCGGGGACAATCAGTGGACTGTGAGGAACTGCCATTCAGGTCCTGCTGGGAGGTACTTGCTGCTGAGCCCAGCCTCACAGGGACCTCCTGTGGGAGTCTAGCCTAAGCATTCAGTGGCAATGTGTCAGCATCAACAGTCCAGAACCCCCATGGTCCTCATTTCCAGCCCTGAAGGTTCTTACACTAACTCCAAATGGAACATACCTAGCGAGATGCACACAACAAGCCTACAAGCAAACTGGACATATGTGAACCAGCAAAGACAAGAAAATGAGCAGTGTCAGCACAGGTTACTGTGCATGTTGAAGGGGAAGCCTAATCCAGGAAATTAATAGAAAAAATAGGTATATTAATTTGATGAAAGGATAGCAACACAGAAACATATGAAATAGAGTTCAAGAAGTTGCTTGAGATGAACTACTGACTAGACACGCAGAGCTGATTTAATCTGGAATAAAGGGTAGAATAATGGCTTGTAGAAGACCTGAAGTCGCTACTTTAGTAAAAATACCACAAGAGGCCATTATCCTGCCATAATAGGCTTCCCAAATTCCCAGGGAAGTCAAGTCAGGATCAGGCTGTGTGAGTTTTGTCTGAGGAAGGATTGTAAGGTCATACAATATCATGTGATGATTGAGTCAAATGGAACAGTGAATAAAACCCCTAAAGTTTAGTAGATGTGGAAGGCACAGAGAGATACATACATGTGGGGTCAGCTTCTGACTTCAGTTACATGAGGATAACACCATAGTGTCTTCAAAGATTTAAATGGAGTTACTATGCAGTAACCAAGATCAGAATTGGTTTAATCAGATTTAAATACCTTGGAGAGCAGGAATGGTCAGAAAGGAAACAAAATACAGTAGACGAAGAACAAGGTAAGAATGATTTATAAGGAAGATTGGTACAATTTTTGCACAGCGAGGTAACTTTAGCAACCTAATTAGTCTGACTGAGATAGATGTAAATGAACGACACATACAAATTTAATACAGTATAGTACTGACAAGACAATATGCTTATTTGGAATGAATGACCCTGCCCCCACAGGCAGAGAATCAAGATGCAATACTGATCGGAATATAGTTATAAGTTTTCAATCACCCTACGATTAAAGGCTTGTATAATTTTCCCCTTTGGTTTCTTTTCAGTGTAACCACACTTGGAGTTTCCCAGACCTGGAGCTCCAGATTGAACTTATAGGGGTCCCTACCTAGGGTGTCTATCAGAGGGCCCTGAGACGATTTCCCAGCATGCTTGGAGTCAGAGGGACAGAAAGAACTAGAAAACCCTGCTGAGGACAATAAGGGAGATCTCTCTATTAGGGTGACCAGATGTCCCGGTTTTATAGGGACAGTCCCGACTTTGGGGTCTTTTTCTTATATAGGCTCCTATTACCCCCCACTCCCTGTCCTGATTTTTCACATTTGCTGTCTGATCACCCTATTCTCTATCATGTCATATGGAAAAGCAGTCTATTGGATGGGTGATAGACTAGTGCTGCACAGACCCTAGCAAGGCGATAGCCTGACTTTACACAAAAGAGATAATTCAGTTTTAGTTTGGAAGCTGGAAGAGAGACAGCACAGCTCAGGGGAATCTCTGCTCAATTCCATTCCTTCCAAAAGGAATTCTTGCATTGCTGTGAGAGCATGAACCTTGCAGTTCCCAGCACTGCAGTGACTAGCATCCACGAGAGAGAGATCCAACCTGCCCTTGGCTACCAGGAGGCAGCCAAAACCCCAGGACAATTCCAGACATGGGAAAAGCGAACCTAGTTGGAGTCAGGAGAGGACACTGTCTCATGTGCAGGGGACTTTTGTTTAAGCAAGCCAACACCACAGCGCTGTACCAGTCTGTCTTCAGATACTCAACTTCAGCATTTAATCTGCCTTGAGAAGGAGCCACGGAGGGAGCTAGGGTTTGGTGGGTTGGTGAATGTTAAGAAGTGGGGAACTGTTTATTTATCAATGTTGATTAATTATTAGTTAATAATATCCTGTTCCTTCCCCAGACCCTTATTTCCTGTTCTCAGTAAAGTCAAACCCCTTTGCTTATTATTATTAGTGCATCATTTGTTTTCCTGAGGTTGGTTTTATTTATTTGATTATTCCCTGTGTAATGGGCGTTACCATCCTTGCCAGCTAGTAGTCTTAATTTTGTCAAGTGACAACACACACCATGTACATGGCATGGGCGGAGGCACCAGGCACCGGACAAGAGCCCAGAACATGAGCTAGAGTTGCCAAATTTTTAATTTCTGAAAACTAGACACTAGTTTTCAGAATCTCCCTCCACCACCTGGCTCTAGCTCTTCCCCTCAAGGCCCCATGCCTGCTTGCTCCTCTCTCCTCTCCCCCGCTGCTCTTCCCTCTTCCCCTGTCTGGTCGCTCGATCCTCTCCACCTCCCTCCACCCCACCCAGTTGGGATCCCTTTGCTCTGGGGCTGGGAGGGGAGCTGTAACCCCGATGTAGAGCCTGCCCACCAATGAGATGCAGCAGAAGAAGGCTCCAGCTAAGCAGGGGTTGGCGCGGTAACTGGACTTTTGGTTTCCAGTCAGTACATCCAACCGGACACTGTACAGGTACCCTTTCTGGTCAAAAACTGGACACCTGACAACCCTAGACCTGACCCATGCAAGGAGAGAGGAGAAGTGACAAATATTGGTCATAGCAAACACTAGGGCCAGAGAAAGGAATCAGCTTGGGCAAGACCTCAGGGGATGGGTTATACCAGCAATGTTGAATGTAGGTAATGGGCACTTGTTCATTTTTCTGAATACACTCTTCATGATGGCTAGAGAGGCAGGAGTTGGGGCAACTAACAATGGTTCAAAGTGCACGAAACATTTCGGCGCAAGCATACAGCTAATAGACTCTTGAAAATATTGTAGTGTACTCTGTTTCTACCGTCCATAGACCAGACACTCGTGTGCAATGAACCTGGCCTACAGAAGCAACTAAAAGTCCATGACCCTCTAGAAAGTATTGGAGACCACGTGGTGTGCTATAGGTTGGTGTAAAAGCAGTGGGCTAGTTACAATGATGCAACTCCACTGGCTTCAACGGAGTTTCATTGGTATAACAGAGCAGAATTTGGTCCCCAGTATTTGCAAAGGAGGATGATAGATGAGCTATTATTTGTGTTCTCTTTGATTTGGAAGCTATGTTCAGAAAAATGCTTGTCTCTTTTCTGAGTGCACTTCACAAATAGCTCAGCAGATTGGGGTCAGAAAGACTGTCTCATTCTGTTACGGCAGCAATCACCACCTGCTAGTAACAGGTTTAATTATAAGCTCTACATTATATTGGTCGGGTCATTCATTAAGCAAATTGTGCTCTGCTTCCAAACAGCCCACACTTCGATACTTTCTGCTTGTTTGCTATGATTAGAAAATAAGTATGAATGATTATGAAGTATCCTGGTCAGGATATTATTGCATATTATATATTTCACTTTTTCTGCTTTTCAGAACAAAGAAAGTAAGAAAAATATCCTAACAGCAAACCTTACCTCATCTAGTTTCTCAGAATTGCATAGAAGAGGATAGTTGGGGGTTAAGCAGGGAAGGAAATCTGGTCTGTTTGGGGGGAGTTTGGGGAGAGTCTGTGGGGTGGAATTTGGAGAAAGGGGTGCAGGAAGGCTGGTAAAACTAAAGTAGTGGTGCATTCTCTGTGGGTATATCAGTCATGAAGGATGTGGCTCTGGGTGGAGAAGAGGGTATGTAATGTTGCTTGCCTTAAACATTTTCTTGCTATTTAGGTTGTATGTTAGGTCCACTTTCTGCAGACCAGTCTTACCTGACATACAATGCAGAGTTTGTGTACCTTAATTAACACAAACACAGGAATTTACCATCCCAGGAAGAGCAGGTATTGCGCCTGTCATATCACCTTTTTCTTGGTAAAAATGTGGACATTTCAATAATTTGGGTGTAAAACAATGGAACCAAAAAATCAAGAAATATCAGAGGAAACTAACAAATAAGCCCAGATATCCTTCTTCGGTCTTCATATTGTATGACTCATATGTTTTATCTGGTAGAACAAGATTTATAATTAGGAGTAACTGGTGCTGTGTACTCATTAGAATATCTGTTACAAGGAACTCAATGACCCCAGCTTCCAACCATTATTACATTCAGCATCTTCCATGTAAAGTGGAAAAATATTCAGTGTGGAGCAGATTCTCCAGCTTCTGCTGAGGACAGCCAAGCAGAAAACCTGTCAGGAAGCCAGTTGTGGCTTCCTGATTCTTTGCCCCAGTCTCAGCGCTGGATAGAGCAGATGTGGAGCTGCTCTAGACTTCTAGCTGCATATGGTCTGATTTAGTTGTCACAATAAGGTATGTAGCATTACACCAGGACTGAACCCATTTTTTCAGAAGCCCACAGTGGTCTTATTAAATTTCATAGAATCATAGAATATCAGGGTTGGAAGGGACCTCAGGAGGTCATCTAGTCCAACCCTCTGCTCAAAGCAGGAACAATCCCCAACTAAATCATCCCAGCCAGGGCTTTGACAAGCCTGACTATAAAAACCTCTAAGGAAGGAGATTCCACCACCTCCCTAGGTAACCCATTCCAGTGCTTCACCATCCTCCTAGAGAAAAAGTTTTTCCTAATATCCAACCTAAGCCTCCCCCAGACAATCCTTCAGAACAGGATGGGCTCTACTGTGCTGCTCACGCCTTTCCTGTACTTTAGTGAAACACAAGCACCTGTCACGTGAACTAAAGGGGTCGCTTTACTACCTGGATGTAAGTAGCAAGCTTTCGTCTTTGACACAAGCCAGTTATTAGAGGGAGACACCGTCATACAGTTAGACAGAGTTTAATTACTTAATTAATTACTTTATGTTACACAGACGCCACCTCTTATGATGGGACTGGCAAAGTAAGACTTGGATTTCTTAATTAGGAATTATGTTATACTTTATTATATGGCAGACCTGTTCTGTTCTCTTGGGCTCTTTCTTACCTGTACCTGTCCTGTAGTCAAGTGGGAACTCTACTATATGCTGTAATCAAATTACTGTCAAATAAATCAAAAGCACCACTGTACAACAGTAATCCAGAAGCTGATGTAAATAACTGTGACAGCAAAAGGTGGCAATGGCTCACTGTTTGGGGGCCATTGATATATGAGCACCCAGGGTAAAATTCTCCACAGAAACAGTTAAACCTCTCCTGAAGTGAATCCACCTACAGAGCCATTACAGCAGTGGTTCTCAAATTGCACTGAACTTTTACTACGTGACACCAAGGTGGGGAACTGAAGCCTGTGTCTGCCCCATCCCCACCACTGCATGGGGAGCGGGTGCGGGGGGGGGGCAAAAGCAGAAGCCCAAGGAATTCAGCCCCAGGTGGGGGAGGGGCTGTAATCTGAGCCCCACTGCCCAGAGCTGAAGCTGAAGCCTGAGGGGCTTCAGCCCCAGGCATTGGGGGTCAGGCTTCAAATTTGGCCCCATGCCTCAGCAAGTCTAATGCCAGCCCTGGCAACCCCATTAAAATGGATTCACTCACGACCCACTTTGGGGTCCCAACCCACAGCTTGAGAACTGCTGCACTAATGGATATTGGGTGGGTTAAAGTGCTCACTCTTTATCTGGGCCATTAGACCGTTCCGAGCTTCCTTGTATTGCAGAGCAGTTGCACAAAAGGAAGTTAGCTGCTCAGGCTCACTTCTCCAGGCCACAAGTTCTTCATGCGCAGTCTTGGAACAGGTGACAGTAGAGCTCTCTGCGGCTATGTCTACGCTACAAAGTTAAGTCACTTAAGTTATGTCGATGTACGGCCACTGCTGTTATTAAAACGCTGTGCTCCTGGGGTTGTTGGAGCACATCCCCGGTAGCAGCTCTTGCATTAACACAGGGCAGTGCATCATGGGTAGCTATCTCACTGTGCAACTGGTCGCAAGGCATTGTGGGAAGGGTTTGCAGGTTCAGAGTCACATCATGCAGGTTTCTCAATCTCATCATTCCACGAGCATCCTCCTAGGTTTCCAGCTGCTTTTCAACTGCCCTGGTAACCTGCAAGCCAGCAACCTCTGACAGAACACATGGATCCTGCCCTGCTCTTCAGGTGCTGTGGATTTATCAACGCAAGGCTATAAGACCCCCACCTCCACCTACAGCCCTCAACCTTGACTGTTCCCCCGACCAGCCCCCCACCCATATACAACCACTCTGACCCCAGCTCCCTCCTTGTAGAAGCAGCATGTCTGCGGCTCCTCACCAGAGTGACTATCTGCCTCCCTTGCCTTTTGCTGTGCATACTGCAGCTCTTTGATTTTTTACACAGCACTGCTGCATGTCCCTGTCACTGCCCCGAACAAGTTCCTGCAGCGGGAGTGGAGTGAAGCTTTGCCTGTGTAACCCTTCTGCCCATCAGAGTTGGCAGCAACAAGGGCCGGGTTCAGTATCCAGGGGTTCCATTCCAATAACACAATACAAAACCGTCTCGAACCCCCACCCAGTGACCTGGGACAACCATATACCACCCCTCTGGGTGTCTGTAAGAGACAATACTTCCCCTCTCGCAAGCACAGAGTCTGAGTGCCTTTTAATAACAGAGAGAAACAATGTGGCATTATATTGGGGAAACACCACAAACAAGGTTAATAAACCAAACCATGAACCAGAAGCCCCCCTCCCAGCAAATAGGCCATGGCCTTCCCTTTGGCTCTTGAGTTCCACAACCCCAAAAAGTCACTCAATAGTCCCAAAAGTCCAGCAGCCCAAGAGTCTCTGTTCTGGGTCAGCGCAGAGTTCAAAAATCAATTGGCAGAGTCTTACCTCCCAGCGTGGGTGGAAATGGAGGGTAGGGCACGGGGCACCTTACGTGGTCCGAGGCCGACTGCACCGCCTCTCTGTGGGGTTCTCTGCAGCCCTCACCGCAATCCGCTCTGCTCTGCTCGCCGACACTCGAACTGCTCTGCAGCGCCAGTCACTCCGCTAGCCGTCCTGCTAGCCAACACACGGACAGCTCTGCGGTGCCAGTCACTCCGTCAGCAGCACAAACGGCTCCGCTAGTCGACACACGGACTGCTCTGCTGTGCCAGCCACACGAACTGCACCCAGGAACCGCTTGGCTGAGTCCGCTGCCAGTCACACAAACTGCACCCAGGAACCACTTGGCTGAGTCCACTGCTTTGCTCTGCTAGCTGCACAAATTGCTTGGTGCCACCAACATGCCTTTAGGCCCGCCCCCACTTTACACAGTGCTCAGTGATTTCAGCACCTTGGCACAGGTACACCAGCAGACTCCAAATGAATTCAGCTTAGCAGGCTGAACCAAGACTCCTAAGGCAATCAAAATTAGCTCTAACATTCCACACTGGAGAGAGGCAGGGTGCAATAGGCTTAGGAGGCCTTTAGACAAGTCCCTCACCAAAAGGTATAGAGACCTGCCCATAGCCTCTCTCAATCTTAGAGCATTCTGAAGCGCGTGGCCCTTGACCAGTGAGTGCTACTTAGGTGATGGCGAGTCCCTCCATCATAACAAGGGGCAAGTACATGTACCTAGTCCTTCATTCACACGATCAGGGTAACATCACTTTATCATTCCTGCCTCAGTAACATAGAAACTGGGGCTCCCACATCAGCCGAAGTGGCCATGTGGGCTGCTGTGAGCTCAGGCTAGGCACAGTGGGTGTGTCTACGCAAATTGATCAGCCCCAAAGTTATTTTCCAGAACTCACTGCAATTCCCATAGTTCGCCACCAGATGTCAGAAAATATCTCATTCCTGACACTGCTTACACCTGCACAGCCTCCTTTCCCCATGGACCCGGAACATCCACCACCTCCCCTGTACTCCAGACAGGCGCGTGTTTGCTATGTGGAGCCAGCATGCTCAGGTGGGAAGATGCTACGTGAGTCCTCCATGACAAGCAAACAGGAAGAGCCATTTCAAAACTCCCTGAGGCTTTAAAAGCGGGGAGGCACGTACCTGTATACCTGGAGTTCAAAACGGTGACCAGAGAGGTTAGGCTGGACATTGCTGGACACCTCCTAGAGGCCACTTATGGCACAAGAAACGTGGTATCCATACTGACACTGTAACTCTATCTACGTCGCCCCCAAGTACTATTCCTCTTGCTGAGGAGGATTTGTTATGTTGGTATAGCAGGAGAGTTAACTGACAGGACATTGCAGTGTGTACAAATCCACGGTTAGGTCGATCTAAGCTGCCTTATGTTGACTTAAGTTTGTAGTGTAGACAAGGCCTGAAACTCGAGGTTCTCAGTTGAAGAGAAGTTTAGTTATTTCAGAATTTGAATCTGTTCCAAATTGGAATAAAAGCAAATTTGCCTAAATTTCTTTGCAAACCAGATATCCCTGAAAGTACCAAACAAGTGTTCCTGACACAAAATATATGGAACTGACAAGCATGTCAATTTCACTCAGCTGCTCTGCTGAGGTCCCTGGCTGGAGTAGGAACTCTCAGGGCTGGTAGTCTATCCGCTCAAGCTGGGGCTTTCCAGGGGCCCAGCCTCCCTGCTGCATAGCTTGGAACCTGGAAATAAGACAGTCTCCAATGGTCCATGGCTCTGGGGCAGCCTCACCAGACCATAGCTCTCAGGCCAGCTGTGGGGGAGCCTACCAGTCCCATGAAGCTTGGCTCTAGCCATGGCTTCCAAGCTCTCTGTAGTGAACACCAGCAGATTCCAGTGGAAACCTGCCTCTGCTTTGGCAAGAGAGTTTCTCCAAATCTTATATATTTGAAACATTTTGCTCCAGCAACTGGCATTTTCTGACAACATGACGTTGCAGTGGAAAATTTCTGGGTTCCAGGTCTAGTGATGAGGGATGGAAAAGGGGCACAGAGTTTGCTGAGTGATGAGACTTTCGAGAAAGAGAAAGGCATAAGACATTAGCTTCTGGGGACAGGCAGAGATGCCTGATCTTAAATATCTGCATAAGGGGTTTGCTGTGTGCTTTGTCTCCAACCCTTGCTCAGGGAAACAGGACTTGCATACATTTTGTAAAGAAACAAAAATTACATTAAGAAAGTGCCTGACGGTGCATCACCAGTTTCTTCTCCAAACTGCCCTGGCAAGCCCTAAATTCTGCTACTGCTCAGCAAAGGGGCAACATAACATTACCTGTTTAAGATTATTGCATTCTAAAGGACAATTCCAGATGGCAGACAATAGTTATGGCTGTCTCTATGCAAAGTGAATTCCTAGAGACAGTTCTTCAGGGACACCTGGGCATGAAGAAGTGTAAAAGACCGGTTCATGAATCTACTATACAGTTGCCCATGGCAGCCATCCAGTATTTTCCCCTAGGCCTGATTACTTAGAGCTTCCCCCCACCTCCGAACCAGAAATAGAAAGACCAGTTTTTTAAGCTGGCTGTCTCCCAGAGACCTGAATGCTGTATCTAGTTTATGATTCCCCACTGCTGTTCAGTGTATATTGAACAATCACTACACTAAGCATTCACTCTGCATACCTGTCACTTTTTTAGAGGGTTGATCTCTTGCAAAGTCAGAGAAGGAGATACCACCCCCTTCCCTTCCAGGGCTGGGAACATTGAGATTTTTTGCTATAAACAATCAAACTCTCTTGAAATAATGGATTGAAAATGCTGCACAGCAGAAAGCAAAACGTTCTCCTCTTTTCCATTTTTCTCTCCCTTCCTCACACCAGTTGCACTGCACAGAGGCCCTCTATAGACCTTCTGCACCTTGCAAGATCTTAAAGCCCAGGCTCCAGCCCAAGCCCACCATCTACACTGCAATTAAACCTCCCCTTGGCCCATGGCCCACGAGCCTGAGTCAGCTGGCATGGGCCAGCCATGAGTTTTTAATTGCATCGTAGATATACCCTAGGAGACACCAGACTGCTGAAAGAACAGGGAATTTGAGAAGTAACAAAGAGTACTGTGACACCTTAAAGACTAACTAAAGTATTAGAGCATAAGCTTTCGTCTGCTAATACCCACTTTGCTGGATGCAATGGATATTAGCCCACGAAAGCTTATGCTCTAATACTTTAGTTAGTCTTTAAGGTGCCACAGGACTCTCTGTTACTTCTGCAGTTCCAGACTAACAAGATTCCAGGGAATCTGAGACTCTTCCATCTCGTGATATCCTTGTGGATATCCTTGTGATATCCAGACTAACAAGATTCCAGGGAATTTGAGACTCTTCCATCTCGTGATATCATTGTGGATATCCTTGTGATATCCTTGTGGAGCACCACAGTGGGAAAAGTGTGAGGCTCTCAAGTCCTACGAGAGCCACTAGTTGGAAGCAAGCATCACAGATTTGCACTACTGGGGGAGTAGGCAATGCTTGGTTGTCTTACTCAGGAATGTTATACAGGCATGTTGCAGTGAAGTAAGTGACCGGGTCCTCGGACCAACGAGGGTGCCATGGCGCAATGACTCAACCCTGCGGTGCCTTCTGCTGTCTGTCTGGGAATTAGCTTTCTCCAGCTCCGGAGCACTCTCTGCAGGACAGTGTCTTGCCATCGCTGGCCTCCATGTCCCTCCTGGACCCCAGTGCCCTTTTACTGGGGTATTGCCCCTGGCAATATCCTTACGCTCTCTCTAGGTCTCCCCTCCCTGGGGAACCTCCAACCCTCTATCCCTACCTTGCCTCAGTCTATGGCTACTGCTAGTCAGTATGAAGCCCCTGCACCCTGGGGCAGACTGCAATGTAAAAGCACATCACAGGCAAGGGGGGTTTGGACCTGCTGCCTTTCCCTGCGGCTTAGTACACTTTTAGGCCTTCGTATCAGGCCGCAGCCTAGGAGGTCACCAGGTCTGAGTTCCACAGCTCAGCCTGCCCCTTCCCCATCACTGCTCCTCCCTCAGGACTCTTAGCTCCTTCAGGCAGCCAGGTCCTTCTCCGTCTAACACTGGAGGGAGACTGTTTTTACAGTGCCTGGCCACAGCCCTCTTATAAAAGCCAGCTGGGCCCTAATTGACCCGGCCACAGTTGTGGCTGCAATTCCAATCAGTGTAAGCTCTCTCAAGGGCTGCTTTTACTCCTTTTATTCTAGGAATGGGGTAGCCACCCTGACCTAGAGGGCCACTAACTAGACAAGCAACAAGACTGATTAGACTAGACAGACAATTAACAGCAAGGTGAATAGAGACTTTTTTTACATGTCGAGTTTAAAAAATAACAGTGGTGAAGGAGACTAAAAACCTCATAATTTGGCCAGGAAGTCTGCATTTAATTCTATTCAAATTCTTCACGGAATAAACTAAACTGAGTAAACTGTTTACACAAGTCCTTTCTCCATATAACAAGATCTGGCAATGTCAAACCAATGACGTTGTACAACTCAGGGCTTGTCTACACTGGCACTTTACAGTGCTGCAACTTTCTTGCTCAGGGGTGTGAAAAAACATCCCCCTGAGCACTGCAAGTTTCAGCGCTGTGACGTGCCAGTACAGACCAGGCACCAGTGCTGAGAACCTTGCTCCAATGCTGGTAGCTATTTCCCTCGTGTTTTTTTAAGAGAGCCTGGAGAACTCTTGCCCAGCGCTATGACATGGCTACATAAGCCAAATTAAATCGCTGCCACTTTAAGTATTTAAGTATTTGGACGGCCTCCCACATCCAAACAAGCTATTAATTACTTTAGCAGTACAGTACTTGAGAAGAGCGTTGCTGCATTAACTGCAACATTCACATTCACCTCTGATTACAGATTAGGCCCTCTACATGATGGAGATAGCATCTTATTGGAAGCTAATATGCTGACTGAATGATAATTTGGAAAGGTAACAAGAAGTTTGGAAAAATTACTTTCTAATTAACAGCAGTGCAAGCGCTGGAAGAGATTAAATCTGAGTCCCTAGTTACAAAAAGGGTGATGTGTCCAAATAGTCATTATTTTAACATTCGCTCTTTTCTTTTATGTTATTCACTTTTCTTCTTCCTCTCCCTTCAGACTTAAGTGGTTTTATAATGAGATTAAAAAACAGTGGGCCAAATTCAACACTTATTTATCCTGATCTAAACCTAAGTATAATGTGCATCGACTGAGTTACATCAGGGTGAATCTGGTGAATGAGGATCGACCTGACTCAGAAGGGATTAAGAACTTTAAATGCATGTTTCCTATGGCAACAGATATACCTGGATCCACAAAGGGATTTAGGCTTTGCAATGCTGAACGCTTAACTTTAGGCACTTTGGGATCCACAAAGTCTGAGTCAGCACTTAGGCTCCCCATGCAATGAATGGAGAGAGAGATGCTTTAGAATGTTACCCACAAAAACTAGCATCCTAGCTGGGACCTAAACTTGTCAGTGGAGATGCGGGGAGGCCACCACACACGTTTTAAATGGTGGTCAGAGCACTCACCTGGGAAGTGGCAAATCCAGGTTCAATGCCCACCTCTGCCTGAGGAGAAAGGATCTGAACAGGGGAGTCTCCTACCTCTCAGGAGAACATCCTAAGCCCTGGGCTATGAGATAGTTTGACAGGGCGGGATGGAGTGGTTTCTGTCAATCTCTCCCGTCAAAGATCTTCCATGGTGTATAAATTGAGAGTGATTGGTGCAGAAGACCAGACCCAGGGTCTCAAACCTTCCCAGTGATAAATCTAATCACCAGGCTCTTGAGAAGTGGTTCTCAATCCATGGCCCTATTAGCCGTATAGCTGTGATCCAGGTGTGTGCTAAAGACCGCAGGGATCTGGGTTACCAGCTGCCCGGCTGGGCAGGGCATAGCACAGTGCAGCAAGGTCGGGGTCACCAGCCAGCCCACATGGTGGGATCTGGGGCTGCCCACGTGGTCAGGTCCACAGTGACCCCACAGGATCTGGGGCTGCTTGCCTGGCCAGCCCTACAAAGGGTCTGGTGGGGTCTGGGCTGCTCTGTCACCTGGCCCCACAAAGGGTCCAGGGTCGGTGTTGGGACTGTAAGCCAACTCTGGGGTCGGGGTCCGGGATAATGCCTGGCCCCACACAGCAGGGTCCATGGTGCCTGCCACCAGGCCCCCCGCCCAGGGCTCCACTCCTGGCCCCACTTTCTGGAGAGGTCTCTGGCCAGGAGGCGCTGGGCATCGGGATTCTGGGGGAGGGGCATGCTGTAGTTCTCAACCTGTGGCCCAGGTAACACACTGTGGGCTGCATATGCAGCCAATAGTGATAAATAGGTTGAGAACCACTGTTATGGAGTCTCTCTAGAACAATGACTAAGTATTTATTCAAACTGGAACAGCTCTAAGAGGAGTGATTGAAGAAGCCCCACATCAGAATATCCCAGGGCCCAGTGCACTCACCTGAGCAGTAGCGTATTATCACTTAGGCCGACAAGGCCTAGGTCTAGGGCAGCAAATGTACAGGGGTGGCAAATTTATAATAGAGCTTTTTTTGTAATCGTGGCATCAGTGACGCCACGATTCTACCAATCATAGCATGTATTAAAAGCACCAATGATGGCACGACACCATTTAGTAAACATACTCGCGAGAATCCTAAACGTTAATAATAGTATATTTGATATACACAGGACCCTTGCTTGAATGCGTGGTTTTGGATCCATGCGAGTTCATATGGGGCCAGAGGTGGCAATTATTTCAGGGCCTAGGGGCAGCAAAATCATTAATCTGCCACTGCACCTGAGAGGTAAGAGATCTCAAATCCTCTCTCGCCATCAGGCAGAGGAGGGAATTGACCCTGAGTCTTCCATATCCCAGCTTGTCTGTATGACAGGCACTATAGCAGCATAGCTATGGAGCGGCAGTGCCATAGTGTAGATATTCCTACAGCAATGTAAAGGGTTATCCCATCTCTGTAGCTAATCCACTTATCTGAGTGGTAGTAGCTTAGTCAATGGAAGCATTCTTCCATTTACCTTCTTGTGTCTATAATGAGGTTGAGGGCAGCATAGCTACAGAGTTCAGGGGTGTGACATTTTCACACCACTGAATGCCGTAGCTATATTGCTTTAAATTTTAAGTGCAGACCAGGCCTTAGTGCTCTTGCCGTTGCGCTAAAAGTTATAAAGGTGGGCACCATTACTACCACCACCTCCTCCGGCCCAATCTCATTCTGATTTTCAATCAGGTTCAGCCCTTCAGGCAATATAGGCGGACAAGCACCTGTTATCCCCCAGTTCGTGGATTGCACTAGAGCTAGGGCAGGACATGATGGGTGTTTGGGGAGGACGGCAGCACTGGGGATGATCAGAAGCAGAAAATTAGACCTCTAGTTAACTTTTACAGTGGAAATTTAGGCAAATGAATTTAGGTGACAGCTGAGAGGGTTTTTTGTGGATCAGAGTGGTGCCTAAATCTGCAGTTAACATTCCTAAGTCTGTGGATCTGAACCCATAGGTACGGTATCTTTTAGTTTATGGTATTGATGTACATAACTGTCACAGGGATAGGAATTATGTTTTACAAATTTGTCAAAAAAATTGATATGCTATTGTAATAGTTGTTTTTGCATACAGAATGTGAAGCTATTCTATAACATTACATACAACACATTTTGATTTAAATGTTACAGGTCACATTTTTGAAATGGACTTCCATTCGTACATGTGCATATTCGATGATGCCCATGGTATGTAACAGACTTTACATGTATGAACCCCACTTCTGCTCTGTTTCCACAGGCATGCACAAATATCAGAATATCTATATGCACGAGTGATGGTGCATAAAGATTGTGCACGTGCAAAGCTGTTTCCCTCCCTCCCCCCCGAGCGAACACCATGAGCTAGTTTCTTGCTGTAAACACGATCTATTCTGCCGCTTCTACTTATGTATTCTCATCTCATCCCTCTGAGATTCTTCCTCTCTTCAGAAACTAGACCATTTGATTTTTAGACTCTCAATAACAAGTACACAAGTAGCTCTTCTGTGTTCACAAACACACAAACTATAATCTCTGCTTTAAACAAAAAGGCAACATCCATTGAACTATAATTTTGTAATAAACTAGCTCAAATATTCCTCTAATCTAATCAGCTACGTTCTCCAGGTCTGAATTTCTGCTTGGAGCGTGCAGTCATAACTCTGCAAGGATTGAAAAGATCAGATCTGTTCAATTTTCACTTTCTGATCAGGCAATGGCTGTTCCATGAAAATAAAAGTGCCAGCATTGTGATGGATCTAGTATAACTGCATCAGAAAGCACAGCCTTCATGTACAATTTTATAATACAGCTTTGGTTCTCTCAATATTTAGCTTGGAAGCTATTCAGTATTTTTCCCCATTCGTCGTGTGCAGTCTTCACTGAAATACATTCTTTGCTATTCTGATTTTAAAATTAAATCCCATCCCACACTGCAGCTTAATGTTACTATTCCAACACAATTTATCCCTAGGTTTTACCCTCTTTCATCTTCTAGCTGAAACATGTCATAGTTGCAGATAATCTCTTTTCAGAAGGGCACCAGACCTTTATGACTATGCTGCTGAAGGGCCTTTTATCCAACATGAGGATTGTCAGTCCCTCATAGGGTTAGGCTTGAAGTATGTGGCTAGATCACTATGGGACTCTCCAAAGATCACTGTAATGATTACAGAGCGGTAGCCATGTTAGTCTGTGTCAGCAAAAACAACGAGGAGTCCTTGTGGCACCTTAGAGACTAACAAATTTATTTGAGCATAAGTTTTGTGGGCTAGAACCCATTTCATCAGATGCATAGAGTGGAAAATACGGTAGGTAGGTATAAATATATAGCACATAAAAAGATGGCAGTTGCCTTACCAAGAGAAGGGTCAGTGCTAACAAAGCCAATTCAGTTAGGGTGGATGTGGCCCATTTCCAACAGTTGACAAGACGGGGTGAATATCAACAGAAGGAAAATTATTTGTTGTAGTGACCCAGTAGTGGGTGACTTCTGGGTACCCTTCTGGTTCTGTCAATCTGTTTCTTCACTTCTCCAGTTGAAATCTTTGTGGAATTCTTCAAGGCCTGATGACATCTTCATCATCTGGAACCATGGGAAGGAGGCCCTTGAGGAATTCCACCAGGATGTCAACAATTTCCAGCCCACCATCAACCTTAGCCTGGACTAGTCCATACAAGAGATCTACTTTCTGGACATTACAGTGCAAATAAGCAATGGTTAGATAAACATCACCCTGTACCGGAAACCTATTGACCACTATACTTACTTACATGCCTCCAGCTTTCATCCAAACCACATCCATTGTCTATAGCCAAGCCCTAAGATACAATTGCATTTGCTCCAATCCCTCAGAGACAAACACCTAAAAGATCTATATCAAGCATTTTTAAAACTACACTATCCACCTGAGGAAGTGAAGAAACAGATTGACAGAGCCAGAAGGGTACCCAGAGGTCACCTACTACAAGACAGGCCCAACAAAGAAAGTAGCAGAAACATCACTAGCCATCACCTATAGCCCCCAACTAACGCCTCTCCAGTGCATCATCAAGGATCTACAATCTATCCTGAAGGACTATCCCTCACTCTTACAGACCTTGGGAGACAGCCAGTCCTGGCTTACAGACAGCCTCGCAACCTGAAACAAATAATCACCAGGAACCATACACCACACAACAGAGACATTAACCCAGGAACCAATATCTGCAACAAATTCAGTTGCCAACTCTGTCCACATATCTATTCAAGACACCATCATAGGACCTAACCACATCAGCCTCACCATCAGAGGCTCATTTACCTGCACATCTACCAATATGATATATGCCATCATGTGCCAGCAATGGCCTTCAGCCATGTACATTGGCCAAACTGGACAGTTTCTACACAAAAGAATAAATGGACACAAATCAGACATCAAGAATTGTAACATTCAAAAACCAGTAAGAGAGCACTTCAATCTCCCTGGACACTCAATAACAGGCCTGAATAAAGATGGGAGTAGCTGGGTCACTGCAAAAAATAATTTTCCCTCTGTTGATACTCATACCTTCTTGTCAACTATTGGGAATGGGCCAAATCCACCATGATTTAATTGGCTTCGTTAGCACTGACTACCCCACTTGGTAAGGCAACTCCCATTTTTCATGTGCTGTATATTTATATCTGCCTACTCTTTTTCACTCCATGCATCTGACAAAGTGGCTTCTAGCCCACATAAGCTTATGCCCAAATAAATCTGTTAGTCTCTAAAGTACCACAAGGACTCCTCATTATTTTTGTAAAGATTAGTAATCAGTCAGAACAGTTTTATTAGCTAGAGCAACAAAATAGGGTCTGTGTCTGATTTTTTTTTTGACAGGAAGAAATTATATTACTGCAGCACATTATGGTAGTAGCTTTTTGCACCATACTCCTACATTCCACCTTTCTTTAAAGAACAAGAAACAACAAAACTTAATATTTCATATCTGCAAAACACTAAATCCTCACAATATCTGCGAGGGTCTCATTTACCCCATTTTTACACACAGGAAAACAGAGGCAAGCAGTTAAGCGACTTGCCCAAGGTCAACCATTTGATGAATGGCAAAGCCCAAGGTTTTATGCCCTTTGATCCAATTCTTGACCAAAACATTTCTCAAAAACAACATTGAAAGTCACTAAGATAAGCCAACTTTGATCAAATAAGAAATCAGCTGAAATCTTTGTTTCAAACCCAAACCAAACCTTTGACAAAGAAGTCGCTCAGGTCACTTTTTTTTGGTGTTCAGTACATTTTGTGCAGCTCTGTACTTCCTGAGTCCAGAATCTATATTAAAAAGAAGAAAGGTTGTTCCTGTGGTATTTGTGTGTGTTCATTTATGAATGCAATTCATCTTTAAAAGAAACCAAATGAAAACAAAAGTAACCAATTATTGCAGCATATACGGTAAATTCAATCTCTGAATTGGAGGTTTTCCCATCGCTGGTGATAATCAGTTAGATTAATAGCCAAATACTGAGGTCAACATACTCAGAAATAGGTGCCTAAGGTTAGGCACCTTAATCCAATGATTCTCAAGTGTGGCCACATGCAGCTCCCTGCCATGGCCACCAGCTATGCTCCCTACAGCAGCTCAGGGTTGGCTTAACAGCATTTCATTATAGTGTAACAAAGCTTCTACCTCAGGCTGTGGGAGGAAACCAGTCCTCTATTCCCACCCCCTTTGCCTAAGTTATATAGTTAGTAATAACCATGTACATGTTGTGGTGCTATCTGTAGTACAGGTTATTCTTTATATTGAAAGGATTTATTATTTTTAGTTTCATGACACATCCAAATGAACATGCGACTAGACTGTCTCTAGACTACTATATTTTAACGGTCAAAATGGTGGCCACTGTAAATCTGCAGCAGCAGCACATGCAGCCACAGCAAGAACCCCTTTGAGAACCAAAGCCTTAATCCAGATTTGGGCAGCTAAATAGGGGGTCTGATTTTCAGAGATGTTAAGCACCCGCACCTCCTACCAAATTGTAATCCTGCCTGCCTAGGAGTACAGGGGGCTAAAGGATAATTTAGCTCAGGGGTGGGCAAACTTTTTGGCCTGAGGGCCGCATGGGGCTTCAAAATTGTGCAGAGGGCCGGGTAGGGAAGGCCCCGCACCCTATCCGATCCCCACCCACATCCTGCCCCCTGACTACTCCCCTCAGAACCCCAACCTGTCCAAACCCCCCTTTCTTGTCCCTGATCGCCCCCCAGAGACCCACCCCACTCTAATTGCCCCCAGAACTCCACCCCCTATCTAGCCCACCTGCTATTTGTTCCCTGACTGCCCCCGCCCTAGATCCCCCACCCTAACCACCACCCCCAGCACCCACCACCTAAGACCCCCCCCCAAACTGACTTACCTGCTCAGCCGGGCGTGGGGCCCCACGGCTCACAGCGCTCCGCCCAGCCCCGCATCTTGCCGTGCTCTACCTGGCACACCGGGCCGGTGCTGGGAGCGCAGGGCCCCGTGGCTTGCCCCGGTCAGCCCGGCACCCTGGCTCGGGGCCCCGTGGCAAGACGCGCTTGGCCCAGCCCCCGGATCTGACCGCGGAGCCGCGGGGCTTTCCGCGCTGAGCCCGGCTCCCCGGCCAGCAGCGTGGGGCTGCTGGCCTTTCCGCGCTGGGCCTGGCCCCCCAGCCGGGAGCGCGGGGCTTGCGGCACTCGGCCCGGCCTCCCGGCCGGGAGCATAGAGCCACACAGCTTGCCCCGCTCGGCCCAGATCCCCGGCCGGGAGTGTGGGGCCGCGCGGCTTGCTGCGCTCAGCCCGGGGCTGAGAGGGTGGGGCCAATGGCCCCGCACCCCCAACCCAAGTTCGCGGGCCGGATGAAAATGGCTGGCGGGCCACATGTGGCCCGCGGGCCATAGTTTGCCCACGTCTGATTTAGCTAGTTAATTGTTGAGATATTTAAGCTACACAGTATGCTTTTCCCTAAGGATTAAATTTACAGAATTTAGAACTGGAAAAGACAAAGCAGGCCAGATTCATTCTTGATATAATTCCACTGAAATCAATGGAATTATACTAGGGGGATTATTTTGGTCCAAGGCTTCACTGTGTGTATCTAAGAACAGTGAGTATTCCACAGTGCAACAGCTTGGAAGGTTTTTCTGCTGTTCAGTGTAAGTGTCCCCTTTCTTAATTTAATTCTACTGCTCCTAATCATATCCTTCTTGTAGCACCATCAACAATTCCTGTCCATCATGTTAGTTAGTCTCTTCATGTATTTAGAGTGTTATCCTGACTGCTTTAGTTACTGAGAAAGGTGATCTTTGTATTAGGGCAGGTCTTGATTATTTACCACCTTCTTTGTGGAAGAAGTATTTTTATTACACAAACGCAGTTTCCCAACAATCAAAGTCGAGTACCGATGATGTCCTTAAGTTCATGTCAAATATGTCAAGCCCTGTGCAGATAAGTGAAACACATGTATGCAGTTCCAGGCAAAACTCACAAGAGTCATTAGTTTTCAGAAAACATTTCCTACTCCATCTATAAAATTTTCCATTTTCATTCATGATATCAACACAACTCAGATACTAACTCACCTCAGAACTGGGAGCTTTTTGAAGTTCCTTTCTGTGCCCCACATCCTCCTCCCTCAGTGGCACAGGACACCCTGCCAAACTGTCAGGATATTTCTCCTGCTGCTACATTTCCAAGTGTCTGTTCTGGTTTGAGACTCTATAGCTGGAGTTATCGACACAAAGAAATCAATTTGCAGCTGCTAGTTAGAGCTGCAGGAGATAGCCACATTCTGATTTTGCTGTGCAGTGTGCCAACACATCCACCTATGGATCTACAGGATCATTTCAGTTTATTCTTTAGCCACCTTGATGATCTCTCTCTACCCGCTTTTCTTCTTTACCAATGTAACAGTGAATGAGGAACAGAGCTGCCCCCCCTCACCCAAAGTCTGGTTATGCAGCTGCACCAATGGCTGCAAAATTCATCATGTTGCCAAGAACCCATGAAGATTTGTATCACAATTTTTTTTTATTGCTATTTTATTTCCATCTTTCAGCTCCTCAAGTTTGTTCACCTGGCATTTTAGGAGCTCCACAGGAGGGGCAATATGAAGCTGTGTGGGGAGCATACCTCAGTAAGAGGGAGAAAAGGAGCTTAAGCACTTTCTGGGAAAGAAGTGGCTGCCATCCCTGAAGGAAAGGAACCTTCTTCTTCTGAAGCTCAAGAATCTAGATGGTAGACTAAGGGCTGGTCCTCACTAGGGCGGGGGATCGACTGTAGATACACAACTTCAGCTATGTTAATAGCGTAGCTGAAGTCGGCGTCTCTACAGCCAACTTACCTCCTGTCGTCACGGTGGTGGCGGTCGGCGGCGCGCTCCCCCATCGACTCTGGCTTACTCCTCACGGCGAGCTGGAGTTCCGGAGTCGACCGTGGCGCTGCTGGTGCTCGATTTATCGTGTCCTGACAAGACGCGATAAATCGATCGCCAAAAGACCGATTTCTGCCGCACCAAGTGAGGACAAGCCCTAACTGTGTAGACACTGAGTTGTTCAGAAGTGGAGCTTAGGAGCCCTGTATGACAGCTGCCTCTTCCTGCTATTCTCCCTAAGAGAGTGTGGCATCCCCTTCTGCTACTGCCTGTCTCTTCCCTTCCCAGGTTAGCAGCTGGGGACTGTACTGAATGATTGTCTACACCAGTGATACTCAGACCTCAGTGGTTCAGAAGCCAAATTAGCGATCAGCATTACCTAAAAGAGCCACAGTGAATTCATTATTTACTATTTATATACATTTATAGTTCTCACAACAAAATGGCTGACCATTATTATTATCATCATCATCAGCTACAGCTGGCTATTAACATAGTAAAGGCATCCTAATGCTTAATAACTTACACTGGTTATAATACACAGTGTTTTAACATCATGTGCTTCAAAGAGCCTAAGGAGACACATTAAAAGCCACTTGCTGCTCTCGAGCCTCAGTCGAGTATCACCATCTGAACAATCAACATTCCCACTTATTGCAGCCAAAGTCAATGCAGCTTTTCTGGATAAGGACTGTGCGTGAGGGATTGCCTCATCATTTAGATGCAAAGTGATGCACTAACCAGCAGGGGCCTTGACTAGGGGTGACAGATTTGAATTTGATGTCAAAAGTCACTTGACAGAGTGGTAATCCTTTTCGACCGAAAAATGGGATGATGAAGACTCCTACTGGAGCCAAGAAATCCGGTCCAATTATGCAGTTGGACAATCCCAATTGGGAACAGACACCTTATTAAAAAGCAAGCTGATACTAAGATCTCTGTCACTAAAGTCCTGTTGGAGTAAGGCCCTAGGACATGAACTGAAAAACATTCCTAAACTCCTTCTGGTCTCCCCAGTCAGAAGTTCCCATAGCAGCCACCTTGGAATTGTTGGCATAGCAAGATTTTGTAATGTGGACTTCTGTCTTATAGAAACTGGCAGTGCACAAGAAAGTGATACCATTGCTGGGTGACACAGCTCCGATACTATGGTGATAAGCACAGTATAAAAACTTAGATGGGATAGACTAGATCAGGGATTGGCAATCTTTGGCCCACGGCCCACCAGGGTAAGCCCCCTGGCTGGCCAGCCTCTTTGTTTACCTGCTGTATCTGCAGGTTTGGCTGAGGTTCGCCATCCCAGGCCAATGGGGGCTGCGGGAAGTGGCATGGGCCAAGGGATGTGCTGGCCAAGGGATTTGTGGAGTGGTGAACTGTGGCCAGTGGGAGCTGCGATCGGCCGAACCTGTGGACGTGGCAGGTAAACAAACCGCATGGCCGCGGGCCAAAGGTTGCCAATCCCTGGACTAGCCCATTCTCCGTGACTGTTGCTGGGAGTCAGTGCATCCTGGATATAAAGTCATGTACATTGGTACACATGTGGTGCAGGACAATTTTCGGAGAACTGGAATAGCATTTAATAATTAACAAAGAGCCTTTATTACGTTAAAATAATTCAAGCCAAATTTCATGGAAATGTGCAAGTCACATCTCACCCCCTCACTGCAGGGCTATTTGAGATATGTCCTTTATTTCCTAGCATAGGTGCAAGGGGCTTTGTTAATCCCATTTGGCTGGTTGTACCCTCTGTTCCCATGGGGCAGCTGCACCCAAGTGGAGACTCCACCCCAGCAGAGGTCAGGCGGTGGAAGCAGCTTCAGTCTCCTTTAGGGTAGGGAAGCTTTAAAATGCCTCATTGCATTTCTTGGGTGCCTTAGCATCACCCCTCTTCCTAAATCACCCTGCCCCTTAATGAGCTGTACTGGCTGGCAACAGCAGCTTCCCACTGCCCTGATGGAGTGGGGACAAGGAGTTGGGCAGTTTTCCTCCATGTCCCCCTCCCCATTTTTAGCACACTTCACACCTAATGCAGGTCCAGTATCCATCACATCCTGCCCAATCAAGTGAAACACAGAAGCCCAAATCTGCCTGAAACCGAGGAGCTAATAAATTCTCTCTAGGATTTCATTTTGCTTAGACTGAGCTCTGTCTGTTTTCTGATATTACTCCTCCTAGTGCTAGCTCATTCTGGAATGGATTGTGTTACTTGTGTTAACCACAGAGCCACTCATGCTGTAAATTAAAGATCCCTTTCTGTAGCTCTGCAGCTTGGGCTCTTTGTGTCGCAAATCTCTCCAGCTGTGTTGTTAATATACCAAGCACTTGGCAAACGCTGTACCTAGAAACATATTTCCATAGCTATCGCTGTGTCCATAGCTAACTCGCTGTCACAGCTTGTGTCTATAATCCTGTATGCTCTTTTACAGCAAACCCAGGATTGTCAAATGCCCGATGGCCTAACGCATTCTCTCCTCTGCCTGGCACTAAAACAAACAGCTATGCACATTTTTTTCTTTTTTCGGTCCGCACAATCTACACACTTTTTGTTCCTGCTGTCTGGCCACTATATCTCCTGCAGTCCTGGCATCTGTAGTATCCAGCCATAGCTACTGGTTGATTTAGGTATGTTGTACTAATATCCTGTCCTCCTGTTTGTTCTCATACAGTACATCAGCCCCAGATGCACAGGAGCTGCCCCAATTCTTTTTTCACTTGAGAGAGAGGGCTGTGAGCAGTGCTTCCACCTTGAGCAGTGAAATAATCTTCCTGCTACTGGCAATAAAGCTGGAGGCTTGATTACCTCCTTCTCAGCACTGAAGTCTTATCTCTTCTGGTATTGCACCTTTGTCATTGCCTTTTTGATTTCTGTCAGTACTTTTGGTGCCAGGAGTGAAGAATGAAATCAGTTAGAACAGCCTTGTTGGACAGAGTAGTAAAGATGCTGTGCTTAACTTTTATTCCACGGGAATGTGCTCATGTTACAGCAGGAAGCTCTTTCAGCATATTGCAACATAACGTTGAGGTCACAAGTAAGCAACTCGTTTAGGACTTCAACTCTTCTACAAAGACAGCAGCACTGAATCCTTCAATTCTATCCAATCCGTCACTGTCATATCAGATATCACTATTACACATGCAAGTCTAATGCTTGAACAGAGAAGGTTTGTACTTCTGACAAGGCACCCGTTTCTTATGGGCAATCAAATTTCCTTACAGGCTGGGTATGTTTCTTTGTGGGCTTTGGGGTGATACTCCAACTCAGATCATTTAAATTGTGTTGTGTTTTAACCCTTTCAAATTCCCCCGAGATTCCTGTAGAGATGAAGCTGGCTAACATCACATGTTGTCAAGCGGGGTCATAGCACGTAACATATCTTAACAGAGAGATTGTTGCATGGGCACCTCCCCTTCACAATCAGCCAGAGTAACTTTCCCCTCATCATTACGATGTGGGCTACCTCCCAGCCTATTCAGAGTCAAGTGGCAACTACAGCACTTGCTTACAAGGAACAGGTGTTTTTCAAGGTCTTTGGCGGGAGCTGGGTTTTGCTGTTTGTGAAGAAGGAAGTAGCCTGGGTTTACTTTTGCTCTGCATTTCATCACCCTCCTCCACACACACACATCCACTCTGTCGCTCTCTCTCACTTGGAAGCCAGTAGAAAAGCCAGGATCAAGTGACAAAGTAGCTTTCTAAGAACCACTTCATATAAACTGGTTAGACAGCAGACACCACAGGGAAACCAACATAGTCCAGTTAAAGAAAAGGAAGCACTATAAAAGATTAAGGGAGGCCTGTTTTTATCCATAGGCTATTGTCAATGTTATCCTCTCTATCTGGGAAAATCAAGAGGGAAAGGGGTGGGAAGGATTCCTCAAGCACTGCCAGGTATGGTTACCATGGAAACATACCTGCTACCGGGGGATCAACAGAAAAGCCTCTACAGCCAGAATATTTTTCCTAGTGATTTCCTTATTTTCAATAATAGATAAGAGCCAACGTGGTGGGGTTGTGATATGTCACTGTGTGAAAAACCAAAGAGAGATGGTACATTTGTTAACTGTTGCTAGTCAAACCATCGCTAAACAGACCCATCACATGTGAAAGATCAGGTGAGGTAACTGACAAGGGGCAGGGACACATGTGCCCTTGCCCTAACATCCCATAAACAGTCTCGTTGAAAACCCTTCAGCAGAGATTAGAGTGGTGTAGACAAATAATTGTCTAAAGTACTCCACTCTCCTCAGCATTAGTCCAAGGCCCCAAATCAACGAACTCTCCACAGTGCTGTTGAGATATTCAGTCAAATGCTCACTGATGGCATTGCAAAGCATGGCTCTTCAGAAAGATAATGATGATCACCAATTAGTGAAAAATTATTTGTTGACTTAAAAAAGGTTATTGATTTATTTTTTTCCTGCTGCAGAATTGAGGCTCCTGGATCTCCCTGTCTGTTGCAGTGATAAATAACGTACCACTTGCTGCTACTTAGATATGATGTGAATGGTCTAGGGAAAGATTTTAAGTTAATTTCTGCAAGTCCACCTCTTTTCAATCTGTGCTCAGTGAGACTTGAGAATTCCTTCTCTTGCTCCCCATTAGCAATTGATTCCAAATTTAATTCCTGAAGGGGAGGAGAAAGTAATTCTGCAGTCTCAGTCAGAGAACAAATGTTAATTCAATAACCATGTGAATTTAATTATTGCCTGTAAGGTGATGGAATGGGTCATCCCAGCTCAGCAGCAATAAAATGTTCTTTGCAGAAAGGGTTTATCTCCATTTTTAAGTGTCCATTCACATAAATAAACACACAGAGAGCGTATTATCACCCCACTACACATGCACCATCATTTACATAAAAGAAAAAGCCCCCTTCAGACTACTGCCCAGCACTTTGGCTATTGAATTTGGAGCGCCTCCTTCTCAGACAGACATTCTCCCTTTCTGACTGCCAAGGAGCCGGTTTTTAAAGAATTCCTCATTCTAACCATGAGCATCTGCTTGGGTTTAATGAGTCAATCACTAGTCCTGTCTGTCTGCTCCACCCATCCCCAGCGGCAGGCAATTAACTCTTCCTCTGCTGTGGCTCAGACAGGGCACCATAGAACAGGTGAAGTGAGGGCTGCTCTGGAGGCATTTCCAAGAGGGAGGAAGTTATTCACACAGCTGACAGCAGGCTCTTAAGCATCCTTCATCTTTGCAGATACAAACTGTTTCTGTAGCTTTAGATTCAGCATGACAAATACTTTCTGTCACAAACACAATCTCAGTGGTGCACTATTTGCTTCCTAAATGATCACTGGGTTGTCAATGTTTAAAAATGTATGAACTGGCAGAGGTTAGAATGGGAGGGAGTGAATGCTCAGAGTACCTTGAGGCAATGGAAAGCATTAGGATGCATAAATAACAGGATACACATTAATATTGAGACTGTGATAATGTTAGTACATAAATCATATGTGCCCTTACCTGCTCTGCCACAGACTTTCTGCCTGACTCTGGGCAGGTCACTTAGCCTCTCTCTGTACCTCACTTCCCATCTGTAAAATAGGAAAATATTATTATCCCCATTTCACTGGGGTGTTGTGAGGTTAACTATATTAAAAGGCTGTGAGGAGCTCAGACACTACAGTGATGGAGAACAATTCAAGAACCTTTGATAGATAGCTCCTGAATAGATCTGGTAACTGCCTCATGAAAAAAACAAAAAAACAAAACAAAAAAAAGAACACCCAGGGGCAAAAAAGGATTCCAAAGACTGATGACAAAAGTTATGATAGGCATGGAAAGTTTTATGAGGCAAGTGAAAAGATTATTGTTACTTGCCTCTTGTGACCAGGGTCATTACAAATTATGCCTAGGAGTATAAAAAAATATAAATCCTGTCCTATTTGCCTTCTTATAAGCCAAGAACAAGGGGACTGCTAATTAAATGAAAGGTAATAGATTTAATACTTTTTTAAAATGAATGAACTGTGGAAATTCCTGCTGCAGGATTGGAGAGGCTGGTTACTTAGAAGGATTTAGATATTTGTATAGAGAATGAGACCATCCAAAGTTACAGTGCATACAGGTTATAAACCTTCATTGTTTCAAGGGCATAAGCCCATGACTAATTGATGGCAGTGAGGAAGACATTTTCCATACTGGCCGATTATTCCAGTGTAGAGTTTCCTGCATCTTCTTCTAAAACATTTGGTAGCGGCCATTATTCAAGATAAAATTAGTTGGACCATAGGTCTGATCTGATATAGAAATTCTTATATTCCTTAGTAAAATGAGAGACTTGGGCAATGTGAATTTCACAAGAGGCTATTGCTTTTCTCCTGAGAAATAACTCCAAGTCTTTTATAAGATAATACAATAAAGAGCAAGAGTCTGGGGATGATGAGCATGCAATGTCATTTAAAAGACCCATCCTACTTTAGAGAACTACTCAATCTTACACATGAGCAGGCAGCCATAGTCACTTATAAACCATATAGATGCAAATCATATCAACAGCAGGGTGGAAGCGGCAGTGTGGGTAGAACAGGTACTTCCCAGAAAGACAAGTAGTAGCTGTAATTAGATTTTTAACTTAAGAATATGAATGGCGAGAAAATCAAGGTATTTAATCAACCATATGCTTTATTGAGTGTTAAAAATCTTTTGACGAACACATATGCAAAAGAAGGATGTCAATCCCATGCTAATCACTTAGTGGTTTAATCACTGGTTTAACAAGAAACCTCAGCAGCAGTTAGAAGGTTTGCACTTTAAACAAAGCATCTGAGTCAGACAAAGAGTTTGGGGAAGGAAAATATGAAGCTGTATAAACACTACCATGCTGTTTTTGAGTCAGATGAACTGGACCTGAACTTTACAGGTCAAAGTCAGAACTTGGCAAAATCAGATTCAACTCTCCTGGAGCCAGCTTTTCCAGAGCTGTATCTGGTTGCATGAGTTCAAATGTGAGGGCCTAGCACTAGGAGTTTGTAGTTTCTAGGAACTGGGAAGTATCCCTTTAAATGGTTTGGGACCTTTCTATGACTGAAAAGAACCACAGTACCAACTGGCAAAGGATTCACTGTTCTACAACAACTCCTCTTATCAGGCCTGATAAACTCTCTCCATCTAAAACACTGCTTTCATAGTATTTATCCATAAAAAATGTCATGCGAGATCTTAAATGAAATCCAGGATTACACTGGTAATTTGTATAATTGTAAATGTATGTACTAACCCTGCGTAAGGAATTATGTCTACATGCTGGAAAACGTTTTTTAAAGTCTGAATCAAGCTACAGCTGATGGAAAAGTTTTGGCCAAAGGATGCATATTCCCATCTATCACGGTTCACATGTAATTTGAACACTGTAAGCCAATATAACGGTCATCCTGAATCTTGACAAACAATGCATCCGACGAAGTGGGTATTAGCCCACGAAAGCTCATGCTCTGAAAAAATTTCAGTTAGTCTTTAAGGTGCCACAGGACTCTTTGTCACTTCTGCAATTCCAGACTAACATGGCTACCCCTCTGATTCAATGCATTTTGGGGGATATATGGGAAAATAAGGAGATACCCCTTTATCCTTCACTGAGGAAGCATAAGAACAGAAAGTTTGGATGCACAAAAGGAGGGATCCCAGGTGCACTGGTCGGAGATGCTGGGAGATTGCTTTAGGTGAGATAAAGTGCTTTAGACAAGGATGTAGCCTTTTAAAGTTACATTTAATCTCTAGCAAGTGAGTTATGATTTTGTTTTATATGTAACAATTTCTGTATCCATTTCTCTTACTCACTCTCTCTGAATCCTTAGCTTTTGATAATAAACTTGATTGTTTTCACTATAAATACATCTCCATGCTGTGATGTTAGGAAGGAGCTGATCCTGAGTGGTAACATTCAGGCTGTGTATACTATTCCCTTGTGGATCTGGTAATTTCTGTGAGTGTCCAGTGGACAAAAGGGCTGGACCTTACAGGGAACAACTTACAGGGGTTGGCATGTGCCTATCACTAGTTTGTGCAGAGAGAGAGAGAGCAAGGTCTCCAGAGATCTAACAGGCACTGCTTGGCCAGAGACTGTTGGCTTCAGGGAGCTGAACTATAGCAGGCACAGACAAGACTGCTTCACACTAAGGGCAGGTAGTGATGAGGTGCCTCACAACCCCCAGACTGTCCCAGGGTTTCCCTGTGTTTTATTAGGGAAGCCACCAGGGCCATGCCAGAGTAGCAGTTTATAGCTGTAACTAGACCTTATATGTCTATTTCTTCATGTGTAAAGAGCAAAGACAGACCCCCAAATCTTCATGGAGCAAGCTATCTCATGTGTGTGGTCAGTTCCTGACACCTGCTTTCCTTCCCTGAACGGTGAGCTCTACCAGGTTAGCCTTATAACATGATTCATCTCAATGCCCCAGGCTGCAAATATTTAGTCAGGTTCCAGATTCGACAAAATTTGTGGCTGAAGACCAGACTTCTCCCTACACAACATGGGATTTGGCTTTCAGCAACACTGCTCTTGATTCATTCCCCACAGTTGTATGGGGTATTAGCAGGTAGTGTGTGCCAAAGTAAGAATAGGTCTAGAAAATAGGGATAAAGAACAAAGACTGGAAAGACCTTGAGTGGTTATAAAATTTTCAGACAAAGTGATTTTCACCACAGAAGACAGCTCCCAGACTCACGACAGATTAATCAATGCTATTGTCCGATTCGTGGCTTCCTGGTAGGTCTCCAACCAATTTTCTCCTCAGACATTCTCCTGCACTAGATTGCAACTATACAAGGAAGAAAATGTGTTCCTCTTGTCTTTCCATTGTAGGGAGATATTGAAAAGTTAACAAATTAAATAATAACAGTAAGGAAAGGAGGGAGGTGTGAAACCATCCAATATTTATGCTGCTGGTGGTTATGACTATGTGAATTCCTGTAATCCGTAAATTGAGGCAGAAGTACTTAGTTGTATTACTGTAGCTAGATTTTTTGGCTCCAAGCTACTTTACCTCTTCTGCTATATGTAGTTTTGTTTTACCCCTCTTTCTGATTCTCTCTCTTTTTTCTCACATATGATTTATTTCTAGAACTGAATTACACTGCACAAGGCATTAGAGATAACACTGTGGTCTCAGATGTAATTCTAAGGGATAGACCCAGAATTGCAACATACCTTACTCAATTGCATGTACATCCAAAGGTGTATAAGCAAGGGATCGTTCTAATTTTTGTGTACCCAAGCACACAGGGAATGCGACTTGTTCTTTTTCATATCTTGTCTACAGCAGCATAGCTGAAATGCAATCACAGCTGGGTGGAGCTGTTACAGAAACAGGAAGGAGAGAGATTTGTCAGGAGAGATTGGTATTCATGCTCCCCGGGAGCATAAGTATTTCAATATGCAATCTCTTTCTGCATTGCAAAGAGTCTCCAGCAAAGGCTTTCTTTATGATGAAAACTTTCTATCAGAGATTAGAATGACTGCGAAATAGAGCCCAATGCTGCTGAGTGTCTCCTGCAAGAGGCTGAGTTGAGGGCAATCAGCACCTATCAAAAAAAAGAAGGCCTTTTACAGTTTTACCAATTCATGATTTTATCATAAATCTCATAATGCTTGTTGCTTTTCTTCTGATTCCACAAGCTAAGGCTTTAAGAGATTGCATGAGAATCTCAGCTTTCATAAAGACAAAGATTTTAGCCCTCATGGCTGTAGAGAAAAAGCTCCAATATATAAAGCAAGCATTCCCTAAAGGCTCAGAAACATGAAGGCAAATATTCAGAAGAATAATCTCCTGATTTTTAGGACAATCTCAAAGAAAAGGATCAGTGAGAGAGTGAATCACGCCTGACAAACCTGAGTCTTGTCACTTAGTGCACTATTGGAAGCTACAGATATTATGGTGATGAGGACCGAATAAGAATATAGAGAGAGTAGAATCTAATGATTTTTTTAGCCTAACTCATGATATCTGAAGGTTTGAGAATGGCAATCCAGCTTTGTGATGCACTTAGTATCTCAGCTCCCGTGCAGGTGTTGGGAGGAATACACAGGCACCAATGCTCAATAAGCTGAAAGGACCATTGGTACAATAAGACTAAAAGTCACTTGCAGTTAGTTCCCCAGGTCAAAGCCATCTTATCTTTACAAGGCTCTTCTGAAGTGGAACTTGCCCTGAACCTCTCAGGAATTCTCTGAAGGCCTTTCTGCTCAACAGTGTAGCCAACAAAGGCTAAAGTTCCCTCAATCATGATGACAGTTCTATTTGTCCTTATACCCTCATTACTCTCTACATTTCCTTTGTGGTGTGAGTCATATTTCCCCTCAGAGTGGCATCTGCAGCATGGAAGCCACATAAAACAACTCCCCCAATTGTCAAGTTTGGACTGTTTTGGCCATTTTTATCTTTGTCTAGGAACAAAACTCAACTAAATATTGTTTTAATGCGATTTAAAATCTAAATGTCTCTCTAGTCTATATAAACAAACACCAATGCCAAAAACATGGCCTCATTCTTCCATGCGCAAAGATTTTTAAAGCATTTTCCAAAACTCTAGCCTCATGCAAATTGAAAGAGAAGTCTCTCAAGCAATTTTAATTAATGAACATTTCACATTTTAAATGAGTGATTTTGAAGTTGCAAACACACATGCAAAGTTCGCGTTAATGTTTTCTTACAGTGGAATATGTTTCTTTTTTACCCACTCACAAAGCTCAAGAAACTGGTGAAGGAATTTTGTTCAAACGTTCAAGAAAAAAAGTTACATAAGAGCCTAAGCGAGGCATAAAATACTTTAGTCCCAAAGAACTTTTCAGGGAGTTGTGAGCAGGAGAAAATGGAGTTAGCATAACAATTTCAATGCAACTTGTTATCGGAGGCACTAACAAACTTCTGCTATAGCTAAGGCAAAATACAACATAAAAATAAATCCAGTATAACCAAACACAACACAAACCACAGACAATCAGGGAAAAAATGGAAATGCTCCATTCCGCTCCCCCTACTCGTTCATCACAACTCTTCTCTCTGTCACAAGCCTACAGTATAATTTAAATTCTAATCCCCTTAGAATGTCTATATCCTCTACCATATAAAAAGCAGATGAACTCTAACCATAATGAATTAAATTAATCTAAGTTATATACTAGGCATTCATGTGAGGCCAGTTCAGTCATTTCCAGATTCTAGCCTTTAATAACTGATATTTCCCTCTCAGAATCAATTGCTTTGCACAAGGAAGAGCAATGGCCACCCATTTTTAGGAGATTTTAGTTGCACTTTGAAACATGGAAAAATCATTTAGAAGAGATAGCTGCAGTGAAGGTGGCAATTTATATTCGTAGATTCCGTGTATCACATAAACCACCTCACACCAAACTCTTCATTTTAGGACATGAGCAAATAATATGGATAAGCTTCCTCCTCACTTATCACACTGCTAAACATATATCACACCTTTAGCCACATTTAAAGCAGATGAAGGAACCCAGCACACCCTATATACTATTTTAAACTGCATCATCTTTCATTCTGTCTCCTTTGCTATTCTGTTAGCGAAGTCTAAAAGCCTTAACAATGATGGCTATTAAAAATGCAGATTTAATTCATATTACCCTGAGAGAATGAGAAGCAGAATTTGGATACGATAGTTCCAGTGATAAGGAGTAGGCTTTGAAACAAAGGGACATTTTCAAGGGCTTTTGCATGAAAAGAGTTATGTGGGATTAATCTTGGGCTTTTTTCACATCACTGTTTCTCTCCTTAGCTGTTTTTCCCTTTATTAAAGTATTGGGTTTGAGCCAACCTCCACTGACTTCAATGGAGAAGGATCAGGCTCATGTTTTGCAACTTTTCAAATAAAACCAGATGATCCCACAGGCAGAAATCCCTTTCCTTATCTAATGCAGCCTCCAAACGGGCTGTCTGCTGCTTCGGTTTCCCTTCTTTGGGCTTCCCAGTAACTGCACCCAGGCTCTCATATGAGAGAAATAACACCCCATCTGTGTTGTGAAAACAACAACGCAGTGCAAATGTCATCTTAAATCAAAACAATTTTTTCTGAGACTGTACAGTTTTTCAGTCCCATGCTGGGCTCAGCTGTTCCTTCCCAACCCTACTGCCTGGTGTTTTCTCAAGCCTCTCTCTCACAGTGTCTACCCCACTGCAGGTGACACCAATCAGCCCTTTTCTTTTGTCTTATGTAGACAGCTATTGCTATTTGATTTTATTTCTCTTCTCTCGTCTCACTCATCTGAGCACTCCCTTTAATCTGCCTCAAAGCCCATCACGGGTGGAGGGAGGCAGGCAGCTAACAATGCACAGATGGGCTCAGCTCAGCTCCCTTAAAAGGTCCAGTCCATCCTGTGACAGCTTAGGACCTCAGCTGGTGCCTTCTCTTCAATCCCTCCCCACTCCTCTTCTCTCTTTTAAGTTCTGTATGTTACCCAAAAGAGGCTTGAGAGGATTCTTGGAAGGGAATTCAGATTTTTCTAAATTTCCATATTATCCTGTTTTGTTCTTGGTTGGGTTAAACCTTGTTACATCTGGTAAATGTAGCAGCCACTCTTCATTTAGGATAACTGTAAGAAATATTAAGGGCCTCATCCCAAAACATAGGCACATGTCGTTGGCCAAAATAGAGGCTCATTACACTCTGTTCATTATTATTAATTATTACAGTATTTTTGGTACATTATGAAAATCGCAACACTCTTCTAAGATCTCACTTTTGTAGCTTGTATCAGGTGTGATTACACCTGTTATAAGACAAGCCTCCTATCAGAGGTGGCAATAGAAAAAAAAAGGGTGCGGAGGCAAAGCCTGTGTGCACCCTAGAATCTTGGGGACACCACCAGAAAAGTGGGGAGGCCTGCAGAAGCAGCTGGAAAAAAAGGAGGGACCTACAGGGGTTGTGGGGGAAGGGTGTCGTGCTGATGCGGGGCGGCATGTGATCCTTGTTACCGCCCCCATACTGGAGCTCCTGGCTCCTATGTTTCAGCCAGGAGTATCAGATGTGAAACAGAATGAAGGTATTTAAGAAGCCAACTCAAAGAATTCCTCCTACACAAGCATTCAGGTCTTGAGCAGTGTAGGCAAACAAACAAAGCTTAAACTTGTTCTTCATAATAATTTAAAAACAACACTAGCAGCCTATTTAATGTTTAAAAAGTAAAAAATATCCACCCCTCTTTATATTTCGTAGGAGGAGTCTTGAAGTTTAAATCTCCTCAATGTGATAGATATGCCTGCTTTGATCTTCTTTGCTCTTAGAAGTCCCCAAGGCTCTGGGCTGCTGGCTCATGCTGCCCGGGGTCCCTATGGACAGCTCTGTCCACCATTAGGGAATTTTTTCCCAGGAACCTGCTGTAACATTTCATGAATCCCTAGGGGTTCATGAACCCCATTTTGGGAACCACTGCCCTAGACACAGCCTGAACAAACACTGAGTGTGTCATCCCAAGAAAAGCCTAGAGAGAGTGCTTTTGGGCAAAGGTTGCCAACAGTCCTTTATTACAAGGGACGTCCCTTATTTTTTCATCTCTGTACAAACGAGATCTGGCGTTCCTGAATGCTACAAAAAGCAGCAAGAAAAAAACATGGAGAATGTAGGTGAGTACTGCTAATTTATTATCATTAATAATAATAAACGATGACAATAATAATAATAATATCATAGGAGGTATGGACTGGAGGTGTGAAGAAAACAGTCCCTTACTTTTGAAATACAATGTTGGCAGCCCTGTTTTGGGCCTACTGCTGACTGAAAGAGACTTGGAGCCATGAGCAAAAAACCTGTTTCCTGTTTAATTCCTGGAGGGTTCAGGGGAGCAGGACTTTGTGCAATCTTTGTAAATATACAGAACAGCACCAGAGATACTTGACTCCATCATCAATTTCTTCCAGGGCTGGTGCAAGGATATTTTGTGCCCTAGGCGAAATGTCCACCTTGCTCCCCTTCCCCTTCCCTCTGGAGTCCTGCCACAACTCCCTGCCCTCCCACCCTCTGGCAATGTCAGTTTCAGCCTGGAGAGGCTTCAGCCCTGCTGGGAGAGGGAGTCTGAGGGCTCCAGTCTGAAACTGACATTGTCTGCTCTCAGACTCCCTTTCCCAGTGTAGGCAAAGCTGTGCCGCTCTTGCCTGCACTGGGAGAGGGAGTCTGAGGACCGCAGGTGTCAGTGAGCCACAGGCAGCCCAGCCCAGGAACGCTTTAAAAAAAATTGGGGGGCACCGCTTTTTGGCACACTCAAATCTTGGCACCCTAGGCGATCGCCTAGTTTGCCTAATGAGTTGCACTGGCTCTGATTTCTCTCATTAACAGAAACAACCTGCAGAAGCAAGTAGCTGCTCAGAAGAAAAGTAGTAGCGGTAATATTGGGGTTTTCCAGTATTTGATCAGGAAAATTTAACTCATTTTTGAAAGGAAAAGGTGTACATCAAATTCTCCCTGCTGTGAAAGAGCCTGATCCATTGAAGTTGATAGAAAGACTCCTATTAACCTCACCTTCACATTGAGGGCTTAGCCTCACCCCTAAAGAAAGGGGAATGTCTGAATCAGACAGAACCACTCATCAGAGTTCCATATTAGGAAGCCCCAGTCTTCCCTGTATTTAGTGAGATGAGTCTTTTAAATCTTGGCTGGTTTTTTTAAATCCCATATGAAGTTTGCAATTATATTTTCTAGGTTAATTGTAACTTTCTGTTTCAAGGTTACTATACTCTGTTGATTGACAGCAACGCAGATAGAGTACTGTTTAAAGCTTTTGTACAGGACTCAGATGCAATGGCAGCAAGATTCTAATACAGCTACATATTTTAAGGTCCAGAAGGGGGAGAGAATTTTGTTCAAGACAACTACCATACCTATCCTCTTCTCCTCTTATCAAAAATCATTTATACAATCCCATCTCCCCAACAGATCCTCTGACACCACTCATATCGGATGCTATCTTCAGAGTCTAAAGCAAAGATTTCTTGACATGATTAAAACAAATCTTTTGATGCCTTTTTTGTTTTTTGGGGGTTTTTTTGAGTGGGAGCAGATGCCTCATGCTTTCTGAGGCTAGCAACACTAAGCATTATCTCCACAGCTGGAGATGGAACAGTGGACAGGGTGGGCCAGTGTTCTGAGTTGGCAACAAGCATTCTCTCTCTCTGCTGTGTAGCTGGCTACTTCTTGCTCCCATGCTCAGGGTCTAACTGACTGCTTTATGTGAGACTGGGAAAGAATTTTAGCCCATGTCAAATTGGCAGTGACCCAGTGGGGAGCAAAGTGGAAGGTTTTCTTCCTTCCTTTACAGCATGTGGGCGCAGGTTACTTCCTGGGATTACACGAGTGTATTTCACTTAATCAATTCCCTGCCATTTGAGGGGCCTTGGGCACTGTTGCACCTCAGTCCCTCCTATTCTCCATCTCTGGCACGTAATAGTTTAGTCTCCCATGGCTGCAATATTTTAATGCAGTTTTGGTTGTTGGATTTAGCGTGCAGGTGGTGTTGGGGCTCTTTGATATACAGGAAGTCAGATTGGATGATCTGATGGTTCCTTTTGGTAGGATGACCATGTTTTCCCAAAGTGAAAACAAACACTCTCAGGCTGTCTTGAGCCCTCCCTTCCTCAGCAGGGCTGAGATCCTCCACCCACCCAGGGCCGGCTCCAGCCCCCCTGCCACCTCCACATTTATCCATCCTCAAGATATATGTGGAGGGTAGAAAAGTAAATATCTCCTGATGCAGAAGAATAAACTGAGGCAGAGAGAGATTTGCTTAAGAGCACAGAGGGAATCAATGAAGACGACAAGTTTAGGGCATAGGACTTGTTAGCTCACAGTTCTGCGGTCTGACTACTAGGTGTCCCTGCCTTCTTTCTAGGATCAGGGGCAGGTTTAAGGATAAAATCTACTCAGTAAATTAATTGGATGGCTCAAAAATAGAGCCAAGCTGGGATTTTGGAAGTAAGTATGATAAGCTTGCTTGACAGACAAGATAACAGACAATAGGCAGCCATCAGCTAGCAACTATAGTAATAAAAGAACATGGAACATTTAGAAATATCCTTTTCACTTATGTTTTTCCAGTGCAATATGAAAAATGAGGCTAAGTGCCAATTCTAAATTGTAAATGGTACTCCATCAACCCAGAGGGAACAAGTAAGAGGGCTGGATGGAAAATATGGGTGTGAACCAATATGATCATACATATAATATTAATAAATTTCTTCAGTCATAAAGACATCTCTTTAGTGGTTAATATTACAGGAATAAATTTTACACTGCTCTTCCAAAATACAGCAATGATAAACAGTTGAGGGAATTTTAGCAAACTACTATTCAATATTTTTGTTAACAATTATTTTGTAACATTTAAAATTGTACCTTTAAGTTTTAAGCATACACCACTAGTGATGACATGAACATATAGTTTAATACAGGAACAAATGTAGGCTGACACATTAGTAGTGTATATGAGGCTGTATTATCTAGTGACTAGAGAAAGGACCTGGAAGTTAAGATTTCTGAGTTCTCATCCTGACCTGCCACTAATTTGCTGTATAACAGATTGTTTAAAGTATAGAGATTCATTACACCTGTGCAAGTCTCTGACCCTTAGTGTATCCATCTGTAAAAAGGGTGTAAAGCCACTTACTTACTTTTCAAGTACATTTTGCAGTTAAATAAATTAATGTTTGTTTATAAAATGCTTTGAGGCACTTAATTGAACAGCAGTACACAACCACTAAGTATTATTACTTGCAAGACACATGTGTTTTCCATACACTCTCATTCCTTTCATAGGAACACTTTACTAAAACAACAGCTTTGCAAGTAAGTGGCTAATCGCCTTACATACGGGATAAAAAGTACTGGGAGTATAGATCAGTTTTTATTCTAGGTTATATTATTTCCTGGTTTCCAAACCCAATCTGATTTTGCTGTCAGGGTCGTGTTCAGTTTTAGAACCTCCCTGCTCAGCTCTACTGCAGAAAAGTTTGAAATCACCAGTCATTCTTCTCCTGTCAAACTTGTCAACAGCCCAAAATCAACATGTTGCAGCTGGTTGGCAGTACCATGCAACATGCCTTATACTGTAGTAAGGAAAACGATAGCAATGGCCTAGCTGATGAGAGATGGTGATAGGGTGATGTTGAGTAATAATTAGCATGAGAGAACAGATGTAGAGGGAGGCTTGTGGTTTGGTTTGGACACCCACCCTTTGCATGGAAAAATGACGCATGCAGCTGGTGTATCAAAGGATACATATTCAATCCAGATTAAGGTTTCTTGCAACAAACTCTCATTCTCATGTTTAAACCTGTGTCACTGCCAAAGTTTATGAGGAAAATCCAGTGTCTGGAGGATTTAATACTGTCAGTTATCCGCGTTCTGTGCTAATAGCATTGGCATATACCAAAGTTCCCACTGCTAGTTAGTGGGAGAAAGTCAGATTTCACAGCTATGATGTGACCAAAAAGGAAGATTTCACAGCTGTGAAGTCAGATCTATGAAATATAACTTTTTATACAGACAAGCTTTACTGCATTTTACAATCCTTAGTCCATATATGGAAGTTTTCATCCACAAATCTCAGGGTGCTTTACCAAGGAGGGTATCGTTATTCGTTACAGATGGGGGAAACGGAGCTGTGGAGAGGCAAATTTGTTCTGTGTAATTAATTTCTATTACTAGGAGAGCTAAAGGTCATGGATTCTTTTCTGTCATTTTATACGATAGCTTTATAAAAGTTATAGGTCATCTTCTAAGATCAGTCAATTCACCTCCTTGTCAGGATAGGATTTATCCTTTTCATTAGTTTACTAGTGTTTCGTCAAGTCTGGTTGAATAACTGAAGCAAAAGGTCTTTCACAACTTCCCTTGGAAACAATTCTACCAGAACATGCTATGCACTGACAGAGATCCCATGCATCTTGCATAGTAACTGCCGCATTCTTCCATAGTCTTCTTGCAAAGGAATCTGGTGCAATCCCACTTTCCCTTTGTAAAGGCCGCGTGTTGTCTAGAGAGATCTGCCCACATGCAAATACTCTTTTCCTGTGGAAACTTTCACTTCCCTTCTGAATCTCTTTTTGGAGACATGACTCCTGCACCCCTCCTATAGGCTCTGTGGGCACTATGAGCTAGGGGTGTGTTTCTCCTGTTTGTGCAAATATCGATAGTAGTGTAACCATGATAGCACAAGGAAAAGAAAGGAAGGACATGGCTGAGCTGTGCCGAGTACATACTCACTGGCTACAGATGAGTTTGTATTTGGCATGGCTAAGCCATTCATCCATTGCTGCTGCCCATGCTACCGTGGCTTCACTACTATTTATACTTGTGTTGCAAAAACTGCTTATTTCCTTTGGAGTTCAGTCCAATACACCTCAAAGGACAGGCATAACTCAGTAGACTTCTGGAAAAACAAGATTTATTGCAAGCAATAAGGAGTCAGAAGGGGTTATCACCCAAACAACTGGCTCAACTCAATACATGTGTGTAGATATTTTATACCCCTGTGTTGATAAGGGAGGGGGACTGTCAATCCACTTACACAGGTGGGAACACTTAATGGCTATTACATCCATTGTTGGTCTTAATTTATTTCATTTACATGTCTGGTAAACAGGAGGTTCAAAACACTTAGGGGTACTTAGACACTGATGCCTGCACATCTGTGACAGGGTGAATGCAAGTTTAAAATGCATGTTAAACTAGGGGTCAATAGTACATATACAGGGAGTGAGATTATAAGTCTAAGGTTATTTTATACTACAACATTCTAAGTTACATTTTCCTAACAATAATTTTCTTAACACTTGTACTAGCTCTCATTGAGTTAGCACGACTATTTGTATATGGGTGAGGGAATCATACCCCTCACTCAGCGTAGATAGAGCCATAGAAACCACTAATGTGTTCCAACACCCCTTGTAGAGACCTGTGTAGTGTTCTAGTCTTAGCAGAGATCAGTGTAAGGTCATGCACTTAGGGATTAATAACAATTTTAGTTATAAACTGGGGATGCATCAGTTGGAAGTAACAGAGGAGAAGGACCTTGGAGTATTAGTTGGTCACAAGATGACTATGAGCTGCCAATGTGATATGACCATGAAAAAAGCTAACATGGTGTTGAGTTGCATTAGGCGAGGTATTTCTAGTAGAGATAAGGAGGTATTAGTACCGTTATATAAGGCACTGGTGAGATCTTATCTGGAATACTGTGTGCAGTTCTGGTCTCCCATGTTTAAAGAGGATGAATTCAAATTAGAACAGGTGCAGAGAAGGGCTACTAGGATGATCTGAGGAATGGAAAACCTGTCTTATGAGGGGAGACTCAGGGAGCTGGGCTTGTGTAGCCTATCCAAAAGAAGGCTGAGGGGAGATATGATTACTCTCTATAAATACATCAGAGGAATAAATACCATGGAGGATGAGGAATTATTTAAGCTCAGTACTAATGTGGCCACAAGAACAAATGGATATAAACTGGTCAACAGGAAGTTTAGACTCAAAATTAGAAGAAGATTTCTAACCATCAGAGGAGTGAAATTCTGGAACAGCCTTCCAAGGGAAGCAGTGGGGGGCAAAAGACCTATCTGGCTTCAAGACGAAGCTTGATAAGTTTATGGAGGAGACGGTGTGATGGGAAAACATAATTTTGGCAATTGATCTTTGACTATGATAATAGAGGGGCCTGGTGGTATATGATAGAAAATTGGAGGGGATGGGATCTAAGATAATACAGAAAATTCTTTCCTGAGTGTCTGGCTGGTGAGTCTTGCCCACATGCTCAGGGTTCAGCTGATCGCCATATTTGGGGTTGGGAAGGAATTTTCCTCCAGGGCAAATTGACAGAGGTCCTGGGGGTTTTTCCCCTTCCTCTGCAGCAGAGGGCGTTGGTCACTTGCTAGAGATTCTCTGTGCTTTGAAGTCCTTAAACCAAGATTTGAGGACTTCAATATCTCAGATATAGGTGAGAGGTATATTGCAGGAATGAGTGGGTAAAATTCTGTGGCCTGCATTGTGCAGGAGGTCAGACTAGATGATCATAATGATCCCTTCTGACCTTAAAGACTATGAGTCTATCAGTTATACAAGCTAGTGCCTAAAGACTGCAACCAGGTTCTATCAAAAGTATTTATTTGGCCCCCATTACATAGAATCTGAGCACCACACCATCTTGAATATATTTATCATATTTCTGAGGTGGGGAAATACTATTGTCCCCATTGTACCCAGGGGGAAGCGAGGCACTGGGAAACTAAGACCCAGATCCTCAAAGGCATTTAAGCAGCTAGCACCTATTAATTTCAATGGGAGCTAGGCACCTAACATCTTTGAGGATCTGGGACCAAGTGACTTGCCCAATGTCCCACAGGAAGTATGAAACAGGGTAGGAAACTGAACTTGGGTCTCCCATGCGAGCTCCCTAACCACTGGACCATCCTTCCTCTCTCTGAGGTTGGTCCCCATTGCTCTAGGCACTGTACAAACATTACATACGATGGTCTCTTCTACAAAGAGTTTAGCAGCTTTCCTGTGAATATCTTGCTATATCTTCTCTCATTTGCCTAGAAGACAACTTATCCATTCCTGCTTGGCTTATCCTATAGGAATCTCTCCCTTCAATCTGCAGAGATTTCTTATTTCAGCTGTTTATCTACATCATCCTAATTCATTAATAATGGTAGTGATTAATAGCTTTCCCTTTCCAGTTTTCGGGGGCTGGAAAATGTTAGACAATATTTGTGTTGCTATACATCAATTTTAGACTTTTTTTTAAGGAAGCAAGAGAATATGGCGAGAAAGGTCTCGTTGGAGGTGACACAATGTATAAAATGCTGAACTGCTATGCAATCGCCATTTTATATTCATCTCTATTGCCATGCTGGGACAGTTATGCTACAATAGTCTGGATACAAAGCCTGCTGACTGCTTATCTGGGATAGACAAATAGCTGTCATAAGCAAAGCTGAGATCTGAGGAGTAAAAAGCAACTGGAGATGGCTGGAGGGGCTGATGTATTGTTAAATACTCACAGGAGAGCAATTAGAATGGTCAGCTTTTCCTGAGCGGCTTGGGGCACTGGCTGTGCTTTTGTGTGTGTATTCACTGACCAACATCCTGACTGAAGCTGTAATGTAAGAGGGGAACAATACTACTATTAATCAGGCTAACAGACCAAGACTATTTCATTACCCCATTCACTCTCACAAAGCCCGGTGATTGTCCATTTCTAGATAAAGACAACGTGGTGAGGAGCTGCTGATTGTTCTGATTTTTTAATTCCATCTGAAATCAGCTGTTTGCAAAGATGTACAATGAATGCTGTAGGCTCCAATCACCTGCAAGCCCTGCTTCCAAAGAGTATCCCCTGATGCAACTCATCCCCAACCCTAACTCATTGTGGGAAGATTGGAGGTGGAAGGGTGTACCAGAAAGGCAGGGAAGGGGGATGGCTAGGGTGTTCCTATTCCACTGCTGCCAAAAGTCCCATCAGGGGTATGGCAGCCAGGGTGTATGTTTGGACAACCCCAAAAGGCCACAGATTAAGCCTCTTCCCCTAGGTCCCCTGCATTCTGTACCTGTGCAGGGCCGTTTCATTCTCAGATACATCAGTGTGCATCTGGATTAACTCCATTCTATTGACTTTAGTGGAATTACTGTGGCGTTACACAGCTGTAATCAAGGACAGGACTTGGCCCTGAGTTTATAAACAAATAGGAATGCATTACAATGGCCATGAATAAAATCCCACCCTACCATTTACCTCTGATGTCAAATCTGTGATTAAATTTTCAGTGGCTGTGAATATTTATAACAGGCTATCAACATGTTTTTGACCACATCCTTTAAACAGATTGTTATGCTACCTGCATTTTCAAGGTGATTTCTCACTTGCAGAACAGGGTCAGAAACATTCCTTGATGCTACATTCAAAGAAGAATTAAGCAGTTATGAAATCTATCAGTGAGCACAGACAGCATGCTCCTGAATTATTACTGCTTTTCAGGTGAAGAAGTATAAGATATAAATTGTTAATTATGCCAAATCAAACCTGTAGAGAATGTGACTTGACCATATAAAGGTATCACTAGGGTGTTATGTTTTTTAAAACATAAGGTAGAGAAAGGAATAAACAGGGAAATCATAGATAAAACTGAAAATAATTTTGTTAGAATCCTTTTTAATGCCCTCCTGTTTGTCTTGCTACAAAGTTATAGATATGAATTCTAGTGTGGGGACTACTAAAGCCTCTAACCTCATTGCCCCTTTTTCGTCCTCTAACAGCAATGAAAATGATCAGTTTGGATGAGGATGCATCACCATGCAGAATTTCAGTGTAACCTATCCCACTTTGAGTTATACCAGGAGGATAAACCCCAGCGAAACTCAGATTGAATGCAGACATTAAATGCAGATGGTAACATGTAGAACTGTGGATTTGTCCCAGACGTTCAACTGTCAGTGTTGTTTCACTCTAATAGAACTGAGATAGGATCTGGTCCGCAAAATACACTTTAACATATCGTAATCTACATTTTCCATAGGCTTCATCAGTTGGTGTGACATAACTGTTTCACCCTGTTCTGTACATATATGCATCTCCACTGTGCCCATCTCCACGCTATTTTGGAGTGATAGACATATCAAGCAACAGTTGAATAAAATAATATCTATTGAATTATGTATAGGAACACATATTGAAATTGATTCTAGTTGGCACAAAAGGTTAATGCAGTATCATTGCATCTTGAGAATCCAGGGTTCAAAACATATTTAAGTCATGTGTGAAAGATGAGTGGGTTTAGTCTAGACTTTTTTAGTATTTTGTTCTCATTGCAACATTAACATGTTGATTCTCACAGTTAACTCAAAGCAGCCCAGGTCTTGAATAGTAGTAGTAGGAGTTGCAGGTCAGGTTAAAGAAAGAGCTGGTCAAAAAAAAAAACAAATGTCCATCAGAGAAAACCTTTTCATCAAAATCAGAACTTTCCACAGGATCATATTGATTTCAATGAAGTTTCCTTCAAGTTCTTTTCCCCCCAAGCATTTCTGTTTTAACCTTATGGGAAAAGAACATTTGGATTTTTCATTTAGAAACGACTTTTCAATTCAAAATGTATTCTATAATACATAAATGTATTATATTGTAACTTATAATATAGTATAAAATATTCAAAACTGAAATGAAACATTTTGATTTGGAATTGAAAAATTTTGAAATGTCAGAATTTCCTATGAAATGGAAATTTCGAGTTTCAAGCAGCTATAGTGAATATATATGGGCAAATCTCTGAGGGGAAGCTTCCTGGCTACATGCCTTTCCCTCATATATAAAGCAAATGGTTGGCTTCATCTTGTGCATAAAACATTTTAAAATATTTTTTATTCTTTGATTGGTTATTTCTGTCTTCCCTTTACTTAGGGGAAAAGGGAAGTCGTAAAAGCTCATATTTGGCTTTTGACAAAAGGTGGTCAAAATTTTTCATGTGGAAACTTTTCCTGACAGAAAATAGAGTTTCATCTAAATCAAATGTTTTCACAAAAAAGTATCAATCCTGCTGATAAATTTTGGTTTTCCCATATGCAGTTCTGAAATGAAATTGTTTTGAATTCTGAAGGAGATGAAAATTTTCATTTAAAATTGGTTCAAAACTTCCCTTGGGAAAACTGAACAAATATTTTTTTCCATTGAAAATTTCTCATGGAAAATTTTTTGGTCTTTCAGACAGCTCTTCTTTTTGAAGAGGGGAAATAAAAGCATGATAACTCCTAAATGCAACATACGTGTACGTTTCAGGTGGCCACCTTAACCAGATTTTGCCACTTCAGTGTGATATGTAGAAACGTGGGATGGACCTTGTGTAATATAGTCCTGTTCTGCAGGCCGTTAAATCAATGTAAAGACTCCCATTGACTTAAATGGGCCAGATCAGATCAGAGCCAACTTTCTCCTTTTTCTGATAAGTAGGGCATGTGGAAGGACTGGCTTGTTAAAGCAACACTTGTCAACTCATAAGACCCTAGTCTACACTATTGTTTAAAAATACTTCTCATCCTACTTAAAGTGGATTCTGTGTACCTGCAACATTATGTTAGGAAAAGCTACTTTGGTACATTTCTATGGAGATAAATATAAAACTGTTTTGTGATGTTTTAAATATCTTAACTGCTAATACCAAGTGAAAACAATTTAGTGCAAAGTAATTTTTAAGCAAATATACACTGATGTATTTTTAATTTGGCATATGATAGCAAGGATTAAAATGTAGCCCTGTATTCCGAGCAACATTTTTCTTCTTTCATTGCAAATGAAGTAACCCTAATATCACATAAATATACTCAAAATAGGCATGTACGAAATGGCTGTGTAATTTCATGGTAACTGTGGAAGGGCAGGGGTAAAACCCCTTGAATGCCCTGCGCCTGCTGGCTAAGCTCTGCTTTCTCGCAGGAGGGCCAGGGGCAGAGGCTTGAAGTAGCCAACAGGGAGACCAGCTGTGGGCCCTAATGAGGGCTGGCTCACCGCAGCAGACTGGGCCAAGTGGTCACAGCTGGGGCTGCAAACAGAGGGCTAGAAAAGCCCTGAGCTTAACTCAGGTGGGGGATGAGCCAGGAAGAGGACAGGAGGTTGCTGCTCTGTCTTCTCACGACAGGCCGGGTGCCTCAGGGGCCTGGAGACCCTGTACCCAAGTACAAAGAGGATAAACGTTGGGGAAAAAGGGGAGCACTTTCTTGTACTGAAGCCACTGGTATGCACTGTAAATAAAGGACACTAGGGTGAAGCACCAGAAGAGGGTGTGAAGACTTATTTCTCTCAGCCAGGGCACACAGAGAGAGAGAGAGATCTGTGCGGACCCTGTGAGAGTAATCAAGAGGATGAAACTGTGCTTCAACACATATTACATATTCTTTCCTTGTATCTTTTTGTTTGCAATTAAAAAGCTATTTTGGGCCAACATAGCGTATTTTTTTAAAATAACTACTGGAAGTATACAGAATGGATCTAAATAATATACCCATCTAACTACATCAAACTATATCTCCCACCTCCACCCTCCAAATCATGAAATGTTCCTCCATGCACCTGAGAACAAGGTTCCTTCAACTTCACACTGCTGCTCTAGGGACTAAAGTCAGCCCTGGAGTGAACAGGTGCAACTGCATTTATCTCAATGGCATTGTGCCCACTTATGCTCTAAGCGCAGAATTTGGCTGACTGAAATGCAACTATCAACAGGCTGGAAAGGTGGGGACATCTTCATGTCATGAAAGATCTATTTGCTCTGGATATAAATATGCTCCACCACCATAATTTTTTAGCCAAATGCAAAGCTTGTCTTAAAAATCATCCAAGTACTCAGATAGGTAACAGCCATGTAAAGGGACAGCCTTAAACTGACAGTCTTAGCTGCCAGTTTCACAAAGTCAGTCACCACTTGTACCTCCCTTTACCTAGAAAAACATTTGAGCTGATACAAAGTCAAGATACTGTGTCATGATATGTTGTTCCACTTTCATCTGCTTTCTCTACTAGATTTTTCACACACCAGTTATTCTTCAACTACACAGGCCTGCAGTAAGTCTGCATGGATCCTACAGAGTCCATCTATTCCAGGTTTGCAGAATTGGTCTGTTTTATATTGGGATAATTGTAGGTTGTTAACAAGTTACAGAATGTGGCAGAGTTATTTGGACATAGCTTGAATGAGAAATGGTCAGAGACAAGATGCCCTCAAGTGGGGCATGTGCTAAGGAGAATCAGGCCCAGGGTCCTCATAACACAGCACATCATCAAAGTAGGTAACACACAAGTGCATCCCAGTGATCACACTCCAATAGGTGGCAATGCTAATAGTCTCCTGAGAAAAGGTAGAATGCCCCTCACATACTGTTTTAAAGTTGTTGCCTCCTACCATTAACTTTTACTGTTTCTGCAGTGTCCATCCCCCATTCCTGGATTACACCTACCAGCTATAGTAACCACTTTAGCATCACCTTCTAGCCACCTGAGACTCTCACTTGGATTTTGCCTACCACTGCTACTTTGATTCAATTTCAGCTCTCCCCATGTCTGACACACAGTTACTGTTCACTTTCTTATGTCTTCATGATTTTTAAAATCCAGAGCCAATGACATGCTGTTAGGGTACTTTTATTATTTTGGGATAATCAAATAACCAGTTGCTAATAAGGAAAAATCTATTTAAAATATATTGTTCAATGCTATTTCATATTTTGAATGAGATGTAAAATGATAAGACACTCAAAAGATGATTTGTGTTCAGAGGCCAAAAGTAAACCCAGTCCTGCAAGGCACTGAGCACCTGATGTCTCAGTGCTTGGTGTTAGAAATCCTGACATCTAATTAGCAGTCCAGGAATTTTCAGGTAGAAGGATGGAGTTATTTCACTGATATGTTCCTGCAATGCTCAGCACTCACATGTATTTTCTCACAGAGTAGTTGTGGGTCCAAAAAAGCTTCCAGTTCAAGAAGGAAAATGATTTAGAGAAAATTGTGCTAAATATTTAATAGCAGTGCTTCTCTAAGAGGGGATCAAATTTAATAGTAAAATCATTTGCTTAAAGAAAAAGGACCAGACTTCCCAGTTCTTCCTCATTTTATAACTTAGGTTATGCTTGGTAATGAATGGTTGTACTTTGCAGACTTAGCTTTCACAGCAAAAGTCTTAAACATAGCAAGCACACCACTTGTTTTTCTACTTGAAAAACCGTACTCACCTTTCTTACCTTAGCCAATCATAATGTGATGGAAGTACCATTTCTAGTCCTTGCCAACAACAAAAGGCTTCTGACACAAGTTCTCTGCTCAGTCTCACTTTCTTTTGGGAAACTTCTGTCGAGTTTAAAAGAAATGAAACCTAGCCCCATGCTGAGGACAGAAATCTCCTTGGACTAGAATACATGGAGGCTGCCATCTTCTGTCAAAAGCAGCAATTAAGGAAGTGATACAGTGGAGATTACTTCAGAGATTAGTGGGAGGAGGAGAGTGAAAACCTCATGAGATTCCATCTATTTTAGCACTTTTCTTGTCAGATGTTATGATTAACGAGAGCTATGAGACAATCTCAATTTTTTTTGTAGTTTTCCCTTGAAAGGTCCCAAAGTTCCTACAAAGTAATATATAAAACATACAGAGATAATTTCTTCTGGACTGGATGGACCTTTGGTCTGACCCAGTATGGCCATTCTTATGTTCTTATGTTCCACCGTACAAACAACAGCTGGTTAGCAGCTCACAAAAAAACACACCCTTTTAGAGCAGCACATGAAGGACAGTATCTACAAAGGACTCAGAGATAGTCACATTTGTGAGTCATGTAAAGAGAGACAGTTGGGAATACTGTGGTCCAGGCTTTCTTGGCCAAAATCAGAGAAGTTGCAGTGCTGTTCAAGAACAAAAGTGAAGTCCTATCACTTTTGCTTTGCCTTCTCACAACAACAGGACCAGAATGCCCAATACTCCAATTTTTCTAGTTCTCTCTGCTCTCCAGTGTATCTACCACTCCTCTCAGTTTAGTGTCATCTGCAAACTTACTGAGGGTGCAATCCAGGCCATTCTCCAGATCATTAATGAAGATATTGAACAAAACTAGCCACAGGACTAACCTTCAGAGCACTGTGCTTGATACTGGCTGCCAACTAGACATGGAGCCATTATCGCTACCCGTTGAGCCCAATGATGTAGCCGGCTTTCTATCTACCTCTTGGTTCATTCATCCAGCCCATACTACTTTAAATTACTGGCAAGAATACTGTGGGAGACCATATCAAAAGCTTTGCTAAAGTCACACTTCTCGGTTTTCCCGGTCAGGACAGCAAATAGATGACTCAGTCTCCCTTAGGAGGGAGTCTCCAATCACCACCGCCTCCTTCTCTTGGGAGTTGCGGTCATGGAAATCCCATCCCTAAGACAAGAGGTTAGTGAAAAATGAATCCACATACAGAATACTTGAAACGTTACTTGAAACATTCAATTTTCTCTTGTCACTAACAACAAAAACAGAACCCTGAGCTCAGAGTCCCTGACAAATCACCTGGGCACCTGCTCATAAATCCAGCCCTGATCAGGAGTATGTAGGGGGAGGGGAAACTGAGTCATAAAAGGGGTGGAAGCTGGATGGGGCAAGGATCCGCATGTTACTATATGTAGGATCCTGCACATCATAGAGCTATTTCTGAATTCGGGATATCTCTAGACAAAATAATTATTTAAAAGCAGCAGGGAGGAAAAAACCAGGAAAATAAAATAGGAAATGATTGTCTATTGTTATGCTGGAAGGTGCTAATGGCTGCCATCTAGTGAGTCTTTGATCCAAACACAATCATAGACCTTATTAAAGTCAGTGGATGTGCTACACCACTTTGTCAGGCTCAGGGGAAGGTAAAATTAAGACCCTTTTTATGTAGTGAGGCAACTGGAAACAACAAAGGCTACCACCCAAAGTACCAGGAGAGGCCTGATCAGAACTAAACTATGGTCCGAGAGACTTGCTGGTTGCAAATATGTGCATCTGTATGTGTGTTCTAAGGCTTGACTACACTTGCAACTTAGAGCGCATTAAAATTGCCCCAAGCACCCTAACTCCTGACCAATCCACATTGCCAAGGCACTTAGGGTGCCAGGACTCTGCAGCTGGACCGCTCCTTGTAATCCACCTCCATCAGAAGCATAAGGCTTGTTGTGCCTCGGCTGAAACACTCCAGCATCAGTGTGAACAAGGTGTTGCATTAATGTGCTTTGATCAGCCTCCGGAAACATCCCAAAATCCCCTTAAATCAAGTGGCCACTCTTCTCATTGTTTTGGAATCTGCTGTAGGAATGCAGATATCCCCTTTCAAAGCTCCATTTCTGACATCCGACATGCTTATCTGCTCTGAGACAAAGCAAACACTATGGCAGAATGTTGCTTGCTGTGTGTGTGAGAGAGGTGGGGGGGATAGAGGGGTCTGCTGCTGTCTGAACTTACAAGACAGCAGGCTGACACACTCAGCACCCCAAAAACCCACTCTCTTCCCCCACATACACACAACACACTCCACCTCACCCCTACATTTGAAAAGCACGTTGCAGCCACTTGAATGCTGGGATAGCTACCACAATGCATTGCTCTTTGTGGCATTTCAAGAGCTGCTAATGTGGCCACGCCTGTGCGCTTGCAGCTGAGAGTGTAAACACTCGGCAGCGTTTTCCCCTCTGTGGCCTCTGAAAGCTGGTTTATCTCCCAGTGCTCTACATCTGCAAGTGTAGCCATGCCCTTAGAAGCAGGAAGCCTGAAACGAAGCAGAGACATGTAGGTTTGTATGTATGAGTGTCTGACTAGGGTTGATTCATTATATAGAATTGATTAAACACTATCTTCATAAAAGTTAAATGTGTTGTAGTGATACATATTTGAAATCTTAATTTATCAAAAATTATTTTTACTTATCAGAAATACTTTGTGCTTTATGATAAATAATCTTCCTACAGAGACCTTGATAGGTAATAATTTTAAACAAACTCCCCAAAACACTAGCCAACAAAAGGAGAAATTAGAAAGAACATTTCATACAGCAGAAGCCCTGGAAGCAACTGACTCTCAGAACTGGTTAAACATTGGGATTTGTTACATTCCCTGAAGAATTTTACTCTTTACTTCTAAAAAAACAATTATCTGGGTTAAGTTTTATGCCTTATGCTATTTAGCACAATTGCAAGAAGTTCTTAAAAGCACTATTAGATCTGTTTATTCTGAAGCCAAGAAAAGACATGGAAAATTGCAACAATTTCAAGCTTATTTAAATGATTCATGCCACGTACAAAATATTAGTAAAAATGTTGACAATAAGACAAATATTTTATCTGATAATGTTCTTGTCAAAACTGGGGTTTTCAAAATGAGATCCTTGAATAATAATTTCAGACTCTTTATTGGAGGAATATATTTTGTCTAAAAAATTAAATTTAAAAATGATCGGATGTCTGCCATCACCGAGAAAGTAGACACCAGGGGTTCCTCTTTCACACCATTGCTGAATTGGGATTTAGCAATAGTTGGTGCAAATGGATAAGATTTGGAGACTTTGGCTATTGCTAAGGATCAAGCTTTTTTCAGTTTATAAAGGCAGATATCACAGATGCCCTCTCTCCTCTGTTATTTGACTTTGCTGTATTACCTCTAATGGTATGATCAATTGATAAGATCAAATGAATCAAATGGGAGGGTGAAGAGTTCACAGAGCTAAATGCAGATTATGCTTTATTTTTGCAGGTGATCCACAAAAAGTAATACCAAAGATAACACTGATTCCTTAAATTCAGCTATTTATTATTAGTAGTATTATAGGGATTGCACCAGCAAGGTGATAGGCATTTGAAGATAAAATCTCAGATACTTTAGTTCTAATGATATAACAATCTGGCAAAAAAAAAAAAAAAAAAAAAAGCCCATCTGCCTGTTGATGGATAAGGCACATTTCTAGTAATGGGATTTTAATTAGGTCAAAACAGATAAAATATTTGGATATAGCGATCACTAGTAATTTGAAAGGTCATTTAAAGATATATGGATTAAATAATAAATTTGGGGGTGGTTGATTACTAGGGTGGAAACAACTTCACTGTCACTGGTATGAAAGTGAACAGAATATGAACATATACCCCTCGTTTCTATATATCTATATTATATATAGATATCCTGAATACTATTCCAGTGAATGGCCAGTTACTAGTCAAAGAAAAACAAAAGTTTTTTTTCACAATTAGGTGGGAGGAAGGGGGCTAAAAACTCCAGGGATACTGATATAATATACTATAGATGAACTTTAATTTCCATGGTCCCGTTGAGCTATAAGATTGTGGGTTAGAAAAAAAATCCCGGACTTGATCTGTACATATCTGTCTTTATTCTCCCAGGCACATAGCATGCCCACCATTTCCCACCATTTCTTTTGGTCTTGTACTGGTCTGTTCTGAGTGTCATGTTGAGGGACTGGTCTTCTTTCTCTCTTGTTTTATGCAATGTTTCTCTGATTCTCTTTCCAGGTTGTATCCATATTATCACTTGATGTGTAAGTGGCACTAGTGCCATTCTTAAAGCATTTCCCTAAATGTGATCATCATCTCCTTTTTAGTATGTTTCATGCTTTAGGTTGGTTTGCCCTACTTAGAATTTCCAATGTTGCAATAAACTCTTTCTAAGGGCTCTTAAGATCTTCCACAGACATTTACTTAGGAAGAAATTGATCTTGGCCATTTTTGTTGTAGATTTCCATGATTTTGCTCCATAAAGAAGGACAGACATGACACCAGTGTTAAAAATTCATATTTTTGTATCCATGCCAATCATGATTTTTTTCCAAATCTTTCCAAGTTTATGAAATACTTGCTAGTGATAGCAATTTACAAAAGTTATATTTATTTCCTCTGTGAGCCACGAATACTAGGGATGAGGCCTTCAATAAGGGAAAGGAAGATTATTTACTTTTAGAGATGAACTTGGCAAATTTTGCAAATCATAATCTCTCAAGGAAAAGTACAAAAGCTGCAGGTCAGCAACTATCTCTTCTGTTGAGTTTTTCTACAGAGAGTGGATCTGAAAAATTATACATTGGCAGCAGCTATTGTAAAATCTATTATTTCAAAACCTAGCCTATTCAAAGTCACACAAAACACCAATCCATAACTCTATTCAGCAGCTACTTTCCTCTGATCCTGCTCCATTCATGATCATCCCCTTGTTCCCAATCCTAGGTCTACCCCAGAGGTAGGCAACCTATGGCACCAGTGCCAAAGGCGGCACACAAGCTGATTTTCAGTGGCACACACTGCCTGGGTCCTGGCCACCGGTCCAGGTGGCTCTGCATTTTAATTTTATTTTAAGTGAAGCTTCTTAAACATTTTAAAAACATAATTTACTTTCCATACAATAGTTTAGTTATATATTATAGAAAGAGACCTTCTAAAAACATTAAAATGTATTACTGGCATGCAAACCCTTAAATTAGAGTGAATAAATGAAGACTTGGAACATCACTTGTGAAAGGTTGCCAACCCCTGGGCTACCCTGTTCTCTCATAGTCTTTGATTCTTGCAATTTCCTTGTGCCCTTGTTCCTTTCTTCCTCTTCCTATCTTCCCCTCCTCCTCCTATTATTTTTCCCCACCCTCTCGGCTCTCAACCAGTTCAGATTCAGCCAATCCAAAACAGAGCTCTTGGCTTTTTCTCCTCATTTCTCTATTTCTTCTCTTCTCTGTTAGTGCAATCTCAGAGTCTACTCTTCTACCCCCACTTCCACACTTTCACTATTTTTTGCTGTATTATATCACTAAAATGCATCTTATTCTATTGCCCACTGCTAAAACCCTTGTCAATAGTAGGTTTTTCTAGAAATTGCCCCTTGATTGCTCTAAGCTTCCCCTGTCCAGTATCCCAATTCTCATTCCTCCTTTCTCCAGTGAGGCTGGATTTCCAAAGGAGTGTAATAAAGCAGGACTCTCAACTCCCTTGTGTCCTGTGAAAAATCTCAGACTTTATTTACATTGCTACTGTTAAAATAATCTTCCACCATTTCACTCATGTCACCCACAGTCACCTTTGAATCCTACCATTGATTTACTGAACTTTACAACAACAAAGTCATTCTCCTCTTTCTAACCTTACAGGCCTTATGTGCTCTTGCCTTGGCCAACATCTTTATTCTCATTTCCTCCTATTCAAACTTTTGCTCCCAATGCCCTCTCATTTTGAGAGTATTCAGCCAATAGCAGTGAAGAGCAGAGTGGTGGTTTGCCCTCACCCACTCTCAACTGTATGTCATGCTGCCTCCTATAGTTAAAAACAGACTCACAATTTTTGTTTGGCCAAACATCACTTTTGACCCCCCTCCAATTTCTCCTTACATCCACTTTTCCACATCCTTCACCTCTAATCTTGCTACACCCTCCCTCAGTTGAATTGCTGTCCCATATTGTGTCAGATTGTAAATTCTTGAAGGCAGGGACTATATCCCATTGTATATTTTGTGAAGCAGCATGTTCATATGTGGTACTATTGTATAACAATGCTTAGTAAGTATTTTAAACAGGAAAAAAAATGTTCATCTCCCTTCTGTTTTAGATTTTTTCTATGGAAAAAATGTAGAGAACTTAAATGCTCTATAGGTTTATATTTTAGTGTGTGTGCGGTGGGAATGACATTAGCACCCCTGAGAGTCTTCAACAAGATATATTCCTGACTCACTGAGTCCCAGGGGCAGTCCTAACACACAAATGAGGCAATCATGCTGCCCAATTGCCTGCACTTTCCTATACCCAAAATGCAGTTTCCTTGAACTAAGTTTTCACAAAATCATTTTTACAGTTCTCCCTAGTGATGCTTAAGCCAAGTCAGAGGAATCAAGCTACTTTGGGGACTCATAACCAAAAGTGAACAGTGAAAGTGATTCATGCTGTGAAAGAAAGGATGTGAGGATTGAAGGAGAGCGTTCATTTTGGTAGTAAAATGATTTGTAGGATGGGTTGCTCCGGAGGAAAATAGAATTTTATGCCATCATCTGGCTGATATGTTTGCACACTGAAACATGTTTCACAACAAGCTTAGGAAAGGTTTGCCAAGTGTTGTATTATATGGCTTGGAAATTTCCATTATGCTGTACTTCTGTTTACGAAGTTATTTACTGTGTGCACTCTGTGCATATAATGTTTTGATTGCAATTTGTATTATCCTTTAAAGTATACAATCCCTGTCTAGTGTATGTATGAGTTACAGGATAACCCAACACATTTTTATTTGCAGCCTGTCATTCATTATTTCACTGTGATCCAAACCATTCCATTTTAATTATAGATAGTGGGCAAAACTAGGATGTTTGATGTAAATCCATGCAAGATTGAAACACGTTAGCCATTGGTATTAAGAATTCAGATTATGGCTTGAATTTTTAAATGCTTAACATAACTAACTTAGGGGCACATCAGAAATTAAATAATTAAAAACAAAGTGGTTATAGATAGTTATTGACAATCAGCGAGCGAGTAATAGATGAATGTTTTTCAGACTAGAATCAGAGGGGTAGCCGTGTTAGTCTGGAATTGCAGAAGTGACAGAGTCCTGTGGCACCTTAAAGACTAACTAATGTTTTAGAGCATAAGCTTTCATGGGTTAATACCCACTTCGTTGGATGCATGCAGTGGAAGTATCCAGGGGCAGGTATAAATAGGTAGGCAAGAACCAGGTGGGAGATAACAGGGTTAGTCCAATGAGGCTGAACCAGCTTGTTATCTCTAATCAGGAAGGGTGAGGTATTCCTCTAGCAGCTGAACTGGAGGTGCGAATAGCGAGAGAAGAGAAGCTGCTTTTGTAGTTAGCTAGCCATTCAAAATCTCTATTCAGTCCCAAATTGATTGTGTCAAATTTGCAAATGAATTGCAGCTCTGCAATCTCTCTTTGCAGTCTGGACTTGAAGTTTTTTTGCTGCAAAATGCTGACTTTTAAATCTTTTATGGTGTGTCCGGTGAGGTTGAAGTGCTCTCCTACAGGTTTTTGAATATTGCCATTCCTGATATCTGATTTGTGTCCATTTATCCTTTTTCATAGGGACTGTCCAGTTTGGCTGATGTACATAGCAGAGGGACATTGCTGGCACATAATGGCATATATTACATTGGTAGATGTGCAGGTGAATGAACCAGTAATGGTGTGGCTGATCTGGTTTGGTCCTGTGATGGTGTTGCTGGTGTAGATGTGTAGGCAGAGTTGGCATTGAGGTTTGTTGCATGGATTGGTTCCTGAGTTAGAGTTATTATGGCGCGGTGTGCTGTTGCTGGTGAGAATATGCTTGAGGTTGGCAGATTGTCTGTAGGCCAGGACTGGCCTGCCTCCCAAGGCCTGTGGAAGTGAGGGATTGTTGTCCAGGATGGGTTGTAGATCACTGATGATGCGTTGGAGAGGCTTTAACTGAGGACTGTAGGTGATGGCCAGTGGTGGTCTGTTGTTTTCTTTCTTGGGATCTATATATAAATATATATATATAAATATATATATTTTATATATATAAAAAGCGCCAAATATCGGGACTGTGTCTATAAAATTGGGACTCCTGGTCATCCTACATAGGAATAACATCAGGAATTCAAAAACTCATACTACCTTATCCATCCATAACACAAGAATTTTCATTTTATCAGTGATGACCAAACCTAGGCTATTTAATCATAACTGGAAATTGCATTACTTACTTTAGTGCCATCCACAGTAAACATGGAAGAATGTTAAATTTCTGAATAGAGAGACAGGGCTAGATTCACAAGGAAGACTTAAATATCTAACTCCTCTCTTAGGTCCCCAAGTTCAACATTTGGGCAGGCAGTACTGGCATTCATAAACCACTGCTCAGCTGCATCCTAATTCTATAGGCACCTACAGTTTTGCTGATGCACATACACAAAGTCACCTCAGTTCTGATGTCACTGAGCTGCTCAGTGTCTACCTCATGCCTAAGCCCTAGTGGGATTAACTAGGCATAGGTTTGCTCAGAGGCTGCCGTACAGTATGCTGCCCTACTGGATTGGGCCCTGTAGAAGACCATGCTATTGTAGTAGTGCCCACTTAGGGTATGTTTACCCTACAAAATTAAGTCAACTTTACTTACACCAGCATACAGTTATTAAATCACTTGTGTGCGTACACCCTTGGCTCCTTGTGTTGGCAATGTGTGTGTTCACCAGAAGTGCTTGTATTGATTGTATTATCAGTGCAGGTCATCGTGGGACAGGTCCTGAAAGCCAGTAACACTCAACGTAAACAATGCAGTGCCTATATTGACACTGCATTGCCCTAATTATTCTATGCCAGGAGGTGGTATTACTAAATCGGTGTACAGAGGCACTTACGTCAGTGGGAGCCAAATTTATGTGCGGTCACTTCCACAGCTAGATCGATGCAAGGCACCTTACAAAATAAGGCCTCAGACAAAATAAGTTCTGTAGTTAGAGTTACCCTGCAATGGAGCAGGGACTTGAACCCAGGTCTTCTACCTCCCATGAGTGCCCTAACACTGGGCTATAGTCATTCTCATACTGCTGCTGGCCCAGTGAATACTTAATTATTTCATACAAAGTGGAACAGCTTCAACAGGAGAGACAGAGACCCCCACTCTAGAATCTCTCATAGTTTGGTGCTTAATGGACCTCTCTGAAAGGCAAAGTTAAGGTAGTTTATGGTGTACTTAAGATAAGTGCTTCCTTATCTTTGGAGTTTATTTTAAATTTTAAATCTTGAAAGTTAACATGCACTCAGACGACTGATACGGGTCTGAAACCACCTTAATGAATACATGTGAATGTAAATTTAGATTATAATTAAACCATCTCTCTTGATTGTAGTGTACCAGATCTTGCTTCCAGGGGGTTCATGGCAATGCTCTCACATGAGCTTTCTCCAGCTGTTTATAGGCCATACTGCAGCCTCCATGGGGAACTAGAGAACCTATTAACCTCTTCAAACCAGGTTGTACGAGACAAACAAAAGCAAGTATGGGACATGTCTTTGCTCATCTCATCTTAGACTTTTAAAAGATGCTGAAATTAATACTTTGTTTGTGGTTTATTTATGCTGAAGGAAGAAAGGTGCATGGTAGGAAGAAAGGTCTTGTAGTTAAGGCACAGGATAGGAAGTCAGGACAACTCTGGGTTCTGATCCCAGCTTTCCCTCAGACTTTTTACTTTGTGCTTACCCACAAGACACTGAATCACTCTGTTTTATGGATCTTATTTCTAAAACAGGGATAATACTTGCTTACTATACACGGGTGCTGTGGGTCAAAATGAATCAACATTTGTAAGTGTTTGTATGGAAGATTGTATCCAACTGCAAAGTATCATTATTGTATTTTGAAATTTAAACATGATGGTCCCCTTGAAAACACCATGAATTACATAGGAGCAGAATAATCTGCCCATATTTGTCATGATTAAAATACTTTAATTTTGCTAGAAGTAGATGAGGAAGGAAAGGAGAAGCTGAGTAGGAGATACATAACTACATGTAACTAAACAAAAAATGAACCAAAGAGATTATATGTGCTAAAGAGAGAGTACTGTGTTTGAACATACAGATGGGCAACTGTAAGGTAGTAACGGGTATCAAAAATAGATCAAAATCTTTGGTGGGCCATACAGAATTTAATATTAAGCAAGTCACAGTCTTTTAGAACAGTTGCTGCTGCCAGTTATACTGATCCACTTGGCTCCACTTCCCCATGAACCCAGACTTCATCTCCACCCCACACCACCTACCTCCCCGTAGTATCTCCCCATTGGCTGATTGTGAATGGAGAGCCAATCAAGTTCTGGCCAAGCCATTCACCAGTGGGCTGGACTGAGCACACCCCTGCCAATGGGAAGGAAGTAACTAGAGCTGGGTGGCATGGGATGAGAGCCAGAGCCTATCTTGACAGGAAGCCAGGCACATGGGCTCCCATGGGACAGAGTCTGTATCCATGGCTGAGCAGAGGCAGAGACTGGCAGCAGCACAACCCATGTGCCAGATCACAAGGCCACTCAGATCTGATCCAGCTGACCCTTTGTCATGCTAGCAGGGACGGGGTCTGCTATTACACCACCCCCCTCCCCAGCCCTGGCTACTGTCCTTGCACTGGCAGAAATGTGCCCTAATCCAACCCTGGAGTGGAGAGAGAGAGAGAGAGAGAGAGAGAGAGAGAGAGAGAGAGAGAGGAGGGATGGGCTGACCACAGTCAGTCTGGCTATGGGAACTGGGAGCCAATGGCACAGCAATAACTAGAGCTGGATGGCCTGGGGTGGAGCCCCTTCCTTGTGTAAGTGATGGAGAGGTGGTTGGGCTAATGAGTGGCATTGCAGCCTGGCATATGGGATCCTGCTCCCAGTCCTTGGCTCTGCTCCATAACCCTTGTCATACCCCTCACTTAAAACATAGTGCCTGATGCTCAAATGTGGGTGGGCCTGCGTGCTATGACCCTCCCAGCCCCACCCATTGCTATGGCCCAGCTCAGCCCCCGCAAAGAATATTTTCACCAGCTGGCTTCAGGAAGGCCAGATAAAACGACCTGGGAGGCCAGATGCAACCCCCAGGCTACCAGATGTCCATTCCTGTTTTAACAGTAATGATACAGCTGAAATCAGAACCAAATCTCGTCCAAACCATCTTCCTATTTTGCAAACGTGAAATCTGCTCTAAATCCTCCAGAGCATTCATATAATTGTACCAATCAACCATTTAATCCAGATGCAGTCTCCCACTTGCTCAATATGCCTGCTCAAAAGAAGATTCTCTTAAGAATGATTTCCACAGTTTACTTAAAGACAAGATGCTTTCCTCATCTTGTAATGCTCAAAATTGTTATTAAGCATAGTACTGTGCTTTATGCAGACTTATTCCCAAGAGATCTGAATAGCAAACACTGCCAAAAATCTCAAATCCCCACAGTTCCAAAACGAACTACAGCTGTAGCCCTAGACCTTGGCATCCGGCTGGACATTTAATATGTACTGGAAATGACTTTCTTGTGAATTAAATCAAGCCCCATATCGTATATTGACCTTGTCATGGTCTGATTTATCGTCAGCCAATTTATATTATCAGTGTGATAGCCTGTGCCTCTACAGTACTTCACTCTCCATTGATCTGATTAATACTTGGTAGATTATACAAATAATTATAAGTAATATATACTGAGCTTCTAGCTTGCAGCAGAAAATAAATTTAATACATGGAAACTGGGTCAATTTATTGCCACCTTATTAGTCAATCATTTCAGCAACACTTATTTGCAATTATTCCCACTCATACACTTTATTCAACTGAAAGCCACATGAAGCTACATGAATAAAAGAATCAGACAACTGACAGGAAAATATAATTCCCTTCTCACTTAGGTGAGTCCATAGGTGGTTTTCTTCCCTCTGTTGTAAGGATCAAGTTATTCCATATGCCTGCAACCCATTGTGTGACCTCCTACAGCTAGATTTCTCTGAGCATGCTTGTTATTAACTGGTGGTATTTTTTATTACATTATTGGCTACAATGAGCTGCAGGCAGAGGCCCTGAGTTAATACAGCCTTGTTCCAAGCCCCTGTAATAATTCTGAATGGAACAAGAGTTTTCCAGGGCTTACACTCAACAACATTATGTGAATTTGGGTTAGTATTTCCTTGGGATCTATATTCCAATGTTATGCTTTGTTATCCTTGATGGATTTTCACAAAAAGTGGATGGGGGAACGTATTTTTGACTGCTAGTTCAAGGACACATCCAACATCTAGGAAGTCAATGGAAAGACTCCCATCACTTCTGGGTTATATAGATTTTAATGCCAGAAGGGACCATCATCTAGTCAGACCTCTTCAATAACATAGGACATAGAATTCCACCCAGTCATTTCTACATCAAACCCATAATTTCTGTCTGAAGACAGAGCATATCTAGGGATTCTGATTTTCAGTTTTAACCAATGAACACTTCAATACAAAAAAAATAAAATCAAAAAATAAAATCTGTGTTTATCCAATAAACAGCAGAAAAAATACCAGAAATGGTGACTTTGGTTAAGGGTTTGTTTACACAAAGCAGTAATGCAGTCTACAGGATTATGATTTCTAAAGCACACTAACATGCTGCATATTAATGGATCCATGTAGAACTTGCTGGTGTGTACTAAAGGCTCCCGAAGCTCTTTAATGTACTGCACACTAAGGAATATTACAAAAAGAGATTATTCATTATAGTATATACATAGGAAAAACCCTCAACACCCCTCCCACCAGATTTAAAGACACCTACTCAAAAATTGTTAAAAAATAAACCTTGAAAAATGAAATTAACAAACCCTGAAAAACAGAAGCCCTAAACAGATCTATCTTTTAGAAAGATATCCAGTCTTGATTTAAAGATTTCAGTTGATAGATAATCCACCGTATCCCTTGGGAAGTTGTTCCACTGGTTATTACTCTCACTGTTAAAAATATGCACCTCTCCATGTTTAACATATGGAATAAGTTGAAAGTCTGAAATGGGCTTTTTATCAGTTGCTTCAGATAGTATATATACCACATGTAGTGCTTATTGTCTGAGTTGAACAGGTCTTTTCTGACATTGTCCCCTTTAGGCCAAACATTTCAGAAACAATTATAGGTTATCATATTATTTGTATTTCAGAAATGCCTAGAGGTTCTCACTAAGGTCAGAGCCCCATTGTGCTAGCACTGTATGTATGTTATTATACAATCTCTGTCCCAGAAGTCCTGACAATCTAATTAGGTAAGAGAGGCAAAGGATTGGAGGAGAAACAAGGATATGCTTTGAATGATCCCTTCTTTCCAGCTGGATCATGTTGTTGCCCTTCTTGCTTTCTCTCTTCTGCTTGTGTTTCTCTGCCACTGGAGGGACAGTGAGGGCCTGCCAGGTCTTCCTTACTATTTTCAAGTTTTTATAACATTATCAAGAAGTGCTTCAATATAAGGCTCGGTTTAAATAAACCACATATTTTTAAAAGTGCAATCAAAAGTTACCAAAGTTGTATGAGGGAGCTGCCCTGCCCCAGAGTGGAAATATCAGGCTTGCCAGTCCTCCCTGTCATGCTCTCGCTGTTGATTGCATTCTCTCTCACACACACCATGGGATTCATGGCCTCAGACTACAAGATCAATATAATGAATCCAGTGTGTGATGGTGTGTTTGATCATGTATTGTCATATTCTACCTTGCTTTCCAAAGATGAGAAGTGTAATTTTAAGGATTTACACTTTAAAAAGTGACCACTTCTGCTAATTTTGCAAGCTCAGGATTTCAAATAGTTGAACAAAATAACCAGACCCCCAAAATGTCTCTGTTACCAAATCACCTGAAACAGAAAGCTTTAAAAATCATTCTAAGCCACTTGGCATGGCTCTAGTGCCAACATGGCATGTGCGTGTGCACAGACACACACACAGACACAGACTGTCTATATTAGTAAGCCCACTTTATGCTTGGCTAATAATTAAAAAAAAACAGATGCTAAAAGGACGTGAAAGTTCAGTGACTTAAAAAATAAATGCCCCCACAAAACACATATTGACTGTAGGCTGATCAAAGAAGCGTGTCTTTGCAGACTTAATTAAAACAAAATCAAAGTAATTATATTATGAACAACATTAGGAATAAAAGGAAAGCTAGGGTGGTGTAAAGGTTTAACTGAATATTAACATTCAAGATATGACATTAAATGCTATGAAATAAAGTCATAAAATATATTGACATGAGTTGCCAGCCCTCCTTCACAGTTCCAGTAATCACAGAATAATTAAATGGAGACCCATCATGTCAATCTTCATAAAAAAGAGCATTAAAGGGGGAAAAACCACTCACAGTAGTGCAGGCTTGAAAAGGAGAAGGGAGTATGTGAGAATATTTCATTATTAAAGGGATGTTTGAAAATGATATATCTTCTTTCTTCACTGAAAAATGTATCATGAAGAGGTACTTGACCAGAATAGAGATGTGTTAATTATCTATTCACGGATCTAAGATAACAAAGTGAGTTTAATGTTGAAATCTTCAAAAATAAATAATAAAATAATAATAATAATGAAAAAACCCTCCTTGAGCATTACATGCATTGAGTCATCTCAGGTTGGGGGCTTTTGCAGGTCAACAACCATGCAACAAATCAAAGAAGTATTTGTGATACAACCATAGGACCATATGCCTTACCACCACCTTGCAAATCAATCTTCTTCAACCTCACCTAATATAAACACAAAGCACAGTAAACATAATGCATTCACGCACAGGCAGCCAAAACACTAGACTACGCAACTCAGTTTTCCTCCTGGGAAGAAAATGAAAGAGAAACAACCTCACATTCCTTAACACATGGCTGGAAAGTGGTCAGATATGAGGATCATACAAGAATCTCTGTACAACTGAATTAAGATGCTGCTTGCTTTTTGGATGTTTCAAATGACAAAAAGGCATGAAAATGGAAAAAGCTCAGGGGTTTAAAAGAAAAAAAATCAAGACAGCTGGAAACAAAACTATTCTCTGCCAGTATGTTGCTCTTTTGGCATGTTAGCCAGCTATTGTCACTTTTAGCCACACTGCTAAAAGTGTCAGAGTCTTATAGCACCTTATAGACTAACAGATATTTTGGAGCATAAGCTTTTGTGAGTGAAGACCCACCATTCATCTGATGAAGTGGATCTTCGCCCATGAAAGCTTATGCTCCAAAATCTATGTTAGTCTATATAAGGTGCTACAAGACTCTTTGCTGCTTTTGCAGATCCAGACTAACACGGCTACCCCTCTGATACTGCTAAAAGTATTCATTTTAAAAGAACTGTGAATAAACAAGAACACTATATGTATTGTTCATATATCTGACTAATCTTCAGAATACTTTTGTGTTCCTCACTTTAGAGAGAGGAACACAAAACACCAAAAACAAAATGGCAAAAAAATAATACCACTAAAAACTAAGCAAAATGAGCCAATCAAATGGCAAACACACTGCCCCTCACCAGAGGATCCCAAGGAGTCTCTAAAGTCAGGCTCTGGTAGGCTTTCAAAGAGAGGGAATTCCCAACATGGGGACTCTACAATGAGAAAATTCTGCTGTAGACACATAGGGCCCAGTTATCATTTTATATCAGTGTAAGACCAAGACTAACCCCACTCAAGTCAATGAAATGTCACGGGTAAAATGGGAAGGTCTCCCAGCGTGACCATGATAGGTTCATATTTTCGCGTGATCGTGAAGAAAATCTTCAGACTCAACCACCTGTTTATCAGCATCTTCCATGACCACATCTATGCTTTCTTCCCTACTGCCCCTTGGGTATGGAACAGCATTCTTCAGCTAGCTGCTGCTCTCTCTTTGAACCCATCCTCGGGGCCCATTTCTGTTGTAATGCCTGCAGCGAATGCTAGGTTGAGGGACTGGAGGGGACAATGACTTCACTTTTTTGAAAAAATAAAAAGATGTATAAATAGGTAAATGTCTCTCTCTATATAAACACTGTGTGTGAAATGTTGGCCCCACTGAAGTCAATGATAAAGCTCCCATTGACTTCAATGGAGTCCAGGATTTCATCTTGGCCTGTGAATAACGGGGGAAAGGAAAACCTTTTTCTTGTAAGCGCTTCAGAGCAAAAACCTCACTTTCTGTGTTTATACAATGGCTATGGCAGTAGTCCTGATTTTGATTGGGATCTTTGGCGGAATACAGCTGGGGGGCTTGCAAGAATCCAGGTTTTAATTTTGATGGATAATATCAATGTTTATTTTAAAGGTTTTTGAAAATTTAAATAAAAAAATTGAAAAGTTGCAGGAACTTATGAGGAGAGTGAAGTTATGGGAGGTACCAGACAATTATTTAATGACAGAAGACATTGAGATTCATAAAAACCTTTATAACCACTAAAATGCAAATTGTCAACATCACATGTCAATATATGCTACGTAAATATCTTCAAATCAAACTCCAATAAGTTCTCAAGCAGTATTTTTCTTACTTTGCCTATGTGTAAATTTTGATGCTCATCAATGGAAATATTTTTTCAGTTTGTATGGTGAAATTGATACATCAATATTTTACCAATTATCATCTATACTTAGGCTTGGGAGAATTAGATTTTTAAGTATCTTAATCAGGGTGAAAGTAGCTTAAAGGACTTACTGGTGTGCCGGAGCCCTGAGCAAGAGGTATGCCCTCAACTGGAAGAGGCAGGGCGTTTAAATTTCCAGGCCCTTTAAATCAAGATTTAAAGGGCCCAGGGCTCCACTCCAGTAGCAGCGGCTGGGAGCCCCTCGCCCTTTAAATCGCTGCCCAAGCCCCGCTGCTGGAGTCCCTTGGGTAACTGCAGAAGCCAGGAGCTCCGGCAGTGATTTAAAGGGCCAGGGGCTCTCAGCTGCCGCTACTGCAGTGGAGACCTGGGCCCTTTATATCGCCGACAGAGCCCCAGGGCTTGAGGCTCTGGCAGAGATTTAAAGGGCCCAGGGCTCCATTGTGGTAGCGGAGTCTGGTCCCCGCCGCTGCTACTCCAGGGCTCCTGCAGAGGGGCTTGGGTAGTAATTTAAAGGGTCCTGGGCCCCAGCTGCTGTTGGGAGCCCCAGGCCCTTTAAATTGCCAGCCTGGGGAAGCCAGTCCGGTAAGGCACGGCACACCAGCTCTTGCCGGTATGCTGTACCAGACCATACCGACTTACTTTCACCTCTGATCTTCATTGAATAAGATTTTTCAATTCAACTGATAGCTTTCAAGGTAATTCAACTGAATAAGAACGACATCTCTAGATTTCATTTTTATCACGTGAATTCTCAACAGCCAAGATCAGATGAAATACAATAATTTTCTGGTTTTCAACTTCTTTAGTCACATATCAGTAGTGGTAGGAGAGCATTTTTACTCAGATTCAGAACTTCTTTATGGTGGATACTTTGGGGAAAGTTTTTCCTGCTGGCAGGCCAGTCTCTCCTCATAACTGAGACCACAGGGCTGGAAATGTATTTATATTATATATTAGAGAGAATAAATGAAGATAAATTAAGTAAAACAATCAACTTTGCAACTTCAGGAAATATTGATTTTTATCTTTATTTACCTTGCTCAAGCAGTCTTTGATTTTCTACGGAGTACAGTAATTACATTATATCAGAAATTTTAACATTGCACATCTTAATTATTTACAATGCAATGTGTTTAATTATGCATTGTAATTTTTACTTGGGGTAATATAGCTGTAGCATTAGAAGGGAGCAAGCCAGGCAATAAAATTGTTAGGAATATATGGGACAGCTGGTTTTACTCAAGTCATTGATCATGGCCCTGCAATCTTCCAAGACTGTGAATTGCTGCCTTGAAGGGATTTTTAAAAACTTTCTGAAAAACTCAAACTTAACTGAACTGAAAATCAGAAAGAACAAGTCACATATTTCACATTTAACAAGTTTATTATACCCACAATTGTTCTCTTGATTGTTGTTTTTGCATAAGCAAACAACTGAAAACATAGCCTTTTGGCTAAAAAGTGTATAGATTTCATTCTACTACACACCCGTAATACGATGACTTTGCTATTGGTTTTCCCCTTTGTTAGTATGGATTTATATGCCTTATTTCAAAAAGATTTACTTGTAGTGACCTTGTGAGACTTTTCTTAATTTTATTTTATTGTAATAATGAAATGCAGAACTACAGAAATGCAATATTAAATTCCAACGCACACTTACGAAAAGTTGGTAATGTTTGCACTTACATTGCAAATATTTATTAGGAACTTAGGGGAAAATACCCTAAAGATGTCTGACTAAAAAAAATAAAAATAAAATAAAGTTAGAAAGGCAGGAAATTCCTAATTAAAGCCACACTTTAAAAAGGGACAAAACATTTAAAATCTCCTCCTCTGGCTCTGACCTCTCCTAAATCCCTGTTGAGCACAGATGTACAGGGAGTACACACAGAACTGGTTTCTATGGCACACAGTAGATACACATTTAATATGTCACCTCTCGAAATTTTGCCTCGTTTCGTAGAGCAGAATTGCATTAGTTTTCATGAAAAGGGGTTCCCTCTCCAAAACCATAAAGTATGGAGGAAAGGTTTCTACCACCAAAATCTCCTAAGCTAGCCAAAGGAACAAGCCCTCAATTGAGGCCAGCACAATTAATTGTGATTTTGGCTACATGTGCAAGCAGAAAAGTAAGACTCTCCTATCTTTTGTGCCCCAAGGGGCAATCCAAACCTTGGATCCAGATGCAGAGGAATGCAGGTGTTCGGTAGTGGGTGGGGAGAGGTGGTGAATGGAATTTTAGTTCCAACCTTCCCCCAACTCATAAGAACGGCCATACTGGGTCAGCCAATGGCCCATCTAGCCCTTCCAACAGTGGCCAATGCAAGGTGCTTCAGAGGGAATCAACAGAACAGGTAATTATCAAATGATTCATTCCCCGGTCACCCATTCCCAGCTTCTCTCATATCTCTCTCTCATATCCTGGCACTAGCACAGCTATAACTCTGCAAACAATTATCTGATTTGTCTTATGCTTTTGAAAAACAAAAAGACAGCAAAAGGCAATTCTGGGATCAGAATTTGCATAGAGAATTTGCTTGATTTATTTTAGCTGAAGTTAGGGCTATAAACATGTTTACAATGGAGAACTATTTTCAATCTTCAATGTAGAGAAAGACTAGCCTATTTCAATAATTCATATTTAAATACCAAAGTCAATCTAGAAAATCCAACTAATAGCTACAACAGTATATTACTTAATGTATTTTTAAATCAATGCTGTAGAAAGTCTTGCTTTCCACAAAATTGTTTTAAGTTAACCAAAACACTCACACCACTGACAGCAATATATAGACTTTGAAGGTACATACAAAGTGAGCATATCTTCCTCTGTTCTAGATGATAAGAGATAGCATAAGGTAGAAGTCACAGCATAATACATATATTTAGATCACTGGAAAAGATGGTGAAATCAGGGATGAAATCCAGGCTCCACTGAAATAGGGTGACCAGATGTCCCAATTTTATAGGGACAGTCCTGATTTTTGGGTCTTTTTTTTATATAGGTTCCTATTACTGCCCATCCCCATCCCAATTTTTCACGTTTGCTCTCTGGTCACCCTATACTGAAATCAATAGTAAAACTGCCATGGACTTCAATAAGGCCAGGATTTCATCCCAGGAGAACACAGATTATATTAAGAGAGAGAGAGAGAGAGAGAGAGGTGACCAGCTCTATAAGAGACTTGAGAGAGGTGGAAAGAGTAAGGGCCTGACCCAAGTCACTGGGAGCCTTTCCATTGGCTGAAATGGGCTTCAGATTAGACCATAAAACTTTAAAAAACAGCAGCAAGCAGAAACCTCTAGGAGAAGAAGTGGAAATACAACCAGAGAAATTCTGGGACCAAGAGAAGGGAAACCAGGAAGGAAAGAAATAAACCACTGAAAGAGCTGTGAGCTGAGGAGAAAATATAAAATCAATAGACGGCAGGAAAAAAAAAAAAAAAAAGGCAATGCATTGCGTTTGTATTTGCTGTTTACAAGTTTTCTAATGGTCAAAAATGTGTTTTATGCAAAACTTGACGTGTTCCAAACTAAAAGAGATGTGCAAATTCATGCCCTGGTAAAAATGCCGCTGGAAACAAGAAAAGAGAATAGTAATATTTTGAGAAAAATTTAAAGGGAGGTAATTATGCCTTAATTTAAGATATTTGTGAGCGGCATGCTAAATAAAGAGTTACGAATGTAGAAACTGAATGAGAAACATTATATCTTTAAGGTCTGTGATGACGTCTTTTCAGATTAAAGGAAATACAAGAGTTTTTTTACAGAACATTAGGGCCACATGCAATGGCTTTAAAGACAAGCCTGCACTGGAGTGCTAGAGATGCACTCTCATAGTGAGCGCTCCGAAAGAAATAATGTCTTCGGGCCTCCTGCGAGCACTGCCATTATGCCAACCTTTGCCCGGGCTCACTGTGGCCTCCCCTCTGTGCAGTTCAGCACAGAGAGACAAGGAATTAATCTTGCAGAGTCATTCCATAAAGGGCTTTAATATATATCATTATAAAAGGGAAACAGAATTGTCAAAGTAATATTGATATCTGTCACAGATCCTCAGTCTTGTGTCCCACACAACCTTCCAGAATTTCAAGCTAATCTATTATGCTACCTGAAAGCAGACAGGTGAATCTCAACATTTGTGCTTAGGGGTGGTTGTGTGTTGTTTTGCTGTACTTGAAGTCACTCCAAACCACAAATGTCTGCCTTAAAACTAATAGCCTAGTGACTCTGCAAGGTCTACATTAAATATGGGAGGAATAATTTGTTAACTGAACAGCCAAGTCTCTTTTTGTCTGTTCACCTTTACACGTCTTTCTAGAGAGAGGTGTGTCTTAAAATGCCATTTGGATTTCAATCTACTTTGCATCTGTTCTCAGACTTATGAGGGCCCCGGATATTAAAAGGACAAAATGTCACTATTTTGATGTTGGTGTGACTTATTATTATTTTAATGACTCTATTTGCAATAAATGGTTTGCTTTTCTGAACTGCATTCTTGCCCTTTGTCCCATCCATCTCAGCTTCACTTCTGACATTTTGTTCAGCATGCACCTGAGCAATATAGTGCATTAGCTTTGTACCTTTGTGAAGCCGACAATGATTCAGAGATTTAAGCAAAGTTACAAGAAGAAAAACAATATTTGTAACCTTTAAAACAATTTGCTTTTCATGTGTCACTTTGAGCTCAGTGCAGAGGCTACCCTTTCATAGTCAATCTCCCCCAGCCATCTCTCAATATATTGCAAACAAGATTAAGCTTTTGTTACTGCCTCAAAGTCAATCAGGGTCATCTGCGGCAGGCAAAGATTGAAGGTGTTTCTTAGCTTGCTCCTTATTCTTCAGTGATAAAGGTTTGTTCCTTTTCAAATACTTTCCCAGTTGTGAGAAAAATAATCTCTCAGCTCTTTTCAAACTTTGGAGAAGGCTCATCTTAAATTCCCATTCACTTCAATTGGAGTTATGCCTGAATAAGGACTACAGAATTTTGAGCCTGCTATTATTTTATTTACAATAGTAATTGATTCAGCTCACTAGGGTTACTTTAATTCATTTGTATCTACCACTTAAATTTCTAGAGGTTGACCTTTTTCCTTCTGCTAGGACATGGATATTAGAGCTCCTGTGTGCGGTCTTGGATTTCCCTCTGAGATGCAAAACTTTTCTGCTGCCACCTATATGCTCCTTGGGCGGATTGATTATATATAGAATCTGTGTTAATATATACCTACAGAATCCACATTAATTATAATGGAGCTGGTTCAATATTGCAGAGACAGTGGGTGAGATCCATGAAGGGACTTAGGCCTAACACTTAGGTACCTAGAAAATCACTGCAACAAAACTGAGATCAAGCCTGCTGATGGGGAGATGGTGCAATTTCCCAGGGACCTGGGCATTTTAAAAGAGCCCAGGGGTCCCCCAGCTGGGAGCCCTGGGCCCTTTTAAATCATGCGGGCAGGCTGCAGGGTGCGTAGGTGCATGAGACGGCTCAGGGTCCTGGCTGTGGGGGGGCCCCTCCACTGGCATGGGAAGTCCCAGCGGTGATGGATTCGTCACTTCCTTCCTCTATCCCCTCCCCTTCTGGGACGGCCCTGGTGGTGGGCCTGACTGAGATCCACAAAACCTGAGTTAGATGCCTGAGTTCCCTATACAATAAATGGGAAGAGGAAGATCTTAGACTGCAACCCATAAAGCCCACAGGGACAGGCAGGGAGCCACCTAAACTAGCCAATGGGATATGTTGACCAAAGAGAGGTTGTGAAGAGTTCCCCCTTGGGTGCCACCTGGAACTGGGATACCACTGAGCCCCCAGTCCCACCAGCCTGGGCTCCCTTTACACAGCACTGCTGAGACCAGTCTGCCAAGCCCTCTCCCAGGCTCCAGCCTACACTTTTACCAGCATACACACAGGTAGGGACACACCCAGCTGAAGTTACATACAAATGCTGTGATCAGCTCTGCAAGAAGAGGCTTCAGCTCAGGCACTTCTCAGTTACTCAGCCTCGCACCCCCTCTGGAGTGTAAACCCCAAATTATACCATCTTGAGCTGCACAAGGAACTGTATAGCGTAAGCTCATGAAATTTGTCCCCTCCCTAAATGTGGAGAAGGATATTCTACAGCTTTCTGCACCAAGTAATGATTTCCACACACACTGGTTTTAGACAAGGCAAAAACAAGTTTATTAACTACAAAAGATAGATTAAGTGATTATAAGGGATAGCAACCAGGTCAAAGCAGGTTACTTCGCAAATAAACAAAACAGCAAACTAAGCTTAATATGCTACATGGATCAGAAATGAATAGCAAATTATCACCCTAAAGGATAATACAAGCAGGCTGCAGGTTCCTAAGGGGCAAACTGTGCTGGCTTACAGCTTAGAATCCCCAAGTGTTCCATTCACAGGCTAAAAATCCCTTTAGCCTGGGTCCAGCACTTCCCCCAGTTCAGTCTTTGTTCCTTGGGTGTTTCCAGGAGTCTCTTTGGGTGGGGAGGCAGTGACAAACCACACTGGTGTCACTCACCTGCCTTAAAGAGCTTTTGTATATGGTAGGAACCCCCTTTGTCTCAAAGCTTGGTTCCAGCATCAGTCAGTGGAAACACACTGGTAGCCCAAGATGGAGTCCAGCACCAGGTCACATGCCTCTCTAGTGTCACAGTGGCCATAACTTAGAGCAGAGACAGTGGGTAGCATTGTTAGGAAGGCTCCCCAGAAGAAGTTTATCTTCCAAGGCCTGTTGTTTGCTTCTAATGTCTCTTCAATCTGAAAGTGCCTTCCCAGCCAGCCATCTAGACTGAGAGTCTTTTGACTAGTGGGCATTCTCCAGATATAAAAGCATGTATAATACAGATATATAGTCAATATTCCTAACTTCAGATACAAAAATGATAATCATATTCAGTAAATCATAACCTTTCCAATGATCTCACATGACCTATCTTGCATAAAATACATCTTAGTTATGTCATAATCACATCATTATAATCTCTATGAAGAATATGGGGTGCTGTGTCACAGAGGTGTGCTAAGCTCTACCTCCCTTTTGGAGATAAGCATCTAAAGCTAGTCTGCAAGCACTTAGCTTTGCTAGTAATCCACCTACTGGGGAAGAGAGAGGCATCTGGCTGCCTAAGTTGTGTGCAAGACCCACCACAAAACAGCAGGAGGGGAGTGGGAGGATGACCTTCCTTATAATGTTGAGTAATGGTTGGGGTACTCAACCAGAATGTGGGAGGTCCCCAGTTCAAGTCTCCCCCTCAGGAGTAGGGGAGAACAGATTTGAACAGGGACCTGCCACTTCCTGTGTGCATGCCCTGTGTCACAAGTATAAAGTAGCCTAGAATTATTGTTTGCCCTGTAAGGGGTTAAGCTAAAGGTAACCTGAAGAGAGGGGGACAAGTGACCAATAGGAATCAGAGATGCTAGTCAACTTCCAAAGACAAAGAGGAGACTTTAGTTTCAGTTTCTGTGTTCACCTTGGCTATGGGATGAACCACACCTGCTTCTTTTACTCTAAGGGCTGGTCTTCACTAGCACGGGGGATCGACTGTAGATACGCAATTTCAGCTACATTAATAACGTAGCTGAAATTGGCGTATCTACAGCCAACTTACCTGCCGTCCTCACAGCGGCGGCGGTGGGCGGCACGCTCCCCCGTCGACTCCAGCTTGCGCCTTTTGGCGAGCTGGAGTTATGGAGTCGACAGGGGTGCCGCTGGTGATCGATTTATCGTGTCTTGACGAGACGCGATAAATCGATCGCCATAAGATCGATCTCTCCCGGCTCTAGTGAAGACAAGCCCTAACTATAAGCTTTCTATCCAGTAACAAGTGAAGTTCAGCAGTAAGTCTTATGTTTGGGTTATATCAACTGGAAAGTTTCTCAGATTGTGGGAATGTCTCTCTGTGTTTCTCTATAACTTTAAAGCTTCAGCAGAAGGAGAAATTCCTAGGCAGGGGTTGTCCCTTTGATGCTGTTGTGATGCAAGAGCTTTGTTTACTGATTTTTTTCAAGGGATTTATTCCTTTCTTTTTTCTTTAATTAAACTCTTTCTTTTAAGAAATTGACTGCTTGTTTCCATTGTGTCAGATCCTGGTTTTGGATCAGGCATGTCTTGCAGGATCAGGAAAGATTTTTCTCTCAGGCTTTCCCAAGGGGGAAGGGGCAAAGATAAGTTTGAGGGGTTTTGTGGAAAGAGAAAGAAGAGTTCCAAGTTACTCTGTCCTATTATATTAGCATGGTGGTGGCGGAGTACCATTCCAGACACAGAAGAAGTGTGTGTTCTGGGGGGAAAGTTAACTTAAGCTGGTAAAATAAGCTTGGGGGGTTCTTTCCTTTTTTCATGCAGGTCCCCACATCTGTACCCTAGAGTTCAGAGTGAGGAGGCAATCCTGACACCCTAACCACTAAGTATAGTGTCCTTGTTACACATTCTCTCTCTCTGGCCCAAATAATAAATAAGTACGTCATTGTTTAAAGTGGAACAACTTCAATAGGCAAGACTGAGGGGGACCAATATCAGAATATTCTATAGCCTAGTGATAAGGGCTCGCCTCTGAAAGGTAGCGAATCCCAGTTCGAATCTCGTCTTCCCCTCAGACAGAGTGGGGGCTTGAATCGGAGGGCTCTCACATTCTCTGTGAGTACCCTAACCACTGGACTAAAGGTTATAAGGGAGAGCTTGGTCCTCTTCCCCCATCTCCCTACAGCTATTCTGTGTGAACTTGTCTAATGGGCCCTATCCAGTAGGTATGCTTAGACCCTGCCTAACAGATCCAGCTCCCATACACCCCTTGGGCAGGCCGAATGCTTGCCTCACCTGGTTTGTGAATTGTTCTGGAGCTTCGGTGGACTATAGACACCTATCAAAAGGCACTAGGGTGCATATGCTGAGGCAAGAGATAAGCACCCAGATGCCTAAAAGGAGACTGCAATGCTCATGCTCAGAAGAAAAAAAAAATAGATGCCAAATGAGTTTAGGTGCCTACCGGTTTAGATGGCAGCTGAGTGGGAGATTGTGGATCTCAGTGGTACCTAAGAACAGGACGTAGAGATTTAACTACCTTCATGAATCCCACCCAGTGTTCACAAAGCTTTTGTTTGAATTTCAAAAGGCTGCTGGGTTTGACCATGTTCATTTCCTTACCTTTTTTTGACAAATGTCTGGGGAATGGCTGTTGGTTATACAAGTACCTGCACTCAGATGTGAACAAAGGGTATTCAGTCTCTGTTGCAGTATACTACCTGCCCAGGTCTTGTGAGGCCACCCATACAGCTAGAATAGGGACAGTCAGGTAGGGTGTAGTGGGGTGGCTGCCCCACTTCTGAAGAACAGGGTTTAAAAGCAGCCTTGGAAAAGGGCTGAGGCTGTGAAAGGCTGAGTGGGGAAGCAGGCACAGCTGGGGCCATGCCCTAATCAGGCCACAGCTGGCCCGATAAAAGGGCTGTGAGCCAGGAGCTGGAAAAGTCTCTCTTCAGCCCTGGAGGGAGAGGGCCTAGCTGCCTGAGAGCAAGATCCCTGGAGTAGAGCAGGGCTGGGGGAAGGCAAGAGGACCTGGGGAGCTTCAGTCTGGTAAACCCCCAGGCTGCAAGCCTTGTGGAAGGTCTACAGAGATTTTGGGGCTACAGAGGTGTAGCCCAGAGATAGGACCAGCTGCCTTTGCCTAACCCCTTGCCAGTGATGAGTGGTCTTTACAGACTGCAGTCTGCCTCAGAGAAAGGGAGCTAGATGATGACTGGCAGTAGTCACTGAGGCAAGGTGGGTTTAGAGGGTTGGAGTTCCCCTGGGGAGGGGAGACCCAGAGTAAGGGGGTACTGCTGGGGAAGAACCACAAGGCAAAGAGGCACTAGGGTCTGGGAGGGACACTGGGCCAGCAGCAGGCGAGACACCGACCTGCAGAGGGCACTCCAGGTTGGAATCAAGCTAATTCCCAAGATCACCAGCAGGAGGTGCTGCACTGGTGAGTCTGCACATCACTACATAGAGCCAAAGCACAAAACCCAGTTTTTCTTCCAGTATGTAGGTTTTGATCCTGCTAAGACATCTGCTTAATTTTGTGCTCTATGACTAGTTCTATTGGCTTCAGTGGGACTTCTCAGTGCATAAAGTAAGCACATGTGTAATTCTTTAGAGAATTGGGGCCTTAAAGTGCAGGGATTAGCATGTTGGAAGGACGAGCCAAAGAAGTGTCACTGGTAGTAGAGAAATACTGGTCTCAGTCTGTGAGGAGACTGAACATCACAGCGTGACCACTGGAAACATTGTGTTCTGCTTTTTTCTTTATACCATGGAAAAGGGAAAACTTCTTGGACAAAATTAAACCCTGGAAAGGGAAGAACTCTGTATTTCTGTTTGTCCATCCATCTGGTTAGAATAAAAATGAAAGAATGCATTATTCCTATTAAATATTTGGCTTTTTAAAAAAAGTAATCAGGGCACGGAAGCAATGCCATTTGATTTATGCACCCAATCACACACTATCATTAGTCAAAACAAACAGCTCAGACAGTCCAGAGGCTGAAATTGGCTTACATAAGTTGCATGAGCCATTATAAATAGCAAATAAATTAATAAGAATAAAAATATTTGCAAGCAATTTGTGAATAGAAAATAGGCTAAAAGTAAATAGAATGTTTCTTGCAACAAATGATTTGACCAAATCTACTTATTAGTGCTCCCTCTATTGCCTACACTTTCATCTCTAAGAGTCAAGTTCCACCCTCAGTTACACCCATGAAACCTAACAGCCTTTAATAGGGCTGAATAGGTGCAAATGAGGACACAATGTGTGACTCTTCATCTCCCATTGTTTCAGCCAGGTTTCAGACACTAATATCAATTTGCAAGTTCTTAGGCAATATGGCTGAAGTCCAGTTGGGCCAAGTCAGGCGCTGAGTAATCTGATGAACTTGCTTCCCTGATTCTCTTTGCAGTCTCCACATCTGCTAACATAGTTCATGGCAGTTTTGGTTTCTGCTTCTTTTTTTCCAATTCCTCTTGATACTTTCGAGTTTCCTCTGCCATTTTCAGCCAGTGATTGCCTAATGATAGAACCTGAACTCTTCAGCTAAATCAAGCGTTAAAAAATTGTAACAAAGTACCTTTAAAAGAAAAACCGTTTTCTAGCGAGTTGATATTTAGTACCCCCACTGCGCCATGCCTGTCAGTGTACTCACGTATGGAGTTATAATTTACCCTCTCAAAAAGAAAATAATTAAAATTAAACAATGGGATATTTCATTGAGGAATACACTGAATGCAGAAAAACAGAGTAACACAAGGCTTGTTTGTACTACTGCTTTGATGCAAGGCGAAGGAGGTGCACCTAGATCCCATATTGCCTCCCTCCACTGAGCTCCAGAGAAGTGTACTCTGAGTATAATAATGAATTCCTGTGGAGGGACTCATCAGGTTTTCTAACAAAAAAGTTGCCAGCCTCAGCTGGCTGAGCCACTACAGCACAGGTTTAAGCCTCTTACCCACTCTAGCACAGACCAGGCCCTAGTGCAGGGTTAAATGAGCTAAGCTTGGAATCCCTCCAATTTATGAAATGAGTAATCAGTGTGGCTACAGGACTCGTGTATAAGGGATGCAACACTGAGCCTAGGAAATAAGGTTCACAAATGTCAGAGTTCTAGTCTACAACTGGAACTGTCACCATGTGCACAGCCCAATCCTACCCCCCAACAGAAGTCATTAGCAAAACTCCCACTGAGTTCAGCAGGAGCAAGACAAGGCCCTTAATAAAAGACATGGAAACAAATTTCCAAGAGAACCAAAGAAAATGGATCAAACCGAAGCTCTGTATTCTGGGGGACTCCTCCTTCCCCTCAGGCAGTCATTAGGCACTAGTGTGTTCATTCTCAGGCTAAAAAATGCAATGTGCTAATTCAGAATTAGACACCTTCATGATTTATCTGACAGCGGCAATACAGAATGAAAAATAAAAAAGAACCCTTGTCTATTTATTAAAATTCTAACTCTTTTCATTTTGTCACCAACTACCACTATCAAGTTTTACATAATTTAGCACAAGAGGAATCCACGGGTATTATCCTCTTTTACCTGGTTTCTGAAATAACTAAGACAACAGCTTTGAATATTGACAGAGAGAGTTGCCAACAGAAGTCTGATTAATTGCTCAGGGACATCCATCTTTACTCATTACTTTCCAAAATTGCCCTGTCAGTCAGAGCAACAAATGTTTCTTGCACAGCGGGTTTATAGAATCATACTGAGCTAGAACCAATGGGCTCTGTCTGCTCAATTTATGGCTGGAATTATTTGCAAGGCTTTTCCTGCAAGGAACAACAACAACAACAAAATCATCACTGTCAGAGAAGAGGATAATGACAGGTTGCCAAACCTACTGTACTGATTAGAGGGAGGACAGAAGGGAAGGGGAAGATAGGAATTGGATCTCTTGAATATTTTTCACTGCTAGTGAAACTGTAGCCTCACAGCTGCTACACACAGATAACAAGTCTTCTCATTTACTACTTCTAGTAGAAACAGAAATCATTTGTAATTTCAAACAGCAATAATATAAACCAATCGCCCTATCTTAGTATGTTCTGAAATATAGCCAGCATAAGAGGAATTAAAGGAGGACAATTTAACTCAAATGGAAAAAGCAGCCTATGAGAAAGGGGGGGAAACCTACATTTTCATTACATTTACTTTTATAAGTGAGAGTAAAATAAAAAAGGAGGAGACCTAAAACAGAAAAAAAGAAAAATCAGCCATTGGCTCACACCTGCTCGCCTTAGGCACTGCACAAGTCCCATTGGCTTCAACAGTTTGCATCTACATGAAATTGTTTTGGGAAGTGTCCCACCTTTGTAGCTCTGCTGAAGGTAGCAGCTGTGAGAGGGCAGCTGCTTTTGCCACAGTGTAGCCTCACCCTGGTCAGAACAGGTCTAGACAACACAGGTATATTGACACACCAGTGCACTGCTTACGTTATTACTCTCATTACTGTGACTAGCAGGAGAAGTGCATCAGTATAGTGCATTGCTAGGAGATTGCTCTAAGAATTCAAACACAGGCAAGGTGAATGGGATCACTCATCTGAACAGTAAGATTTGGCCCTGTATGGAACAAGATACCCAACAACAGTATAATGCTTCATTTGAAATGTTTACAGAGAGAGAAAAACTTACAAAACATGAAATAGAGGTAATTCTTCATATGGCTTTGCTCAGTTTGATCTAGAGTTTAAAAATGTAAAATTAGGCTAAGTCTTCTTATGATTTTACAGAGAACCATCTGGCAATGTCTGACAGTTAGGATTCAGTTCTCTGAGAAGTGAATCCTGATGGCCATGTACAACATATAAAGGCTTCTTTTTTCTCCCCTTAAGCTTGCCTTTTTGAGCAGAGGCACCAGCCCAGAGAGACATTCTGAAGAACAGTTGAAACTTTGAAATGTTCCAGTCCTCGCCCTGCTACCACACTGCTGTAACTGTGTCGAAAGGCCCTTCTCACCTCGCCACCTCTAACTGGTACCTTTGAAAACAATAATTATTAGTGCAATATTGAAATTGTTCATGTTCATTCCACCATTTTTAAATGAAGTCAGTGTGTTTATTTTCAGGAGTAGTAATTAGTCTTCATTAAGTTTCACTGAATGGCCATTTAAAACAAGATAAAAATATGCTTTTTTAAAATAAAAACAAAACACACCACCTCTGTAAGCGCATAACAGTCTGAAATGCCTAAGAGCCTGTCCCTCACTCCTTACTCAGGCAAATTCTCCACTAAAGTAAATGGAAGATGTGTGATTAAGGAGTGCATCCCCAGAGCCCATAGTAGTGCAGCTTCCTTTCCAAATGTCATACTGAAGATACATTAGGCTTAACCTAAAAAGGCAAGGCAGCCCTACCAAATGCAGTGACTGAGTAGGTCACTGCAGAAGGGACTACTGTGAACAAAAAGCAGTCTAGCAATCAAATAAATATTGAGGTTCCAGAGGATAGTTACTGACATCCTCCATCCTAAGTCTCCACTTATCTATTTTATTCATAAACTGTATTAATTCGGGGTTATTCTTGGTTGATTATGTTAACTAAGTTTGATACACATTTGATTTACAAAATAAAAAAGTAGTAAGAATTGCCACTGGAGTCAGTGGCTAGAACTGATCCTGACATTTGTAAAGCCTTTCAGATCCCTGACCCTTGTTATATGATTGTTGGGGACAGGAAAGGAAGGTTAGTGTCCTACCAGCGCTCACACATCATATTTCTACAATATATTGCTCAAATATAGTAATATAAAAAGCAAAACAAGAAAGCAGAAATGAAATACTCCACTTTGATTTGTGAGTCATAACTTATCCATCAGAAATTCTGCTGAAATCAACACATTCTTGTGAAACAGTTCCATTTCAACAATACGGTATTTTCCAACAGAAAACTGGTCTATCAAAAGTGTTTTGATTAGGTCTGGCTGCAGAGTCCCCAAGGTGTGAGGACATGTAAAATGAAGGTGTGATGTGTGGAGAGGTTAGGGATTTTTTGTGGGACTGATGTGCCAAGAGGAAACAGACACAGGAGAAGAGAGACTCCCCAAGAGAGACTGTAGAGAAGCTTCAACTTGGAGGAAGGGGAAAGCGACAGAGATAGATGAGGGAGCGAGGAGGCAGAAATTGAAGAAGAGGGTGAGCTAGATGATCCAAGGAGATTGGGAAGAGCATAAAAGAAGAGGAGGAAAACAGTTTCAGAGGGACTCAAGGGAGAGGGACCCAAGGAAGTAGAGGGAGACCTGGGAAAGGAAGAGAAAATGGGAAACAGATTCCATGAGGTAAGTGGAGAGAAGGGAGGGCATGAAGACCATTAGAGAAAGCAGATTCCAGGGACAACCAGGAGAATGGGAAAATGAGGGATTGAACTGGGGAAGGAGATAGGAAAGGATAAGAAGGGAAAGGGTAAATAAGAAAAAGAGGCAGAAAAAGTGAAGAAAAAGGAGAATAAAGTCAAGGCCAACAAAACTATAATTGATTATTTTATACAAAAATGAGTGCCAAAGCATTACAAAAACCCACTCAGTCTGATTATATCTATATTTGGCGACGTTAGGAAATATAAATATGTAGGCTGACAGACCTGGCAGTGAATGAGAGCTGACAGGGTTTAACTGTTCGGGTGGTTTTTGGCTTTGTTTTTCAGTGTTGTTTCTGCCTTTCATAGATTTATAAGCTCTGAAGCACTGCACTTGGGTGAGTAAGTGCAGAATTCTGGCCCACTATGTTTCTACAGGAATCTGATAAAAGCATCTTAGGGGAACTCCATTCACACGCTCCACTCTTTTGTTATAATCCTTATGCAAGGTATGCCTTGTGAGGTACTATCTGACAACTCATAAACTTGTAATATCATGGCAAAATGTATATAGTAGCATTGTGTGTAAAGTTACAAATTACCCCTTTTATGATGTTAAAAATACACATTCAGTCTCCCATAGCACCAAACTGGTCAAGCAGACCTGTCTTGAACAAAAGAGTGTGTGTTTGCCTTAATTTGCATTTAAGTAGTAACCCAGAGTCAAACAGAATGGGGGAAGAAAGGAAACAAATGGAAATCTGCATCATGCATGTGAGCTTAAACAGGTAAAAAAACATAGCAGGGAGCATCCTTCCATATAGATTCTTTGTCTTTTGGTTCTCAGATGGAAATGCTTTTCAAGATGGGACAAAACTATAAAAAGGAAGGGCGAACACCCCAAGACAACCTTCCTCCTCCATGTCCATCTCACTCTTTGCATTTGAAAAGAAAAAAGCACTGATTTCAAGAGTTTGATCAGCAATGCTGCTGGAAGCATGTGGTGAGAAACTGCTTAAATCTAATATAGTTTGTTAAGCTAGGTAGTAGAAAGCATTTTTATCTTTATTTTTCTTGTTACCATTTCTGACTTTTATGCCTCATTGCTTGCACTCACTTAAAATTTCTCTTTGTAGTTCATAAACCTGTTTGTGTTTAAATTAAAGTTCCTGGGTAACTCATTTAAGATAATAAGCTAGTGTATATTATTTCCTTAAAGGAATTATGGACTTAATATATTCAGACTGTTCAGGAGAAGGCTGTGCAGTACAAGACATACATTTTGGGGGGAAAATACAGGACTGGGAGTGTATTGGGGACTCCCTGCAGAAGTAACCAGGGCTTGAAAAGCCAGAGTGCAAACCGAGTATGGTTTCCAGGTTGCAGTTGCAGACAGACACGCAGCGTGTGGCTTGCTTAAGAGGCCTAGGTGGGCACTACTACAGCCATTCACTGGTCTAGATTCCATCCGGTATGTCACAAGGCCCTACTGTTTTACTCAATTAGTGGCACTTTTCTTCATATTCTGACTTGCCACAATGGCAAGTTACCCTAATGCAGAATGTCAGACAAGTATCATGTGGTCTTACTTTTGGCGTGTTTCCAAGGCCACCAGTCTGCGGGGGCTCTGCATTTTAATTTAATTTAAAATGAAGCTTCTTAAACATTTTTAAAACCTTATTTACTTTACATACAACAATAGTTTAGTTATATGTTACAGACTTCTAGAAAGAGACCTTCTAAAAACGTTAAAATGTATTACTGGCACATGAAATCTTAAATTAGAGTGAATAAATGAAGGCTTGGCACACTGCTGCTGAAAGGTTGCTGACCTCTGCTCTAGATTGTTATGTCTGACGGTGGGTGTGCATATTCATTGCAGTCACAACGGGTTCGTAAACCGTGAGATATGCTAACTTTGGCATCCACCCTATCCCTTGGGGCATAGTAGCTTCCTTGCCATGCTGCAGGACTACAGCATGGCTGGGGAGTGTTAATGTGTGAACAAGCAGCGTATGAAATAGAAAACTCACAGCTGACACAGAGTTAAATCTCCAGCGTGAAACACTCATGCTCTCTTGAAAATCATCCTTTCCCTGCCTCTGTCCACCTCTTTCTTAATATACGATCCTCAAGATCGCAGACAGAATTGATTGGAAGCAAGACATTTCCTTCCGTCTGCATCTTTTATCCTTTTTCTTCACCTATCTAGACCCATCCCTAGCATTGTGCTCAATATTAATGGATCTTATTCTTAAATCAACAGAATGTTTTAAATATTTACTGTAAAGTCCATACAACTGGATCTTTTGGAAATACTTCTGGCCGCTAGCCAAATACTCATCCCAGCTGTAAACACTCCTACTGGTATAAGGTTACAACATCCCAGAAAGTGACAACTCCATGGTGACCACTCATAATGTTACAGTGTGTCTCTCATAAATTCTATTTTCCAAAGACAGTACTTCGGGGAATGGCAGAAAAGGATGGCAATGTCCATGGTTGGCAGTGTGTGTAATAGGCAACAAATTACTTGTGCAAATTACTATATGCTTGTGCATCTCCAAATATCTGCCATTTGCAGCTGCTCCAATCAAGTATTTCTCTAATAGGGTATGTCCTAGGAGTGAAACTTTGGAAGAGATGCTGGTTCATCAGGTCTTCATCTGATGGCTTCCAAAAAGAAATGAAAGATTCTTTAGGTTTTCCTCCTGAATTTCACCATTTACACATTTTAAGACATAGTCAGGAAGTATCTTATTTGTGCCCTGACAAAATAAATTATCAGCATTGTACATAATGTTCACTGTTATGATGTGCCTACTTGATAAAATCATGCTCAATTATATTATGTGACAGGCATATTCCATTAGAACTTCTACTATAATCAGATCCACTTCCATTACCCCCACCTCCAACTCTGGAAGGCACAGTAAAAGTCAAAATGATCAAAACAAACAGTTACAGGTAATCCATCCACAAACCACCTTAGAGGATGTCAAAACATGCATTTAAAGCACAGTGGTTGCCAAAAGCAATGACATCCTGAGTCTTAAATGAAAATATAAAGCTGAGAGAGACAATCCGTGGATTGTGAAACATAACGGGGAGATTGAGTAATGTATTTTAATTGAATTTAGTTCTAGAGTAGATTTATATTCAAGGAGAAACTGGACCCAGAAAGGTTTTATTTTTTTTTTAACTAAACTTTCAGAAACTACCTCTATATTTGAGTCTGCAGGCAGGCACAGGCAATTTTCCAGGCCCAAATGATAGGATTTAGATATCTAACTACCTGCTCTGAGAGAACAATGTTTGTCCTTACAAAATAGTTAGCTAGCTAAATTTTATCATTCCTGCCATCCCATTTGTGGTAATAAGATTAGAGGTTGGTTTGAGACACTTGAGAATGTGGCCCTGATTGTGTGCATGTGTCTGAATGAAACAGCTTGCAGTGTGCTTGCCAAAAATGGGGAAAGGAGAGCTGTCAAATGGCTGAATAATGGCATCTCTCTTTTACCTTTCTATTTCTGGCTCTGACATTCCCAGTCCCACATTTAAGGTGTCTGTGGTTAGTTACAGGATTGCTTAGGCATCAAGGAGGTAAGGTGCAGTTCTTTGGATTTTTTTTTTTAGTTACAATTATTAAAAAAAGCCAATCTGATGTCAACAAGTAAGCATAAGTCTTGTCAAAATAAATCCCTCTCATGTGCACACAAAGCAGAATGACAACTCATTGCCTTTGGCAACATGTTGTGTTGCAGAGCAAGTAGGTAAAACTCAGATTTGACAGTGACTTTTACTTGTTAAAGCAGCAAGGGCTACTGGGTCACCTTGTTCCCATTACCAGTAAGTCATAGTGACCTCTAGAATGTGTTGTAAATAAGCCCTGGAAGAAGGAAGAAGGGAGCACGTGGAGAGAAAAAAATTCTATTCCTACAATAAAAAAAAAATCCAGCTATTTGTGCTACTAAAAATAGACAATGCACTGTGTGAAATGTGAAGAATAAATATTTGGACTTTGCAATAAAGTTCACAAGCTACGAAAGCCTAGTAAAAATCCCCAGTAAGACAGAAGAATCAAAACTGAAGCTAAGATGATAAATCATGGATTCACATTGCTGTAAAACTCCACCATCCAAGAGCAAAAATGTTAAGAGATGAAAACAGATGCCCACATACACAACTTTACTTGTGCATGATTTTGCATATATTTCTGTGCACAAAATTCAGTTTGCATGTGCAAATATCTGATGTGAGTGCATATAAAATGATTAGAGCACATACATTTGGAAAAATGTTTTGCATAAGCAAGCAGGCTTCAATTTTTTACAAAATTTGGCCACTAATGAGCTCCAGAATTTGGTGCTAAGAGCTCAGAATCCTTTACAGACAGATAACTCCCTCAAACAAAAGACATTTCCTACACATTATATATTACACACACAGTTTACTATCATATAGAATTTTAGAGTACTCTGAGTATGGCTAGTGAGTACAACAGTTGTTTACATATCTCTCCGGTGAACAACCATCCTGTGATCAACCACTTTTTACTTATTCATTTCAAAGAGAAAATTGGCTGATATTCTACCACTGTGGCGTTTAAGGCAAAGAAGGCACTTCCATTCTAATCCCCTATTTTCAATCACTTCTGTGTTCCAGAAATGGCATCCTGTGAAGTGATGAATTTAAAGAGAAAATGCTGATGACTGAAGTTAATTTAATTTCACACAGCCGTTCTAATTTTTACAGAATAATGATGAGACTCTTCATGTTTGGCTAACACTGCTGTATTAATTTCTCCCTATTTCCATTTTATTTTGAAGTAAATTTTACAGTGGATTCAATTATATTTCATCAGCACACACTTCTTTAACCAAAGGCAGAAGGGCAATAATTAGGGTTTCTGGAAAAATCCAGATTCCTCCATAATTGGTACAGTTACCCTCAGGCCAGGAGTTAAGTGAACGGTTTAATATTCAATCCTTTTTAAGTGACTCCTTCGGTATTACCACATTTTTGTCGCTATGCCCAGAAGTGACTCCCCATATAAATTACAAAGATATTGCTGTGATGGAAACAATGACCCCACAGAGGTCTTTTAAATCAAAGATCCAAAACCAAACTGAGTATGATGGGTGTGTCAGAATGCAAACCCCAATCTATTTCAGATTTTTCCAGCAGAGCCTCTTTTTACTGAGCAGTGAGTCTATAATCAGATGCAAATACCCCAGAAATTTGGGAGCACTTCAAATCAAGATCTGAATTTAAATTCAGATTTTGAAGCTCAGGCCCTTTCGTAGTAGTAACATTCTAGGAAATGCTGTCTTCTAGGGACAGTACAAGACGGATGGGTTTCACTTGAAGAATAGACTATAACAGGCATTATCATCTCTAAAAACATTTTCTGGAGGCTTTAGCATACAAGTGGAAATGAAGGGCCTGAGTATGATCTAACTTACACCATTTCTACGCTGGTTTAAGTCCATTGAGACTTCAGTGGAATGACTCGTGATTTACACCAGTGTAAGTGAGATTAGACTGTGGCTCAAAATATCCATTATGACCAAGAGGAAGCCCAAAGTAAACTGTAATAGGGACATAGATTTTTCAATTATTGATGTAATTAAATGAAAGAGGCATGTTGTGCTGGATCACATCAATTTATGTCAGGTCTTATGCCATAGCTCCTAATGTGAAGCAACACAATTCTAAACAGATTTTGTGACAAATGCAAAGAGAGAGAGCCTCCTTTTTCCTAGTTGCTTATTTAATGACACAAGAGCTGCTGGAAGAACTAGAATCCTCACTGTGTTGTGTGCTGTAGACAGTTCCACAATTGCAAGTGCCATAACATCTAACAGGAAGTTACTTCAGCATTGTCTTTTTGGTCAACAGAACTTGAGAATTTAAACATCTTGTGCAGGCAAGATAATAGAGGAGCTGGCAGAGAACTCAATAAAAAACATTAAAAGATAGCATGGGTTTATGGAAAACAGATTTGTCAAACTAATTTGAGATTTTTAAAAAATGAGATTACAAGTCTGATTGCTAAATGTAATATTGTTGATGTATACTTAGATTTCTATAAGACATTTGACTTCCCACAAAACATTTTGATTAAGAACCTAGAAAGATATAAACAGATTTAAAACTTTATTAAAACTAATGTTAAAAAAAAAATGAAAACATACACAAGTTAAGAAGTAAGGTGCTGGACATCTGGAGTCAGGCTGGGTTTATGGGCGATTGTATGTAAAAGCTACAGGGTTTTCAAAGTACATGCGTATTTCATATCCAGCACAGATCCAGATTGGGGTGTGGGAGTTTTTGAAAGCGTTAGTGTATAGGTGTAATTAATGTGCCACACACTGAATGGACTAAAAGCTGGCTAACTGATGGGTCTCAAAATGTAGTTGTAAAAGGCAGAATCATCATTAAATGGGTATGTTTCTAATGGGGTCCTCATTGGTTCTTGGCTCTACATTATTTAACATTTTTATAAATGACTTGAAAGTAAACAAAATCATCACTGATAAAGTTGCAGATCACATAAAAATTGGGTAAATAGTAAATAATGAAGAGGATAGGCCACTGCTAAAGAGTGATCTGGATCACTAGGTAAATTGGGTACAAGCAAAGACTACGCATTTTAATATGGCTCAGTGTAAATGTATAGAACTGGAAACAAAGAAGGCAAGACATACTTACAAGATGGGCAATTCTATCGTGGGACACAATCACTCTGAAAAAGATTTGAGTGTTTTGGTGGCTAATGCAATGCTGTGACCAAAAGGGCTAATGCAGTCCTTGGATACATAAACAAAGGGGATCTTGGGAAACAGAGAAGTTATTTTACCTCTCTTTGGCAATGGTGCAACTCCTGCTGGAATATGGTGTCCAGTTTTGATATCCACAATTCAAGAAGAATGTTGATCAATTAGAGAGGGTTCAGAGAAGAGCCATGAGAATGATTAGAGGATTAGAAAACATTCCTTATAGTGATAAAATAATTAGATTTTGTTAGACTTGAGGAACTCAGAGAAGATTAAGGAGTGACTTGATTACACTTTATACATACTTACACAGGAAACAAATATTTAATAATGAGTTCTTCAATCTAGCAGAGAAAAATACGTTAAATGGCTAGAAGCTGAAACTAGACAAATTTAGACTGGAAATAAGGCAAAGTTTAACCACTGGAACAATTTTTCAACAGTTGTGGTGGATTCTCAATCACTGACAACTTTTAAAATTGAGATTTGATGTTTTTCTAAAAGATCTGCTCTAGGAATTATTTGGGGGAAGTTCTATGGCCTATGTTATGCAGGTGACCAGACTAGATAATTACAATGTCCCTTCTAATTTTGGAATCTAAGTGTCTAGAAATAGCTATGATTGTTTTGTATCTACTCCAAACCCTAATATTTGGGGTCTTTGAGGGAGACACTAATTTCATGGCAACTTTGAGTTCCTATGTATAGCCTGCACTTCTCAGAAGCCATCAAATACTTATTGCTATTGTTTATCTAAGACATTGTTCTGATTCTTCCTACTTAACTCTCTTTGTTTTGCTCCTATTTGGTTTAGGATTGGCTACATTTATATTTTTATTGCTTTATCATATTTTGCCTTTCGTGAGCTCCTTGACTGTGTTGTTCCATTTGCATAAACATTTAAAATAATAGTTAAGGCCACCTGGTGTTTTATGTCCATAAGAGTCAGTCTTGAACTAGAAGAAAGAATCAGCAAATGGAATTTTTTACTTTTGCTGACCATTGATAATGATATTTTTCCCCCCACCGGCATAATTGAGTAGCTGGCGGATGTTATGGAGCCACCATTATATGAGATTATTAAAAGGATATTTTTAAATCAGTCTGAAGATCAGTCAGCTGTAAATGACAGTTTTTGTCTTTTTTTTTGCACTATTAACTTTATCAAAATACCTGGAAACATAATTGACTGTAAGTGCTCATTATGATGGCAAGCTGTTACTTATTGAGGGAGACAGGGAGACTGTGTGTGTGTATAAAGGATTCCCATTTTTCATCCATAATGTATGTCTGATTTTTCAGTTTTATCATGACTGTGCAATTGCTATTTTGGCAGGGTGCAGGTTACCACGCATGTAGCAAGGGTAAGTCACTCAGACATTTTGTCAGAATAAAAGGTCAACCATCAATTCAATTCCTAGAAATGTAATTGTATTTAAATGTTGACTACAATAGTCTATTATTGAGCCAGGCTTTTACAATGGGAAGGTGAAGGGGTTTGAAGTAATGTTTTGGGGGGTTTGTAGCAAAGTCAGTGACTCACTGGTGCGGCGCCTCCTGCTGGTCATTTGAGAATGAGCTCTTTTTCAGCTTCGGAGCACCTCCTTCTAACTGGTATCTCACCTGCCGCTGGCCCCAGGTCCCTCCCAGACCCTGGTGCCCTTTTACCTCAGGGTTCTGCCCCAGCAGTACCCCCGCTCTCCCTGGGTCTTCCCTCCCAGGTGAACTCACAGCCCCCTAAACTCACCTTGCCTCAGTGGCTACTGCCAGTCATCATCTAGCCTCTGTTCACTGGGGCAGACTGCAGTCTGTAATGGCCGCTGACCACTGGCAAGGAGTTGGGACCTGCTGCGTTTACCTATCCGTGGGCTACACCTCTGCAGCCCCAGTATCTCTTTGAGCCTTCACCAAAGCCTGCGGCCTGGGGGTTTACCAGTGCAATGATAGGATTCATTCATCATGCTCCCCAGCTCCTTTGCCTTTCCCCAGCCCTGACTACTTCAGTACCTTGCTCTCAGGCAGCTAGGCCCTTTCTTTCCACAGCTAGAGAGAGACTCCTCCAGCTCCCGGCCCTCCCAGCTCTCTTATCAGGGCCAGCTGGGCCCTAATTGAGTTGGCCACATCTGTGGCTGCTACTTCAATCAGCCTAGCTTGGCTGTTTTAACCCCTGTTCATCAATTATTTAGAGATGGCCCAGAACTGAAATTTAGAAAATGCAGACACAGATTCAGACCCCATCTAAAGTTCACAGCTAAACCTATATCTATATTGGTCTGAATCAAAACTCTATAGGAAGTTTTTGTCTGGATCTGAACTTTGGGGGCTATGCCTATCTGTAGCACTGATGCATGATGAATGAATCCCATCATTGCCAGGTTAGCTACAGTCTCCAGCCCCATGACAACAGAGAGAATGCTTTGTATGTGACATCCAGGAAATTATTTAATCACAGAATATGAAGTGTATTTTCAAAAGTGGTACATGGAATTTGAGTGCACAGATCCCATTATTGCTGTATTTTATAGCTGACTGTAGTGTTGTGCCACAATGAAAATATACTTCAAATCATACACCCAAAGAGCTATTGAATGGTAGAAGGAGACAGTAAAGTGGATAAATGTTTACTCTACAGCACTTCAAATGACTGCATAAATGGTGGGGGAAGGCAGCCAATATAATAATGAGGAGTACTTGTGGCACCGTAGGGTACTTCTACAGTACATTATATCGAATTTATAGAAGTCGATTTTTCTGAACAGAATTTATACATTCGATTGCGTGTGTCCCAACTAAACACGCTACATTGGCTGAGTGTGTTCACAGCACTGAGGCTAGCATCAACTCTCAGAGTGGTGCACTGTGGGTGGCTATCCCACAGTTCCCGCAGTCTCCGCTGCCCATTGGAATTCTGGGTTTAGCTCACAGGGCATGATGGGGCAAAAACATTCTGGTGAGTTTTCCTGAGTGCATCTCATCAGTCGCCCCTCCCTCCATGCAAGGTACGGCAGACAATCGTTTCAAGCCATTTTTCTAGCAGCAGACGGTGTAGTAAGATGAGGCCCTGAAACATAAACCCTTGTATCAGAGGCCCAGTATGAGGCCTAAGGCCTGAGCTAAAGTAATGGTCAAGACTTTCCTAACATAAAGCAAAGCTAAGCTGTGAGCGAGGCAGGCCCTGCTCAAGGAAGTTGGCAAGGAAAGGGCTGTCTACCTAAGAGGTACTAGTGTTTTGGTACCTCTTAGCTCTGTGTACACAGAGTAAGTACACAGAGCTAAGAGGTACCATGACACTGGTACATTCCATATAGATAACAAGGAACAGGCTGATCCCTCTTAAAGACAGGGGCAAAAGGGTAATATGATGGATGGAGTTGTTTTGCTCGAACCAACCTGTACAAGGTGAGAGGCGGCACCTTATTACGTAGAGGGGATTACGTAGAGGGGATGCACCCTGTTGAGTGCTGAGGCTGTACCTCAGGAGTAATGTGTAACTTGTTTGTACCTGTGTATAAGAATAACAGCCCTGGGGCAGTGTCTCTGTCCAGCCCAGGAAGCAGTGGCGATCCTGCTGCTGACTGAGCTGAGTTCATTGTAAGGGAGCACAGATTCGTAGTATGTCTCATAGAGTCTACTGGAAACTATCACTGTGCTTCGTTTGGCAATAAACCTGGCCCGGGTGCCTTCGTACCTTAGTAGAGTCTGTGGTTTTGGGGGTTCTCTTGGGATCTGCTGGGTCAGCTATCTGCACAGAGCTGGGGCAGCACACAGAGGGAAAACGCACGCAGCCGACTGATATCATCATCGAACAAGAGCAGAGCACCACACCGGTAGCTACTGACAACAGACGGTGCAGTAGGTCTGCAGAACTCAGCTGTCCCACAACTCGTACAATACGACAGAAAGCTATCGTCTCCTGTACACCACCGCTTCCACTGCCACTCTGCTCTCCTGCTCGCCTTCATTTCGCATCTTTTTTCCTGGATTACCGGTGCAGGTGCCATATCATGGCATAGAGCCCGCTCAGCTCACTACTGCAGTTGTGACCATTGTAAATACCTCTCGCATTATCCACCAGCATGTGCAGAACCTGCAAAACTGAGGAAGTGACGACATTGCGATCATGATAGTGATGAGGACACGGACACAGACATTCCTAGAAGAAAGCCATGGGGCGATTGGGACATCATGGTGACATTGGGCCAGGTTCATGCCACAGTGGAACCACAGTGTTGCTGTATAGGATGATTCCCAGTGGCTGTGAAACTTTTGCATGCGTAGAGCCACTTTCCATGGAACTTTGTGACTTGCTGGCTCCTGCCCTGAAGCACAAAGACACCAAATGAGAGCAGCCCTCACAGTTGAGAAGTGAGTGGCCATAGCCCTGTGGAAGCTTGCAACGCCTGACAGCTACTGGTCAGTCGGGAATCAGTTTAGAGTGGGCTAATCTACTGTGAGGGCTGCTGTGCTGCAAGTAGTCAGTACAATCATTGACCAGATGCTATCAAAGGTAGTGACTTTGGGAAATGTGTAGGACATTGTGGATGGCTTTAATGCGATGGAGTTCCCTAATTGTGGTGGGGCAAAAGACAGAACGCATATCCCTGCCTTGGTACTGGAACACAAGGGGTACTTTTCCATGGTGCTGCAAGCACTGGTGGATCACAAGAAACGTTTCACCAACATCAACGTGGGATGGACAGGAAAGGTGCATGACACTTGTATCTTCAGGAACTCTGGTCTGTTTGAACAGCTGCAGGAAGGGACTTACTTCCCAGACCAGCAAATTACTGTTAGGGGGGTTGAAATGCCTATAGTTGTCCTTGGGGACCCAGCTTAACCCTTAATGCCGTGGGTAATGAAGCCATACACAGGCACCCTGGACAGTAGTAAGGAGCAATTCAACTATAGGCTGAGCAAGTGCAGAATGGTGGCAGAATATGTATTTGGATGTCTGAAAGCTTGCTGGTGCTGTTTGCTGACGAGATTAGATCTCAGCAAAATCAATATTCCAACTGAAATTGCTGCTTGCTTCACAATATCTGTGAGAGTAAGGGGGAGATGTTTATGGTGGGGTGGGAGGTTGAGGCAAATTGCCTGGCAGCCAATTTTGCACAGCCAGACAACAGGGCGATTAGAAGAGCACAACAGGGCACACTGTGCAGCAGAGAAGCTTTGAAAACCAGTTTCATGACTGACCAGGGTACAGTGTGACAGTTGTGTTTGTTTCTCCTTGAAGTTACCCACCCTCTATATATATTATAGGAAAGAAAGTCACAATTGTTTAAAAACTGTTCTTTATTTGTTGAACATCACATTGGGAGAAATCAGAAGATAGCCCAGGGGTGGAGGGGGTAGTAGATTAGGAACAATTCGGGGGTGGAGAAGGTGTTACGCCCCAGTGTCCCCCTCCCTTAAGTCTCCTGGGGAAGCAGATCAGTATTGTATGTTGCTAATGCTGTTGCAGGCATTGCAAAATGTTCTGGGAAGGGTTAAAGGTATGAAAGTGGAATGAAAGTTTCCTTTGCAGGTTTCAGGAGGCGGAGGGGGGAAATGAACAGGTTAATTTGAAAAGTCACCTTGGCCTGGAGATAAAGAGAAAGCTGCTCGGTGTTCAAGGTCACGAATGGACACAGACCATGCCAAGCACCAAAATAACTGCTTTCAGCCCCAGCTGGCTGTGAAAAATATAGACAGAAACAAAACAAAGGCAACACAAGTTGCAGGACTGAGATTACACATTTGCGAAGGTTGACTGCCCAGGGAGACTCAATAGTCTGCCTTTGCGACCCTGGAGCTGGGTTGTTTTGGGGAAGCCGAAGAAGCAACAAAAGGAGGTCTGGATTGGAATACTGAGCACAGGTCTCTGAAGGGGACGCCCCCAAGAGACCCCAGGGCAATAAAACCCTCCCAAGAGTGGAAGCAAGTTGGAGATTGGCAGCGGAACTCCAGGACGACTGGTGCACTGGCCAAAACTCCTATCCACCCTCCCGTGTCCAGCCTGGGCGGCGTGTTTGTAAATGTGAAAGGGGGTCAGGGTTTGAGCGCTAACATTTCTTCCTTCCTTTGAGTGACGTGGAAGCAGTTCGAACACTCACTGCTGATATTTCCACTAATTGGGATTCAATCCTGCCAACTACTGAGCACTCTGACCCTGATTCAGTGGAGCACCCTAGTGCATACTTAACTTTAACACTCTGCCTTCACTCTAGGCCCACACATCCCTGGAATGTCTACATCTTGCTGCTTCTTTCAGTGCAACGTTTCTGAGAAGTAGCCAGTCAGTGACTGGAAATTGAGCACTACCCCAATATGTAATTATGACTATAAGTGAGTAGGTGTTTTGATGTTAATAGGACTACTTGCATGTTTAAGAAATTAAGTACTTCATTGGATTGAGATCAGGATGCACAACTCCTCCCAGGATTGAGCCCTTGATTGGATGTTACCCAATAAGCTCAGCATCCACTGAAACGTTGACAAACAGGTCAAATGACTATACCTCTCAGAGCTATAATTTGTCTGCCTTTCTACAAAATCAGTGAAGCAGCCCTGCATCGATTCACAGTGGACAGGTAATTGCAACCTGAAGAATGATTTTTTAAAAAATAGTTTTAATTCTGCTAGAAAAGAACGGGGTCACTAAAGTAGATCCTGTGTGGTGTGTTAACAACAATTCGCTCAGATCCAGCAGCCAGAGTGAGCCTTCAAGAAAATAGCGCCCTGGGCAAACTTGTATTTTGGTGCCCCTGGCCCTCACTGCCTCCTAGTCCCCCCAGCCATACCCCCTATTGCTCCAACCCACGCTGCCTCTGCATTTGGAAACTGGTTTTTTAACCAGCTAGTCATCTGAACCTTACAGAACAGATACGAAAAAAGAATTCCAGTGCCCCTGCCAGCCTCTATATATTAACACTGGAATTATGCTAGCAGAATTGCAACAGTGGGCGGTTTTTTAAAAAAATTGCTGGTGTAGACAAGGCTTTAGGATCTATGCAGACAGGCAAATTGGCTGCTTTAGGCCAGGAGGGGCCGCTTTAAAAGGGATAAATATGCATGGTCAATGAAGGCAGGCCTTTAATGGCACCTGTTGGCATATAGGCCCCACAAAGTTAACCCTTCGAAGAGATGGCAAAATCTCTCAGCAGTTTCAGTTGCCTCCAAGTGTTTTCTTGCAGCATGTGCCTGTGAAAACTACAAAGCCACCTGAGCATCACATTGCTGAGTAGTTGTCACAGGTCTTGAGCACTCCCTCTTGACCACTCACCTGATTGCTGTGGGGGGACAGCCAAGTGTTTAAATCCTCTGGAATGTGAACAGAGTTGTCCCCACCTTGGGGCTTTTAAGCATGCGGTGAGGGTGCAGACCCTCTATCTAGCACCCCCATTTTTGAGAGCTGTAACTGGCCAGTCCACTGCTCAGTCTTGGTAAATCTGTCTGTACAAGTTATACTGGAAATACTGATGAGCCCTTAGATACCGCCATAGCTTAAACAAACCCTCTCCTACAGCTCCAGCCATGGGAGAATTCTGGGCCCACAGTTTACCTCTTCAAAGGGCACATAGCAGGTGTAGCACTTACTGCATACAGACTTACTTTGCACAGCATTCTAAAATACCATTTACTTATGCATGAGAAATACAAAGAGTTTATTGTATGATCCGTACTCAAAGCCCCTCACCCTAGCTCACCCTTCAGCTGGGAGTCCTTGATGACCTTCTGAGTTCAGGTGTGCAGGGTCCCCCACATCAGACTCCTGCAGCAGCTGCACTCTACCTGAGCAGCTGAAAACAGCAATAGATACCAAATAGAGCAATTTAGGTGATTCCCAGATTAACCTCCTCAGGTGATCCTAGATTTTTACTAGGTGACTTCATTGCCAGGCAACCTTTCCCCTGACAAACCATTTGTTCTGGGTGGAGGCAGTCTGTTGTCTAGGAATTATATTTGAATAGAGGATCATCCCTCTATGGACCCTCTGTGGCCAGCCCTGTATCTCTAACCCTTGGAATTTCAGTCCAGCATGGAGACAAAAGCAAACAGAAAAGACCACAGACTGCACTTTCCAAAAAGAGTCTGCTGCTTGGTCAAGATACCAACAGAACTCATTATCTCACACAGAATTCATAACTTGTACAGACAGATTTACCAAGTCATCACCGTAAAATTCTTAAATATTAATAGTATAGGAACTTCCTGGGGTCCTAATCAGGATTGGGGGCCCATTATGTCAGGTCCTGTAAAAATGAAGGCAAAGTCCTTATCTGTGTAGCACAGAGATGCTGCATGTAGAAAGAAGTTAGAACAGCTGTCCCAAAAGCCACAGGCAGAGGAGAGGTAGAAAGAACAGACCCACATTACAGGGTGTGAATTTTAAGAGCCAAGCCCTGCACAGGTCTGTTAACAGAGCATCAGACGACACCCTATAAACAAGAAATATTATTCTCTTTCAGGGTGATGGGGTTCCTATTTGGGGCATGATATACTGTACATCTGACTCTCATCATTACTGACTACCATCTGTGTGTCATTTTAGCTGAAGTAGCGTGGGTTGGTGCTTATATCTGCGAAAGGTCAGGAGGAGAAAGTATTTGCAACACGCAGAGCTCCAGCACAGAGAGGACTGTGTAAGGAACCTTTCAGCTCTGAATCAGGCCTGAATTTTGTAGCCGATAAGCTGCAAAATCTTGTAAGCCTAAAATATCTATTGCTGGCTTTTTCCAGAATAAAGCTCTTTGATGATATATTTCTGCTGCCCACCAGAAAACAAAACACATCAGCATTTTTGTGGTGACTGTCTCTATTTTTTTTAAATAGCTTGACAGCATTCATAGGCACTTTGCCAAAATAAATGTTGATTTTTTAAAAAATCTAGCAGTGCAGTAATAGAGACCAGTATTTCCTATTAATCAGTTTTAAAATACTGTTCTGTTTAAGGTGTTTTTGAGAGCTTTCTTTGGGGAGGGTGAAGTACATGGGGCAAGAGAAGAGAAGAAAATGTGTTTGAAAAACCAATCTAAACCTTCAGTGTGCAACAAGGAGCTCTTCACTGGCCTCAGACATTGACAAGCAGCCAGATCCCACACAGCTCTTTTCTTTAGCGCTCATCTAATTAACACAAACAGGAAGTATTGGGGACTGTTAGAAAGTGTTAAGGTGCTGTCTCTACTGTTTTCAGGTGGGTTTCCCTGTTGTTTCCTATACCATTTTCTAGTCACATTTCCACTCTTTTCCAAAAGCTCTGTAATTCAAATAATAAATGATGATTTTATAACCAGACAGAACTCACTCTGCATAGTGTCATGATAAGCAGCTAAAAATGTTTAACTCTGCCCATTCTGACCTTTGGCAAGGGCTTGCCCCCTGGAACAAGGACTGCCACAGTTCATCAGCTAAGCATTGCTCTAATCCTGAGCTGTCCCTCTTTCCCTCCACCAGTCATTTGAGGCGGAGACCCGTAGACAGCCATAGGTGGTAATGTACCTCCGTGGGAGAAATGGGTCTCCCTGGCTGAACTGACAACTGGAGAGACACTGACAACGAGCCACTTTCCACCCAACTGACAGATGTGTAAGAGACCAAAAACTCATTTCACATAAGGCACTGAAAAGCCATCAGATAGTACCTGGCAGTCTGGATTGAGTTGGGGCGCATCTGAAAATGCTTCATATATCCACACTACCACTACTGATGAGTGCCATATAGTCCACCACTCATGTCTGCTTAAATTCTGAGCTATCTCAGCCAGTGCAAGCCTGCCAGAACTGTTTAGAATACTGGTAGCTGGAAAAGGCTCTGTGAAGCCAGATGAGCAAACTGTTCTGGCTAACGCCATATTTCCTCCTGGTGTTTCACTGCATCATCTCCTTAAATATTATGCTTTTGTAATCTTGCTGGTAGCTACATGGAAAAAGTAACTATCACTACAAGTTAACAATTAATATTATCTATCCATTCATAAATATCACGTGGTTAAAAAAAAACCCTTAAAACTGGCCTATTGGGGAAAAATTATGTTTATATTTTCTTCAATCAAAGAATGAAGTCAGTGAATGCTCTCAACCTGTTAACATTTGTACCAGAATCCTTGAATGAGTAGAAGATAAATAGTAAATAGAAAAGGGTCAACACACAACAAATTTAAAAGCATCTTGTGAATAACAAGTTAATGGGAGGAGAGGTGAAAAGGATTATGGGTACAACATCAGCACCTATCAGCAAATTAGATGTCCAATACTCAGATACTAGAGAGTAAGCCAGGGGCTAGACAACAGACAAGATGAACTGACTATGCTAACATTGGCCATAAAAGGACTAAGAGAGGAAGCCACAGAAAGTGACATTGCCTGTAACGCCTGGTGCTGACATGTCTTGGTTATAGGCCAATGTGCTGTTGAGAAAGGCAGAATAATTATTCCTCCCCTGTCAAGAAAGAACAGCAGGGTTAATTATTGTCTAGAAGGATAGGGAACAAGTGTTTTGGGGGGAAACTACCATACCATCAGTGAAGCATTAGGGGAGCAGTCCAACTCCCAAAGTCCAGTTAACTGATGAATATTTCTTGCCTAAGCACATGGAAACGGAAAAAGGGATTATATGTAATTTATCAATTGTTATTTTTAACTAGATATAAAAATGAAATGAAGTGACAAAAACCAAAACCATCCTATGCTGATGTAAGCAGTGTCAGGAATGAGATATATTCTGACATCTGGTGGCGAACTATGGGAATTACAGTAAGCCTTGCAAAATAAGTCTGGGGCTGATCAATTTGCATAGACACACCCACTGCGCCTAGCCTGAGCCCACAGCAGCCCACAGGGCCACTTCGGCTGATGAGGGAGCCCCAGTTTCTATGTTATTGGGGTAGGAATGATAAAGTGATGTTACTGTGATTATGTGAATGAAGGACTATGGACATGTACTTGGCCCTTGTTATGATGGAGGGACTCGCCATCATCTAGGTAGCACTCACTGGGCAAGGGCCATGCGTTTTCAGAACACTGTGAGATTGAGAGGGGTCATGGACAAGCACCTATACCTTTTGGTGAGGGCTCTGTCTGAGGGCTTCCCAGGCCTATTGCACCCTGCCTCTCTCCACTGTGGAATGTCAGAATTGAATTTTGCTTCCATTAGGAGCCTGGTTTCAGGCTGCTGAGCTGACAATTGCTTTGGGCTCACTGGTGCACCTGTACTAAGGCTCCCCTACTGTGAGCTGAAATCACCTAAGAGCTAAAGAAATCACTGAGTGCTGTCTTAAGTAGGGGGGACCTGGAAAAAAGTGCAGAGTGGCTGGTGCAGCAGAGCAGTCTGTGTGTCGGCTAGCAGGACGGCTAGCGGAGTGACTGGTGCAGCACAGCTGTCTGTCGACTAGCGGAGGCGTGGGTGCTGCGGGCAGAGTGACCAGCGCAGCAGAGCTGTCTGTCTGTCACCTAGCAGAGGCGTGGGTGCTGCGGGCAGAGTGACCGGCGCGGCAGAGCTGTCGGTGTGTCGGCTAGCAGAGCAGCTAGCGGATCGACGGGCAGAGCGGTTCATGGGACAGCCAGCAGAGCGGAGCAGAGCCGATTGTGGTGAGAGCTGCAGCGGAACCTCACGGAGAGGCGGCGCGGTCGGCCTTGGACCACGTAAGGTGCCCCATGCCCTACCCTCCATCTCCACCCAGGCTGGAGGTAAGACTCTGCCAATTGACTTTTGAACTCTGCACGGACCAAGGACAGAGACTCTTGGGCTGTTGGACTTTTGGGACTATTGAGTGACTTTTTGGGGTTGTGGAACTCAAGAGCCAAAGGGAAGGCCATGGCCTATTTGCTGGGAGGGGGGCTTCTGGTTCATGGTTTGGTTTATTAACCTTGTTTGTGGTGTTTCCCCAATATAATGCCACATTGTTTCTCCCTGTTATTAAAAGGCTTTGGTACACTCAGACTCTGTGCTTGCGAGAGGGGAAGTATTGTCTCTTACAGACGCCCAGAGGGGTGGTATATGGTTGTCCCAGGTCACTGGGTGGGGGCTCGAGCCGGTTTTTGTATTGTGCTATTGGAATGGAACCCCTGGATACTGAACCCGGCCCTTGTTGCTGCCAACTCTGATGGGCAGAAGGGTTACACTTAAATAACCTTAATCTAGAGAAGGGGCAACTAACTTAGGGAAATTCCAGGTTCAAGGCGGGCAAAATTCATACCTGTAGTACAGAACGTGAGTGCAGTCCCAGTCTTTGAAAGAGAAGTCTGACTGTTGTGCCTGATCCTCTATTAATTCTGTTTTCTGGGAATTGCATCACATGATTTTCATCCAGGGAAATTGATACAAAAATCCACTTCCTACTGCAGAATTGGGCAACAAAATCTAATGCAATTTTAACAGCCCTCCCCCGCACCGTTCTAGCCTTTATCGTGATGAAAACCTACTAACTGTGACTGATGTAGCAAGTGTAACTTACGTAGCAACATCTGCCCAAGTCTGCAGCCAGCCCAAAACATTAGCTGTGATGCACAACTGTCCCCATTCATTACAGTGGGGGAGTTAACTCTGAAGCCTATTGATTCTAGTGCTGCCATATGTACTGTCACCAACATTGTTTTAGCAGAATCATGTTGCTTCATCATACATTACCTACCATTACTGGAGCAGCAGCAAATTCAGGGATGCTATCAAGCATTGCTGAGATGGGGGAAGTAGGAGTTTACCATCCCCACTAAAGCAATCTCCAATCCTGCCCACTACAAGAAGGGAAAGAAAAGATGCATCCTATCCCCATTTCCAAAAGCCACAACTATCTCCTGGATACCAACTCCTACCCCACCACCAAAACTTTCTAACTATTAAAAGTCCAACTGCCCCCTACCCTGCTTCCAAAGTCAGTAGCCTCCCCCACTCTCTCCACAAAAAATAAAGTTTGCAATACAAAGTTATGCACCACCAATACAACTGTTCCTAAAATACATTGTTCCTAAGTCTTCAATCGTTCAGCGTAAAATAAACGTAACTTAATATTACAGTAATCAACAAGGAACACTCACGAATTGTACAAGTCAGTTCTCTCGCTAATCCAGCAAGAGGCTCCATTTAATAATTTATCCAGAGATGCTGTAATATTTTGATAGTGCAGCTGAGTTCAGTGCCCCATGATGCAGAAACCAAGGGGCTGTGTCACAGAATCTAAGTGTTCTACATGGAGGTCTGCATATGTGGCACACAGCACTAACCACTTAAATCAGAACTCTGAAATTCGAGCAACTTCAGGAAGATAAGCTAAGGCTAGGCTCCCAGTCTAAATGCTATCTTGTTCCTGTGTTGCTGTTATCAGACCCATGATGTTAAGGAAGTATGAGAGAGCTGGCCTAATACACCATCCCAGATTATTTTAAAAAGGACTATATACAGTTTTGGTTTGTCTTTTTAACCGAAAGGCTGGATTATGGAAATATATAGTTATGGTACTTTTTTTTTAAAAAAAAATGTGGATTATTGATCCACTGTAATATAATTGCTTTGTAGCTGTTACAATCCATTTTATATACCTAGGTTTTTCATTTTTATTTTTGTAAATACACACCTATGTACATATCTACATTATAGATACAAAGACAGTTACTTTTAATGCCAAAAACTGGGAATGAGCAACAGGGGATGGATCACTTGGTGATTACTTGTTCCGTTCAGTCCCTCCGGGGCACCTGGCATTGATCACTGTCGGAAGACAGGATACTGGGCTAGATGGATCTTTGGTCTGACTCAGTGTGGTCATTCTTAAGGTGGAACCATTAAATATTTCCTTCATTTCATGTAACTCTCTTTTAGACAGTCTTCCAAAGGGTGTCTCTACCACTGCAACTAGTGCAGAATGCAGCAGCATGCCTGCTCAGTGACTAGAACAGGCATGATTACATTAAACTCCCCTTAATTCTTCATATTGGCCCATTTTATGCTTAAAAGGGAGGGCCTTGCCTCTTTCTCCCTGACCTTCATTCGGACATGTTACTGTGTGTCCCAAGACCACTATTTACACAGTTTTCACCACTGAAAAGGAGGTTACTTGCTGATTCAGCTTTTGTTATGATTGCCTCTAAGCAGTGGAATTCATTCCCTTTAGACAGCTGCCTCATCACTGGTCCAACTTTAAACCTTCTATAAGACACTTCCATTTTATGCTTTCTTATTTCAAATGTTTAACTGGTATACATATAGACTGTTATCAATTAAAATAAAATAACTATATAATAGGGTATTGTGACAAAGCTCCAGGTCTGTACTTGTGGGTCCTGCGCTTCCTGGCAGATTTAGGGGCCTCAGAAACTCATCTAGGCCCCAGAGTGACCTCCCTTTCTCAGTATAATTGGCAAGAGTCACCACCTAGTGAGTTACTTTCATCACAGGCCAGTATGGAAGATGGAAAAGGGGGGAGCCCGGGTCCAACCTCTGCTCCGGACTCCAGCCCAGGGACCCTAATAGTATCAGCTAAGACGGCTGACCTTTTATCCACAAAACACAATACAATTCCCTGGGCTACTTCCCCACAGCAGTCCCCGCTTCTTCAAACTCCACTTCACCCTTACCTCAGGGCCTCCTTCCTTCTGGATGATATGTTGTTCACCACTCAGTCTCACCAACAGCATAATTTCCTTCCACAGCTCCTGACACCCACAACCCACCTGACTAACTGGGAGGTTTTTATCTGGTTTCAGCCAGTCCCTGATTGGCTTCAGGTGTCCCAATTAGGCTAGCTGTTTCTACTCCTTTCTAGAAGGTTCTTAATTGACCCCAGGTGTCTTGATTGGTCTGGAGTAGCCTTTGTTTGGCTATCCAGGGAACAAGGACCTGTACATCCTGAGGCTGATATACCTGCCTTCCAGCACTCTCCTATATCCTTCTGGTCTGACTCCGTCACAGTATGTATGGAATACAGGTAACAATATAGTCTCCATTTATGTATTTTAATACAATATTTAGGCACACTAAAGAAAAGAAGACATTAAATCAAAACCACACACCTGGCTATGTTTGGGTGTACTTAGTTTTAAAACAAGAGTAACAGTTGCTGACAGAAATAACCCTCTTCAGCCTGTTCATGATTCAGAGCTTCAGTTATCACTGCTTTGTATGTAATGCAAAGCAGAGAAACCAAGACACAAAGCCTACAGTTGCCAGCAGCAAGATAACAAGCCCATTAACCTCAGGACATTTTGAGAGGTTCATATGTTAAGAAGCATCTATCCCCGTGCATCACCTCTCAATTTGATAGAAATCAGTCATTACTGTTGGGCATTCTTGTGTTGGCCCAATGATTTAGTCACAGCACAACACCTTCCATAAAAATGAAATGCAAATTCCGGTGATCCACTTCTGTGCCGGTAAGAACTGGAAGGGTTTAAGAGGCAGTTAGGAGACAAAGTGGCCTTGTGGCAGGTTTCTAGAACAACCCTGTGGCAGACTCATGGACCAACATGAATGACTCTGCAAGGATCTGTACCCAGCCCATCTCTGGCACACGAAAGGCCATTCAGACTTTGCAGCAGAGGAAGACAGCTAAAAAAAACAAAACCCAGGCCTTGATGGCAATTGTCTTGCTATAAAATGACATAACTGGGCACCAGCAGTATGAGTCACGTTCAGGGATCATACACAGTCTTTTCTGTTCTGCTATTATAACACTGGTCTACAATTTTTTAGAAGTCGTCTGCTTCAGAGATAAAATGTGATGTTTATTATGTATTTTGATGTGCTGAATTCAAATATGACAATTAAAGCAACTGATTGGCTACTGTTTCTAAGATATTTAAGTTTTTACATTTTATGTCTATGTATATTGTGTAGTGTGACGGAGTCAGACCAGAAGGATATAGGAGAGTGCTGGAAGGCAGGTATATTAGCCTCAGGATGTGCAGGTCCCTGTTCCCTGGATAGCCAAACAAAGGCTACTCCAGGCCAATCAAGACACCTGGGGCCAATTAAGAACCTTCTAGAAAGGAGTAGAAACAGCTAGCCTAATTGAGACACCTGAAGCCAATCAGGGACTGGCTGAAACCAGATAAAAACCTCCCATTTAGTCAGGTGGGCTGTGGGTGTCAGGAGCTGAGAGAGGAAGTTGTGCTGTTGGTGAGACTGAGTGGTGGACAACATATCATACAGAAGGAAGGAGGCCCTGAGGTAAGGGTGAAGTGGGGTTTGAAGAAGCGGAGACTGCTGTGGGGAAGTAGCCCAGGGAACTGTATTGTGTTTTGTGCCTAAAAGGTCAGCCATCTTAGCTGATACTATTAGGGTCCCTGGGCTGGAGTCCGGAGTAGAGGGCGGGCCTGGGCTCCCCCCTTTTCCATCTTCCATACTGGCCTGTGATGAAGGTAACTCACTAGGCAGTGACTCTTGCCAATTATACTGAGAAAGGGAGGTCACTCTGGGGCCTAGATGAGTTTCTGAGGCCCCTAAATCTGCCAGGAAGCACAGGACCCACAAGTACAAACTTGGAGCTTTGTCACAGTAGATAGTAGAGTTTTAATAATAAATTGTAAACCTAGGTCTTTTCATGTGTTTACGGTTGCTTTACATGATAATATTTCACCTGTCCTGTTTATGTAACACTTTAAAAATCAGCAAAAGGGTTATATAAATAAAATGTATTATGAAACAAAAGGCAAAAAACTATTATGTACATAGTTTAGTCCTATTCAGTGTCTACTCGGCGCTTCTTGGCTTGTCTCTTGTATTCATTAAATGGAGCATCTCTTGTCACTGTCCAGCAATAGGCTGCAAGCATTGATGGGCTCCATTTGCCCTGATAGCGTTTCTCCATTGTTGCAATGTTCTGGTGAAATCGCTCACCGTGCTCGTCGCTCACTGCTCCGCAGTTCGGTGGAAAAAAATCTAGATGAGAGTGCAAAAAATGTATCTTTAGTGACATGTTGCAACCAAGACTTTTGTGTGCCTTGAGGAGGTTTTCCACCAACAACCTGTAGTTGTCTGCCTTGTTGTTTCCAAGAAAATGTATTCTACTGACTGGAAGGCTTTCCATGCTGTCTTTTCATTGCCACGCAGTGCATGGTCAAATGCATCATCTCGAAGAAGTTCACGAATCTGAGGACCAACAAAGACACCTTCCTTTATCTTAGCTTCACTTAACCTTTGACATTTTCCACGGAGGTACTTGAAAGCTGCTTGTGTTTTGTCAATGGCCTTGACAAAGTTCTTCATCAGACCCAGCTTGATGTGGAAGGGTGGTAACAAAATCTTCCTCGATTCAACAAGTGGTGGATGCTGAACACTTTTCCTCCCAGGCTCCAATGACTGTCGGAGTGGCCAATCTTTCTTGATGTAGTGAGAATCTCTTGCACGACTATCCCATTTGCAGAGAAAACAGCAGTACTTTGTGTATCCAGTCTGCAGACCAAGCAAGAGAGCAACAACCTTCAAATCGCCACAAAGCTGCCACTGATGTTGGTCATAGTTTATGCACCTCAAAAGTTGTTTCATGTTGTCATAGGTTTCCTTCATATGGACTGCATGACCAACTGGAATTGATGGCAAAACATTGTCATTATGCAGCAAAACACCTTTAAGACTCGTCTTCGATGAATCAATGAAGAGTCTCCACTCATCTGGATCGTGAACGATGTTGAGGGCTGCCATCACACCATCGATGTTGTTGCAGGCTACAAGATCACCTTCCATGAAGAAGAATGGGACAAGATCCTTTTGACGGTCACGGAACATGGAAACCCTAACATCACCTGCCAGGAGATGCCACTGCTGTAGTCTGGAGCCCAACAGCTCTGCCTTACTCTTGGGTAGTTCCAAATCCCTGACAAGGTCGTTCAGTTCATCTTGTGTTATGAGGCGTGATTCAGAGGAGGAGGATGGGAGAAAATGTGGGTCCTGTGACATTGATGGTTCAGGACCAGAAGTTTCATCCTCTTCCTCTTTCTCGTCTGACTCAAGTGAGAATGATTCTGGTGCATCAGGAACCAGCAGTCCTTCTCCGTGGGGTATTGGGCGTATAGCTGATGGAATGTTTGGATAATGCACAGTCCACTTTTTCTTCTTTGACACACCTTTCCCAACTGGAGGCACCATGCAGAAGTAACAATTGCTGGTATGATCTGTTGGCTCTCTCCAAATCATTGGCACTGCAAAAGGCATAGATTTCCTTTTCCTGTTCAACCACTGGCGAAGATTTGTTGCACAAGTGTTGCACCATATGTGTGGGGCCCACCTCTTGTCCTGATCTCCAATTTTGCAGCCAAAATAAAGGTGATAGGCTTTCTTAACCACAGTGGTTAGACTGCGCTTTTGTGATGCAAAAGTCACTTCACCACAAACATAGCAGAAGTTATCTGCACTGTTCACACAAGTACGAGGCATCTCTGCTCACTTTGGCTAAACAGAAATGTGTCCCTTTGCAAAATCAAACACTGACAAATAAGAGAGCACGACACTGAATGATTTCTAGAGCTGATATAGGGTAATTTGTTCAGCAGAGTGATGTAACCTTCGTTATGATTGCATCATCCATGACTTCTAGGAATAACATGCTGCAATTCATATCATGTATGACGCAATACCAGCTTCAGATTGCATCATTCATTGTTTTGCCTAAAAAGCAAGTACTGTCCAAACCCAGTCATAGATTTATTCATAGATTCAGTCAAAAATGTATTTTAGTCATTTCTGGTTTAAATTGAGATCCCTTACCTTTATAATTCACTTATCCTCCGCCATTCCCATGTCAAGGGTCGTATATACTGACCCAATAGCATATCTTGAAAACTAGAGCCAATCAACAATTTTAAGCATCATTTTCGTTCTCAGTGACCCAGAATTAGTAAAGTTTGACTACATTTATTTCAGAAGCATTTTGGCTGTAGAGCAGTGTAATCAATCAGAAAAGTTCTTTCCTGTTTAAACTCTCTATATTTTATGTATGTTTGTAGTGTTGTTGTAGCCATGATGATACAGGATATCCGCAAGACAAGGTGGGTGAGGTAATCTCTTTTTTTCTGGACCAACTTCCATTAGTGTGTGTGAGAGGGAAACTTTCAAGCTACACAGAGCTCTTCTTCAGGGTTCCATGTAGCTCTAAAGCTTGCTTCTGTCACCAAAAGAAGTTGGTTCAGTAAAGATATTACCCCATCCATGTTGTGTCTGAAATATTTTTTTTACTTTATTATTAAGCAGTTGGTTTTTCCAGTAGGGTTCAAAGGCAGAATTTCTTACTGTTAGAGACTCTCAGGTTAGAGAATAGTTAACAGTCCCTTATCATGAGGGACAGTCTTCATTTGGGGCCTAATTTAACCTTGGTACTACCTCAGTCTTGGTGGATTTTTTAAAATATATATAGCTGTAACTTACTTATATTAGAAATTGTGAACCATGAAGCTATGATTATGAAGAATTTAATAGTGTTTATATTACTGACATGTCACCTCTTTCCTTCTGTATTTTTTTTTTTTACACAATTGTGATTTTTGAAGGCATAAATGGCAGTGAGGCACTGAACTCCCATGGAATTTCAATGAGAGCTAGATACCTAACTGCCATTGACACCTTTGAAAAAATTTCCCTTTTAGTGGATTTGGAAGGTACTTCACTGATATCTTGAGGAAATGGAGAACAGATACAGAAATGCTGGAGGGAGAGTAGCCCAATGCAAAGTGCTAGTCTGTGATCCAGGAGACTTGGGGTCAATTCCCTTCTCTGTTGCAGACTTCCTGGTTGACCTTGGGAAAGTCACTCAGACCTGGTCTACATTAGGAAAGTTACTTTGGTGTAGGTATGTCAGAAGGGCAGTGATTTTTTTTTATTAATACTAATTAATGTTAGTATAAACATTAGTGTGGATGCAGTTATACTAGAATAAAGTTGCCTTATGTCAGTATAACTAATTTTGGTTCTTGTTAATACCTGTATAGCTCCATCTGCACTAGGCAGGATAAGGAGACTTTCCACTTTAACTATACTAGTAATGTAGACAAGCCCTTAGCCTTGGTCTACACTGAGGGGGAGGAGGGCAAGCAATCGACCTGAGATACTCAACTTCAGCTACACAAATAGCGTATTTGAAGTAGACGTATTTAGGTCGACTTACCGCGGCGTCTTCACGGCACTGAGTCGACTGCTGCCGCTCCCCTATTGACTCCGCTTGCGCCTCTCACAGCAGTGGAGTTCGGGAGTCGACAGGAGAGCACTTGGGGATCGATTTATTATGTCTAGACTAGGCCTGCTCTTAGTCTCTCTGCCTTTGTTCCCCATCTGCAAAATGGGGATTGTAGCAATTCCCGAACTCTGGGTGGTTTGAGGACAAATGCATTAAGATTGTGAGGGGCTCAGACACTATGGTGATGGAGGCCATAAAAGAATGTTACAGAGACAGACAATGCAGGCTTCCTCATGTGTTCTCACCAATGTGCCTCAACCCTGCTTCATAGCAGAGCTGGCTATTCTTCTTCTATTTTATGACCAATTCTACTTTGCAGCACTGTTCCAGAATCAACTCCAGCCAGTTGCTTCAGGTTACAGCTTGCCAGCATTACTTCTTCATATGTAATCTTCTCTCTTCAGTTCTACACTCTTTTCCCCAGTGCTGATGTCTGCCACCACAAATGAATCCTGCTTAATGTCAATGATATGTATTCATTAACACTGAGTCAAAGAATGTATTCAGCACTGAACAAGGTCTCTTTCTAATGTACCTGGACATTTGAATAGATAATTTAATCAGGATAGATTCATTTCATCCAAGCTATCCCAAAGTCCCCATCTCTTTCCTTCTGGTATTAGAAAATAAGTGTCAATAACGCCTGCCAACAGACCCCTTCGAGATACAGATTTTCTCTCCTTAGAGGAGAATTGCTCCTCTAGACCTTCTCCCCTAATCTTCTATACCACATTCATCATTAGCTGCTTCTTTACATTTTTAATGAGCCTAAACAACATCTCAAGGCAAGGTTTGATTAGCATGTTAATGAGGCAGTTCCCAACAGGCAGTATGGAGTGATAGCTCAATTCCAAACACCAACAGCAAAAATGTTATTTAAATAAATGTAGTCATTAGAATGAAACCCAGGACAAGCTGTACTTACTTGTCACACTCTGATAAATGCTTAGGCCTCTTTCTGTATGTAGCACAGTTGTAGCCATGTTGGTCCCAGGATATTAGAGACTAGGTGGGTGAGGTAATATATTTTATTGGACCAACTTCTGTTGGTGAGCGTCACGGGATCCACTCACCGGTAGTGGCACCTTCTCCTGGCCTTCTGGGGGATTAGCTCCAGCCACGTATTGCATCCGCCTCTGGCGGTCTCTCCTCCATCCTGTGTACCCCTCTCTCTCTTGGAACTGCCGCCTCTTCTTCATGACTCGGCCCTCTGGCCAGGTTACCATATGCGGTTCCACCTTTGAGGTGGGATGTAACAGTCTTTCCCAGAACAAATCATCCAGGCAGTCTACTGTCCTCTGCCTGGTATGTGCCACATCCTCAGTGACTGGTAGGGGAATCCAGGCCTATCCTCTACTGAGTTGCAACTCATGGACCCTTTAATCAGCAGCCAAGATCTGCAATCTTATTCCTTCCTGCTTTTCCCCTGAGCCTTCTCCTACATTCCTGGCTTGCCCCATCTCTGGGTTTATCAGCCTCCTAACTCTCTCCTCCCAGGGAGTAATTCTGGATACCTCTATAGTCCTAACACACCTCCCTTCTCCCAGGGAGCAACTGCAGACTACCCTCTCATTTTTCTGACCAGTTGAGCCCCATTTAATCAATCGTTGCCCCTGGCTTCTCCTCCTGATGCAGCCTGGGGAGTTAATTGGCTTATCTGACCATCTTAACCCTTTCAAGCTTTGCGTGGAGTAGACACCCCATCACAATGAAGAATCTTGTCTCTCTCACCAACAGGAGTTGGTCCAATAAAAGATATTTCCTCATCCACTTGGTCTCTCTAAGCCTTCCTTTCTAAATCATGGAATGGAGTAGCATCCTCCCTGTTATGGAAATCTTCCATGTTCTGTCTGCACTTCAGTTATCACCAAAAGTCTTAAAGCATCCCAACATGAAGCTAGGCAGAGTTTGGATGTACATGAACTTACATACAGATTTCACATCTGGTCAGAAAGGGGTTTTAGAGGGTGACATTACATAAAGTGAAAGGCAATACACATTTTAATATGAAAATATTATAATAGCCTCCCTTTGTACTTACTAGTTACTTAGCACTGGGCAAGAGAATTTTATAAAGAGAATCTGGTGTTCTGGCACTTATTCCATCTGTATTCTCCCATCGACAGAGAATTTACTGTGTGGTAGAATCTTGCTTTCTTTGCTCCAATCACTTTTGCAGAGCTCTGAGAAAATATACATTTTTCATTTCACAAGCATTACAAAATAAAAACTTGTTTTGTGAGTTCTCACAAATTTGTCCAAGAAAAACTTCTGAACCCAAACACTGCTTTTCATGACAAAATATTACTCATGACCAGAAGAAATATTAAATGAAATCCTCAGTCTGGGGATGTTTATGAACCATGAACCCCATTCTCAAGGCAAATTTAAATGAATAAAATAACTGAAGTACAATACACACACACAGAGCCTCCAGCTCAGCCAAGTCTGTGTCAATCAATCTCCGAGAGTCATGTGGGAGCCCCAGATCACTGTGAGATTGATTAAAGATGAAATGGCTGATGGACATTGCAGTACAAATCTCTCTCAAGCCGATGACAGTCTGGAAGAGTGGCATTCGACATCTCCAGAGCAGAGCCGTATGGATGATGGATTTTTTGGCTCTCTAGCAAATCCAAAAACCGCAAAATAAATTTGTTTTGTATTAATCCCTAATTGAATTTTTTCACATTGTTAAGCAAATTGAAAAGTCAGGAAAGAAATCATTCCAGGTTGAATAAAATGTTTCATTTTTGACGTCAATCATTTTTAAACAATTTTTTAAAAAATAAAGTAAAGGATGTTTTGAAATGAAAAAAAGTTTTTAGTTTGAAACTACTGTTTTGAAAATTTCAAAAAACATTTAGCTTTTTCCAAATTTTTAAGGCTTTTTTTTTCCCTAAAAAACTTGACAAAACCAGAAAAACTGATAAAATGTTTGTCACCAACTCTGCATTTTTCATCAGAAAAGAGGTTCCATCAGAAAACTTCACTTCGCTTTGCTCAGGAGCATCCTTCATGGGCAGTTCAAAATCGTGAGGTGGCAGAACCAGAAGGCAAAATAACATCACCTCACAGAGATATCAGGCTACCCTGGGAAGAGGGATTTGTTTGCATTTGTTTTGGTTCTGAGCTTCATGGGCTCCTTTTAATTTCTTACTGAGATGAAGAATGCAGGGTTGTTGTAACTGTGTTAGTCCCAGGATATTAGAGACAAAAAGTGGGTGAGGTAACATCTTCTATTGGACCAACTTCTGTTGGTGAAAGAGAGAGAGATGTTTTCAAGCTTACATAGATCTCTTCTCCAGATCTGAAAAAGAGCTCTGTGTAAGCTCCCAAAAGCTTGTCTCCCTCACGAAGAGAAGTTGGTCCAGTACAAGATATTACCTCACCCACCATGTCTCTTCGAGCTGAAGAAGGGAGTTCTCTGTGTGATGGGGAAGAAAAAAGCTTTTCTAAAAAAAAAATAGAGGCAGGGAAGTGTAACACAAGAGTGTTTTGTTTTTTTCACAAATCCGTGAAAAGTATATATTTTGCTGACCACAGATCTATGCACAAGAGCTGCAAACTCTCCCTTCTCCTACTTAAGCCTCTCACAGCAGTCTGTATGCAGCAATTCTGCTTAGCTGGCAGACTCCCAGCGAGGCGTTTCCCAGCCCTGAAACTGTCTCCTCCCCTGCCCCCTGCTACCTGCCAACCTTGCTTCCTGCACACATTTTTTCCTGATGCTACTTTCTCCCATTACTTGCCTTCCTGTTTTGTCACTTGCTTGCGGCCTTTTTATTTTTGGCTGACAAAGGAAAGATTTTAACTCTTTCTCAGCTACCCAGATCCCATGGTGAATAGTAATTATAAATACAGAGATTAGATAGATAGAACCTTTATTCCAATCTCCCCTAAAGAATCAACTTTCAAACCAATTCTAAGTCACCATTTTTGGTACCACTCATTTTGAACCCAGTCATATTTTCCAAGCTACTTATAATTCACATTTTCCCAAGCAAAATGAGCTACTTATAGCACCTGTGATGGATGATAGAGGCTGGCTTCTTTGCAAGAGATGTCTGATGAGCACAGGCCTGTCTGTGAGAAACCATTATGATGATCCATGGGTACACACATTACATGCCCAAGCATTCGGATTCTCAGTGCTTAGCCACATCATGCAGCATCAAGAAGCATAAACCACCTTAGAGCCAGTGAGCCAAGGGAACCATGACTAACTCGGCTAGTAAAGGGAGTCAAGAAGTCTGGCATACTTGGCATACTCTATCTAGCCAAAGGCAGTTGTACACATACACACACACCAGTCAGGGATTTGAACAGAAATTTTGTTGCTCTAGACAAGCTGGAGGATGTGTGCCGCTCATTGCTCACAGTCACATTTACAATATTAGTTCATGAAACATTAACTGCCTCTAGTGAAGTGGTGCTCTCTACAAATCTTCTGCCTACTTAGTATCACTTTGTGGCCATGTGCCTGAGCTGGACTGATTGCTAGGGACAATGGAGTTTACCATCTAACCTGAAAGAAGTGATTGTAGAAAAACCTATCTGCTTTCTTTTAGGGATCTCTTGGAAGTCAGTGCATCTCCAAAGATGTGTGAGCACTTTAGCTGCACAGTGTGGATATAACACTGCTGTACTGAGGGAATTTGTTTCTTGGGGAGATTATAAATGAATTAAACTTAGATTTCAGTTAAAATGTCTATCCATGATACCTAACGCACCCATGAAACCTTCGTGGATTTCTAAATAAGAACAGAATTTGATACATTTTGTGCATGGGGATAGAAGAGGCAGTAGGGTAATGTGTGTTCACTTAGGAGGTGGCACAGAAACTCAAAACAAATATGCTGAAGAAAGCACCAAAGCATCTATTCTCATTGTAGGTGTTTACTGAGGTACTTGGATAAAAGTATCCCCAGGATTAAATGAAGAGACCATTACACATAATGAATTGATGGATTTAAATCATAGCCTCCAGATGGGTGGACACATTAATCTGTAGGGAAAGATTCTGGTAAGGTAGATCATTTGTAACTGAGGTGATTCATCCTCAGAATCTGGGAAAACCCTGATTACAGAGAACGAGAGAAAGGAAAGTGAGTGCAAAATAATATGAATTGTATATGTTCATATTGAGCAATTATGTAATTTGGCATTACAAATTGAGGAATAGTGTCAAAGGAGAGGGTTGAGATATAAGCCTTTAATTAGACCATCCTAGGTTCAATTATGTATGCTCATAACCAACTGCAACTCAAGATGGCATACTATATCTCAAGATCCTCATCTAAGATGTATGCTGCTGTGAAATGACCAATACAAATTTTCAGCTAATTTAAATTTGTATACCTTTATATATATTAAAACTAAGTAAAGCAATGGAATTCACAACTGTTGCTATGTTAGTGTACGTGTATTTTCCTGACCCCTGGGCATCAGAAGAATGCTGTAATGGTGCACAGATTCTGATCCTCTGTAGAGGTGCAGAATCAGGGCTTAAAATATTTAGGTCTTTAGTATTTCAGAATCTTGTTTTTACATACAATGTTTTTTCTAGTTTTCATTTTGTTTGCTATTTCTCTGTCTGTTGCTTATGTCTGTGATGTATGGTCAACTATAATGGTATGTACGCACACACAAAAAATGAGAGAGAAAGAGAGAGAGAGGGAGAGAGAAAGGGGTGTGTGTGTGTAAGGAGCACAAATCATCCCAATGTTAATGAGCTTATTTTCTGGTGCGATTTTTCTGGCCATCGTATTATTTGATATTTTCAGAATGTTGACAGCTTTGGCTTCTGACATGTTCAGACAAACAAGTATTAATTTATGAATATCAACATAAAATCTCAACTATTCTTTCCCCCTTGACAACTAGCCCAGCTACAGTCAAGTTTATGGTTTAACTTTCAAAAATGCACCTAAGAAACAGCATTATTTATGTCCATTGATCTGGTTGTGTATTTTTTGTTTTGCTGAGGCACTTGGCACTGCAGCTGTTGCAACATAAAGATAGCTGTCAACAACTTGTCCTTCAGTTTCTTAGCAAGTCCTTTAGGCACACACACATGTGCCTGGTTTCAGGTCATTCCAATGAAATATTTATTTGCATATTTCATTGATTCGCACTACCTAAGCAATATGTCCCACAGTTGCTCATCGATTTTCCTTTGGTTGTAATTAGGAGAGTGCTTATCTTATTATCATCAGTAGGAATATCCAGAGAATTTCAATGAACCAATAGCAGATTTTCCTAGCTCTGTATATAAATTTCCAGACCAATAATAAATTCTTAAATAAATAAATAAATAAAAGTTAAGGGAAAATAACCTTTAAAAATATTTCATTTTTAGAAAAAACAGGTATTGAAAAGTTTGGGAAATTTTAAAATAAGGTAAAAGTTTTTTAAAAAAATCCAAAGGTTAGAAAGCAAGAGATGCAGCCTTAAACTCCCTCAAACAGCTTTAATTTTGCTTTCTATCCCAACCCAACCTCCACTCAGATTTTTGAAATAAACTTATGCTGGCACACAGCATATATTCAATGCATATCCCTACTCTGTTGTGCCATACTCTACTAAACATGGTGCCTCTGATAATCAGATTGTATGTGCCACTTACACAATCATATACTATCCTCTAATTCACCCTTCATATACACAGCACACAACATATTTAGTTCACATCCATTCTTAATATTTATAGTATTGTAGGATAAAGATGCTGAAATCAGATGCCATACAGTCTAATAAAGATATAGAATCTCTAGGTCAGGGAATCTGAGAAGACATGTGATATACAACAAGTATAAGGAGAGGAATATAATCAAACACTTAGCTACATCTGCAATTGTTCTTCATTCCTATAAATACACACAGTAAGTGTCAGCTCTTCTTGTGAGACTTTTAGCCTAGCCATCACTATCTGTCTACTTTTTTAAAAGTGTCACAGCAAAGGAAAGTCTTGAGAAGAACATCTTAAGGGTCAGTTCAGGGAGGGCACTACAGGTATAAGGGGCAGCATAGAAAAAAGCACTGAGACATTTTTGTGAGATACTGACAATTAGATGGAAGAGACTGGCAGGCTAATCAATGGAAGTTTTACTACCAAAGTAGCCTCTTACTATTCACAATGGACAGACTCCCTTGCGCACATCTTAAAACTCTGCATATTCACAAGTCAGCTACACTTACTCTGCAACAGAAATGATCTTGGACATTGCTAAAAGTGTACTCAGGTGCAGGCTGAAGACTTCTTAAGCTTCATAAGCAAACCACCAAAGTATGAGGTTTTAAGATGCCCCTAGCTACCAATGTCAGTAGCCAAGCCACCAAAGCATACAAGAGTTTGAAATGTCAGTTAGTGCTAGTATTTATCATACACTTGCAACTACCTTATGTGCACAGAGTGGCAGGGATATAGGAAAGAGATAAGGTCACTTGAATATCTTAACTCTCTACTTCAATACTTGCAAGGCTTGGGGAATTTTGAACTGTAAACATAACTTAAATTTCTAGGTCTAGACATTAAGCCAAGTCTTTCAGATTCCTGTATTTTAGACAGCTTTTCCCGTTTTCCTCATAATATTCCCCTCTGATCACAGACTAGGATGTTTGACATTTGATGTAGATAGGACCATTCCTGAGCATTGTATATGGAATGCAGGCCGAGACTGGGCTTCTAATGGAAAGCTGATTTAAACTGTAACTATGAAGAAACTGTCACCTTCTCTATATTAACAAGGGGCAAAATTTTCAAAAGTGACTTATGAGCCGACTTCTATTTTCAAAAGTGGCAGTCACCTCATCATTTTTGAAAATGAGACTTAGGCACTTTTGAAATTTTTACCTCGTGTTTCTTTTGCTTAAACTTACTGTTCCAACAGCATTCCTTACTGCTAACCACACTTTCAATCTGAATGAATCAACAATACATATATTGGTCTTCTCTGCAGACAGTATTGCTTAGTCCGTTTATTTAATAAGAAGGATGTCTGGCAACATTATTATTTTCCAAATGATGAGGGGATTTGACATGACATTGCCCATTAAATGTACTGTTAACTAAAACAAAACAAAACAAAAAAAAACCCCTTTACTCATGCAATAAACCTCTACTTATTGAAGGAGACTCAAGAACTTTGATGAAACTACTTACACAGGTAAGAGATTGTAATAACGGACCCTATGAGAAAACAATGCTAAGGCTGGAGTTTTAATGAAAGACCAGACACACAAAACCAAATTTGTTAAAACATGTATCGGTGGATGCAAATCAAGAACTGCCCATGTGAAATATCTGCATGGAGCTGCACACACAGATCCTGTTCTGGCTCTGTGACTCTGGATCTTCCCCCAGGACAGAACTGTTATGATTCTGTTCAGCAAGGTGGAGGGGAGACTCAAGATTTGGAGGGGTTGCACAGGCCCCATGTGGAGGGAAGCCTGGCTCTGTGAGGGCTCCCTCAGTAGAATATTTAGGGAAGCAAGTAAAGCAGGCTGAGGAAGGAGGGCAGGCCAGGGACGTCACAGTACTCCACCCCAAGGCAGGGTACGGAAGGAGCACCGAGAAATCCATCAATCAGTTAGCTGGACTAGCTGCTGCAAAGTTGTTTCCAAGCGTTGTGAGACTGATAATGGTCAGAGTTCCTTTTGCTCCAGTATTTGTGCAATGCATTTAACTGCTTTGCAGACTCCTAATCTACATTCACAAGTGCATGTTTTCTACATGGAATTCAGTGATTGCATATACCCCCTTAGCCCAAGCCACCCAACTCACATTTTGCAGGTGAAATTTAAGGCACCAGTCTTTGAAAACTGCAGGGAGTTTCATTGCATGTTAACATGTAAAAAATATTAAACGCTGTGAGTACATCTCCATTTACAGAAACAGTGAATCTCCATTGTGTATTATAATGTATTATTTGCTAAACAGCATGCTACACTGCCCAGTTGACTGCATTCAAAATGAAAGATGCTGTTGTAATGCATGTATGTAATCAGGAGTTAATGTTGCCGTAGGAACCTGACTTGTGTGAATTAATTTTCACCTCCACTGTACATTTACAGCTGTGTGAAAGTTTCCCAGTGAAACCTGAAGCCCCACAAATCTCACTTGGCTTCATGTTTTATTAAAAACGTGAAAGACCAGGTTTGTCAAAAGATTCAATAAGGTTCATTGACCTTCTAAGCAGACCTGGTGCTGCTTAAAAATAAGACGCTAAGGAACAGAACTGTTTGTAAAAGTACATAGTTTAAAATCCTTAGTCTGGTCTTGAGACTCGTCTACTGGGGGAGTCAGGGCCTCAGTCTCCACGGTAACATCATTACAATGATGGAATTGTATAATCTACACAGCTGAACACACTGGGGTCCTGATTGACACTATCCACCAGAGTTCTGGGCAGGGGGTAAGAGGGAGGAATATTCTTGTGGTTCCCCTTGCTGGATTTCATCTGAGATGGCATTGGGATAGGACTGCCCTTCTCCCACTGAAGCAGCAAATCGGAGGCTGAATACACTCCTCAAGTCTAAGAGAATCCCACAGGAAGACTGGACAACTTACATTGGTGCTACAGTGACAGGGCTTGTCCTATGGCTGCCCTTGAAACTCTTCAAAACCCTTTAAGGGGGATGGCCTAGGGACAGAGGGCTCTGCAGAAGAGTAGCTATAGCCAAAGGCTGTAATGACTTTGCTGACTGTTTCTCTCAGTGGTGCAGGGGACTATGCATATCTGCCAAATATTGGCCCTGGCCTGCACCTCTCTACACATAACTCTCAGGCTGTAGGGTCCCAAGCAGGTGAGGACTGTGATTTTGAGGCAGTTATTCCTCTTTTCCCCCTGGAAGTAAAGTGGTCCTCGTGTATCCCTTTAGGCCATCTATTCCTTTGTTGTCCAGCTGACACCATCTTTAGCCAGCAAATTCATCTCTCTTTAAGGGCCTGATCCCATGCTCATTAAAGACAATGGGAGTCTTTCCATTGACTTCAACGGGCTTTGCATTGGGCCCTGAATACTGACATTATCCCTTGCTCAGCAATGTATCCATCTCTTGGCAGATGGAAAATATCATATGTAAGACAGCATCCATCTTTCATGCCCCCAGATTTACCTCATAGGTAAAGGACAAGGCAAAGAGGACTCTTAATGGCTCTGCTGTGAAATTTAAGTATGACTAGTGTGATTATAATTATTATGAACTCTAGCAGAAAGAATAATTTCTGTGCCTCATTTATTTTAAACTGACCCACTTCTGTCATGTGAGAACTCTAGGGTAAGGTCGATGAAGAAGCATTAATCTTATGTCTCTAACCTGTCAGTGTCCTTTCTGAAGATTCCCACTCTTCCTCCAAAAACACTGGCTTCCACAGGCAAGATAAGTGGAGGGAAGCACCTTAAAAATCCAAGCAGAGAGGGAGTGTAGTACAAAGCTCATGTACTTTCACTTCAGGATGTGAGGATGCTCTTCATTTTGTGGAAGAGCAGGAATTAGAAACTTAAAGGCAAAATGCATGTCATTAGCCAACATCTCCTCCAAGAAAGCAGTGCCCTTTGTAACCCTGATTAGCACCTCTTGCTGGCACGCTGGGGTAATACAATGTTTTCTGAGGACATAACCCTATGACTTTCCAGTGACAGACTCTTCTCTGATCATCATTGCTAGTTTAATGAACAGTGCTAGTCAGGAGACAATTCCCTGCCACACAAAACACCACGTTTAGCCCAGGTTTTTAAAGAGGCCTCTGATCTTAACCACTGGCTTCAACTGGAATTGTGGATGCTCAGCACTTCCAAAAACAGGTCCTTAAATGGTGACATAAGAGTCTTACTGAGGAAGTAATTGGCTGGCTTTCCTCAGGAGTCAAACTTAATAAACTTGTCTCCTAGCATGTATTACACATTACGTCTAGGGAAAAGGAAGCCTGTTAATCCCACTTGACGTTTGGAAAGTTACATCCCTCAAGTATACAAAATAGTATTTATCATTTTTTATAATTAATCTGGCCAGATTTTGTCTCCAGTTGTGTGAGGGCTGAATGGATTTCTATTCCAGCATAAACAAGGACCATATTATATTATCAGTAAATAAATAATATGAAAAACAGAATTTTACTTTAAAAATACTCCAAGTATATTTATATTTCCTAACACGGTTTCCCGTTTGGAGAATAAAATGCATTATCAGTAGTGTTTTAATGTTTTATGTTAGCGTGCAAATACATCAGCAAATGATGTCAATGGAGTCATCATGTCTTTGGCATTTGAAACAGACCGAGCTGGTAAACAATTCCATTCAGAGCATGGAAATAACATTTTGAAATGGCCAAGATATCCAGACATTTAATAAAAATAAATGGGAGCAATCCTGCCTTTAGACTTGTGGATTTAAATAAGCTCGTCAGTTATGTAGTTCATTCCCATGAGAAACCAGTGTTTTCAAACGAGCATTTTTAAAAGGCTATAAAAAGATACCTGGAAGAAAATTTTCTAAAAAATATTTGTGTGAGCAAACAAAGTTGTATTTGGTTAAAGAGCCACATTTTTCAGGCATATTTTTCTGTGGTGTAGGCTATAGGCAGAAACAGAACGAGGACACTGGCTAAGAAACCCAGTGCAGTGGCTTTGAGCATTTCAATTAGTGCTTGGAATAAAGCTACAGTACAGCTCCTGCTGCAGAGGGTCAGTGCACTTATATTGGAAGTGAAGCTGGCTCCTGCAAAATTTATAACTGGCTTATTCGTATGTGTCCTAAAACTAGCAGTTCTCCAAGGTCTGGTCTGAGCAGTCCCCTTTGGCGTATGACCCTTGTGAATAATGCTGGCAAAAGTGAGGCAAGATGTGTGTGTAACGTGCAGACTATAATCAAAAGAGAAATCCCAATTATATATGCAAATGTCAGAAAATAATGCGACATGAGCAAATTCCTGAGGCTAAGACAGTGGGAAAATATTTTAAAACAGAGATTTTCCCCCCATCAGTTCAGTGAATTACTATAGAACAATGCAATCTTAGTGCAATGTACTAATAAATTATATAGTAATCCATCAAACTGTAAACAGGTCCTGTAGTCCTTAGCATACAGAATAGTCACATGAAGCCTTTGAGAATGAAATGGGCACAAAGATTGTTGGATTGGGCCCTTAATTATGGCTCATTTTATGAGAGCAGTTATTGTATAAATTACAGCATAATAACCATTTCTTCTTAGACATTATTTGGGTGTGAAGTACGTTTAAGCATCACTCATGCAATCTGTTAAGCACCAGCTGTGAGATATTGAGCCCTTCAGTTCCCACTGATGTCACTGGGATTTGCAGGAGCTAAGCCTTTACAGGATTGGGCCCTTAGACCAGAATTTCCAGAAGCGGATGCTCAATCTGGTACCCTGTGGACCAGTGTGACTAAGAGCATCCCAGTGCCAGAGGACAAGAGGCTCTGGTATCAGGTAGTGCATTTCAGTTGGCCTCATGAGTTCAATGTATCCCAATTCATTTATGTCATAATTTGTATCTAATAGATGTCGTATCATAGAAAACCAAACCCCACACTGATAATTAATATTCCTGAGTGCGGTATGTATGGTAAATGCCCAAAGGACTGTGCACAACTGTAAAGGAAATAGGGACTAAGAGGTATTTGAATCAGACCCATATGGGGAGTTGGTAAACAGTTTTTTTTCCAGACAAAGGAAAGGCCAACCCTTCCATCCAGATGCAGTCACAGACAATTGGCCATCATAGTCAAGTGGCCATTCATTAGCATGTCAGAGGCTGCAGGGACAGAACAATTTGCATTGCAGGAAACACCATGGGGGAAGAAATGACATGGACCTTCTCCATCAGACTCCATAACACCTTTCCTCACGGCAGGGACACTGAACTTTGAGAAGGATGGATACATTTTAAAGGTGCACTGGACTATACAGGAGTGGGGCAAAGAACCTCAGGTTATCTTTCCCCTAAGATGAAGGTACTTTGTACTCTGTGGGAGATCTTGAGCAAGGAGGTGGAAGAAAGTATAGTAAGAATCTTACGTTAAACCAAGAGCATAGTTTTGCTAAGTCTTAGTCACTACAAAGCACTTTTATTTCCTAGTCACCTTTTCTGACTTTATCCCTTATTGTGGGACTCACTAACAACCTCTTGTTCTCTTTTAGATTAAACTAACTTATTTTTCTTTTATTCTGTAGCACCCCAGTACAATGTCTGACTTGAAGTGACTATTAACTCAAGTTAAAGCAATAAGCTGCTTTGCTTTTTTTCTCTGTAAAGGCGTAATAGATCTCATTATTCCTCTTGATGATCTGGAGAACACTGAACATTTCAGGGCAGAAGGCCTTGGAGAAATTTGGGACTGGGAATGTGTTGCGGGGGGAGGGTCACTTGGCTACTAGTAACCAAGGCTGGCGGAGACCAGAGTGTGACTGGGGTGCAACAAAGAGGCTGCTAGAGTCAGAGGTGCTGAACCAGGGCTGCTCACCACACCAACATTCAGTGCATGGTTGTACGCTGCCTGGGAGTCTCCACATGGGGAGCTACAGCAGCAGAGGATTTGAAGGCACTCAGCGTTACAGGACAAGTGATGACAACCTCTCACTGGTCCAAACTGCATCCCAGAACATGACAAGCCAATTTTCAGTAGGGTTCAGCCCCAGCTATCAGCAGTGGTGGGCAACCTGCAGTCCATCAGGGTAACCTGCTCTTGGGATGCCAGACAGTTTGTTTATATTTGCACGACCACCTGCAGCTCCCAGTGGTCTCAGTTCACCATTCCCGGCCAATGGGAGCTGCATTCCCTGTGGCCTGTGCTGCTTCCTGCAGCTCTCGTTGTCCAGGAACAGTGAATCACAGCCACTGGGAGCTACAGGCGGCCGTGCAAATGTAAACAAACTGTCTGGTGGCCTGCCAGCAGATTACCCTGATGGGCCACGTGTGGGCTGCAGGTTGCGCACCACTGCTGGAAATCAAGCCTAACAGGTCTCAAAGCTAAGCTCCACAAATCACAGGCCACACTGGACAGTTGGGCAGTAAGGGTACATCTACACTGTGTTTTAAAAGTCGTGGCAGTGAGTCTCAGGGCCCAGGTCTATAGACTCTGGCTCACGCTAGGGCGCTAAAAACAGTTGTGTAGATATTTGGACTTGGAACTGGAGCTTGGGCTTTGATGCCTGGGGAGGAGGGTAGGTTCCCGAGCCCAAGTCTGAACATCTGAAGAGCAGTTTTTTGCACCCCAGTGCAAGCCCAAATCTGTAAACTCACAGCTGGGGTTTTTAAAATGCAGTATAGACATACCTTTCATGTTTCCAGTTTAGCCAAATGAAGGAGGAAGGAGAAAAGATCATAGCATGAGAAAAAACAGCCGATGACTGAAACTTTCCCTTCCAGATCACAACCATATGATTTTGCAAGGGGGTGGAGTCATTCTTTAAAAACAGGCTGAAATATTCTCCTTTTACAAACATGATATTATTTAATGCCATCAACACACCATAACTTTTAGAAGGTTTATTTACTGGGAAATGACATTTTTATGCTTCATAATTTTCCTGGTAGAATCTTCACTGTTACAAAACAAAGCCTTCTGTTGTAGGAGACAGTTAAGGCAGGCCAAGCTGTAGTCAGGCCTTTGGAGCAAAGAAACAGTATTAGGAAAAACTTAATCTAGGGCAACATTTTTTTTAAAAGAAAAAAAAAAAAGGACAGGAGACAAAGGAGAGCCTTTTCTGTGGCAATATTTCTAAATCTTTTCTGATGACAAGTTGATTGTTTCAGGATTCAGCATTCTATCTTAAACAGGAAAAAAGTTTATAATAATATACTGACAGGAAGCTGAGCTGGTTGCTAATTTTCCAATAAGACTTTCTTTCAGAAAATGCTGATTTAATAGAACCAAAACCTTCTATGAGAATATTTCAATTCCATTTAAACTTTTGATGGAAACCAGGGCAACAGGCAAGATGACCAGCCAGTCTGCCTGGTGTCCTGCCAACCAGCTACCTCGCTCCCTGATTTGCCCACCCTCCAGGCTCCCCAGCTGGTAAGTGCCCCGGATTCTTTGGCTGCCTATCTCGTGGAGTCCTCAGGCTCCACCAGCTGCCTGGCAACCAGTTAGGCAGGCTTTCAGTCTCCCTGGCACCCGAGCAATCCACCTGCCTGGGAACTGGGACTCAATGGAACCAACTACCAGGGGGTCAAGTAGAAATATTCCATGTTTGGTACTCTCAGAAGAGAAAATGTTTCACAAGTTGTCCTCCCACAATTGTATCCTGATACAGGATGAATTCCCCTTCCCTGTCTGCCCTCCCGCCCCACCCCACCCTACCCCAGGGAAGGGGAATTTATCCTGTATCATTTTAGTCTATTTTTTTTTTTTGTGGGAGGAAAATTTCCCTTTCCCAACCATCTCTAGATGGAAGTAAAGTTTAAAAAAATGTGGAGAAGGCATAAGGGGATCTGCAGCAGAGCAGTTAGGAGGTGGATATAGCTAGTACATGAGACAAATGTTAATTCAGATACTTGTTAGAATTCTGTATACTTCAAATTATAAAACGCAGTGAAAAGCAACAAGGAGAGATGGTCTAAAATCAGGAATGAGGAAAATTAATGTAGACCTCCGAAAATTATCTATCAGTCCAGTAAATTACAGCTCCTATGGAGCTGCAGAGTTGCATCTGATTTGTTCATTTCAAAATACTATCACTTTTTGGAATCTACAAGTTTATAAAACTTCATGATATATTTGTGCAAAATACATTATTGTCAGCCCACTACATCAAGCCACTCCCCTTGCCAACAGCAGCGGGGAAATCTAAAGTTCAGATTTGTGAACATGGCAGGTCATTCAAGGAGTTTTTATTCTTTCAAGTGCAATGTTCACACTTAATATTGCACAATAGAATTCAGCCCTGAATAACTGGAACTTTCACACGGCTTGAGTGAAATGTCCCATATGAGTCATGCTGATGCCATTTTTCTCTTGGTGTGTTAACTAAGATAAGGATTAAAGAAATATTTTGAGTGGAACACTCTCAGAAGATCACACAAGTTCTTGAAACTTGGAAAGGACTTGGGCCAAACAGGAATCAGCTCCAGACTGGCCTGAGATTCTGTCTCCCCACACAGGACTTCTGTGACCTACCTTGCCCCACCTCCTACTGCCCGGAAGACTTTAGTGTCTCAGAGCCAGGACACAGATTGAATTTAGCAGTGGGAGTACTAGGAAGAGGACTACTTCCTGCCCTACTTTTCTAGAACAGAGCTGGAAATAGAAAACCTTCTCAAAAGCACTTCAGTGGGTCACTGGGCAGAAGATGTACTTGTTTCATCTGAGAAAACCCCAGGATGAAGCAAGTTAGTCACTTGCCTTCAAAAGATCCTAGGTTCAGAAGAAAGTGCCTAATCAGAGGTGGAGCTGAAGAAGTGATGTTAGGGTGGAGATGTGAGAGGTGTCATGTCAAGTTTTCATCCAATGTATACAGAGCTATAAAGCTATTATATGACATTCAACAAATTTTCCCTGGTTCTTGATTTCTCTGGTGAAAACATGCTATTTGATAAATACATTTCTGAGATATAAAATATGCATCACACATAGCCAGAACCTGTTCACAGTTATTTTTGTGCCTGTCTTCAGTAAAGAAAGGATGTAAAGATATGCCTTGCCTGCTTCCCTAAAGCATAAATTAAATGAGACCTGAATCTCTCCAGTTTCCTGATAGAGCTTTGTAGCAATTCAAGATCCTGCAAAACAAACATTGCTTCCAGACTGACCATTGTGAGCACTTTGTTAAAGCTGAAGTTCTCTGGGGCATTGAAGAGTGGCATGTTGATGAGATCTTGCAACTTTTGTTGCTGTTTTCCTTCTGTCTGCAACCTCTGTTGCTTCATTCCTTCACTTCGTTCTTCTCTGGAACCAATTTACTTCTGATCCTATATCATGTATTTCTTGTACATGGTAGATTGCAGGGCTGCTACTAGCAGGTCAGGCTTCTGTATCAGATATAAACCAACTACAGAGATTACTTCTCAGAGAGATACACACTATATTCACTATAAGATCCATTAATGCTCTGCCAGGTCTGGCTAAGGTTAGCTTAAATAAAGTATTTTACACACAGGACCACTTAGTGGCTAAACAGTAAAATAGTTTAGCATTCCACTACAGGAGGGGATGGAGTCAGAAAACTCACCAGTTTTGTTTCAAATGCTGTGCTTGGAGTTTTCAGACTCAAGCGAACTCTAAATTCCAAGTGGGGAGTCACAAAGTTTTGTGACCCTAAGTAACCTACTTGGATTCACCAAAACCACGTTGAACTTAATCTATTACTTTAGAGCACTGCACCACATACATCTTTGTGCGGTAGACAGGTACTAGCAGGTGGTATGATCAACATTTAACAAAAGAGAAACACCAGATGGTTAATGCCCAAAGCCCCACAACTAGTCTGGGCCAAAGCTAAGAATAGAACTCAAGAGATGCTGGCTCTTAACTCTATACTCAATCGACTAGACCAGCAAGAGGTTTCTGCTCTCCTCTACTGAAGATTCACCCTTTGGCCCCCCGACTCAAATGAATTCCATTTTGTTTCACTCTGTTTCTAAATACATGCGAGTGCACACACACTTAAATGTAAAGTTACAGGGAAAATTCGCAGCATGTCATAAGAGGTAATATCCACAGTTTCAATGCGCCAACTCTTTCATACTGGATTACAGTAGTTTTGATGCAACTTTACCACTTTGATTCTTGAATGTAAAAAGCTACTTTAGAAAACTCAGTTTAAAAGAATTATTAAAATAAAAACTTAACACACACAGGCTCCCACTATATTTGTTTCTCATGTTCGGAGTCATGATCTCTTCAGAATGTATAAAGCAGGTGGTGTTTTGGTTCTTGAAAAATGGGTTTTAAAAGCTTGTAAGCCATACTGATTTATGTCTTATCTAGGCAGATGTAATTGTAATGAAGACTAGTGATACAGATAACACTTAAAGCTCCTATCTTCTAAACATCATGCTCTCATTTCCAAAATGTAGCAAGATGACTGTGTTCTAGCAAGCACATCCCCAAGTTCATAATGTCACAGAGATATGCAAAGCACTGCCTTCTTAGCATTCCTAGCCACCTACGTTACTGATGCACAAAATAGCCAGAACAGAACAACTCACAAGTCTCAACTGCATGCAGCAAATCATAAATATAATCAATCAAGTTTAGAACAGTCTCTCTATAAACTCCTAGTGCTATTGTTTCTATTCTGAAACAAAGGCAGCTTATTTTATTATTCAATGACAATGGAATGATTTTAGTAAATCAGAGCCTTCAAAAGTTCAGGTTATTTTTTCACAAAATGAAAATTCTTCATTAACCCTAGAGGCTACATTTTCCATGAGTGAATTGTGAGGGTCCCAATCTCACAGCTGATGCACACTGAAGTAAATATACTCAGACAGAGCCCAGGTCTACCCTGGTGGGGGGGTGGGAAATCAACCTAAGATATGCAACTTCAGCTATGGGAATAGTGTAACTGAAGTCGAGGTATCTTAGATCAAATTACCTCTGTGTCCTCACGGCGGTGAGTTGACTGCTGCTGCTCCCCCATCGACTCCACTTCTGCCTCTTGCAGCGGTGGAGTTCTGGAGTTGATGGGGAGAGTGCTCCGGGATCAATTTATCGTGTCTAGTCTAGACACGATAAATCAACCTCCGAGAAATCAATCGCTACCCGCCAATCCGATGAGTAGCGTAGACCTGCCCTGAGTGAAGTTAATGAACTTCAGGATGCTCAGCACCTTGCAAAACTGAGCCATAATTGTACAGTTAAGGACAATTAACCAAGTTCATTATCGGTACTATAAGTGGGTGCAATGCTACTGGGGTGGTGCCTTGTACTACAATGACTTCAGCTTTGACTTATTGCCATGAAACCCAGTAAGTATAAAGAAATAGGATATTTTCCTAAATCGAAATAGAAGTGCTTAGCTCAACTGACAATATGTTATTTCTTTACATGAAGAGTGTAGGTTGTTGCCTCAGTTCTGTGGTTATCAGATTTCGAAAAAAACAACCAACCAACCACGAGGAGCATGGATGGAAGCAAGGCCACAATTTGGCCTTAGGAAGATTTTATGCTTGCAACTGCACATTGATTAATGATCTTTTGCTCATTAGTCCCCACTTCCACTATATAAATAGCCTCCAGAAACCACTTTCCCTGCCTCATTGAAACATACAATAATGTTTATCCCCAAGAAAGATTAATAAAGATGGAAGTTTTTAATACCATTGCAACCAAATTATCTTACTCCTTCATTCCTTGATTTTATTCTTTAATTCAGGAGAGGGTGATGGGAAACAACTGAGACGTGGACAAGAGATGGGGGTTGGCGATGCTGAACAGTTGTGGGAGAGGGAAGAGATGGAAAAACATCTGGTTCATATATGGAGGAAATGGGGAAGGATAGCTGAAGAGTAAAAGAAATAGTGAGGAGTTAGAGTGGGAAAAGTGGAAGGAAAGAAGTAGACAGCAATAGGGCAGTGGAGAGAGGGCAGAACAACTTGGGATGTATGGAAAGAAGAAGCAGGAAGATAGAGCTAGAGGGTGTGGAGGGAAAAGGCAATTTTAATAGGAAGAGAACTTGTATGGCGAGAATTCCAGTTGGCCAGGATATAGCAGGGCCAGATGAAGAGAACATGAAGTGTGCTGCTGGCTAGCTAAGCAGATGCTGAGTGTTAACTGACAAGGAGACTGGGTGGGGAAGAACAGTTGCCAGAGTAGGATGAAGAGGGAAGGCAGGGGATGGTGCAGAGATCTGAGCCAGCTTTGAGAAGCTGCTCCTGGGCCAGCTTTCTAGAATTAGAAAATGTTAGTGCTCCAGAAATGCTGCAAAACTTTTGCCCCAAGAATGGCGCCAGTTTAGTCAACAGTGGTGTGTTAGAAGCAAGGAGTTCACTTAAAATACAAACATTTGGTTCCTAAATATTTTTTTGCAAACCATTTGAAGTAGTGATTGTATCAAATTTTACACAGTAAACAAGGCCAGGATGGGGTCCTCCAGGGAAAACCAGGCACTTCAATGAATTGCTGATACAGGTAGTGGAACTTCTTCCATCTGACCCAGTCAGAAACAATGCCCCATTTTGATGCTAGAGGTCACTATGATGTTGACAGTGCTGCTTTTTGGTTGAGATATACAGCTGAGTTCCTGATCACTTGTGTTCAAAGATTCCATGCACTTTTCATAGGAGTAGTGGTATTAACTACATTTTTCTGGCCAGATTCCTGTTTTGGATAGCTCCAGTCTGCCTACCTAAATTCCCACCCCAGTTTCAACTGGATATGGTAGTCTTTCCATCTGTTCTGTACAGGTTAGTAGTATTGCTGTAGCATGGTTTCCATATTTCATCCCTGAGGTGATCATATTTCAGTGGTTCGTGGAATGATTTCTGTGCATTTTATTTGTACCATTACAAACACTTTTGCCATTTGTAACACTGTGTGTGGCCTTGCAAATGAAAGGCTCTCTATACAGTTAAGACAGTTTACATTTAAGTCCTCACAAATATTACTATTTTTCATATTTATTCTTCTGAAATATTCACTGTTCTAAAAGAGTTTATTCATATACCCTATTAAGATAAAATGCCATCTCTCACTTTTTCAATAAATATGCTGAAACATATTCAATTGTTGGGATTCATACAGACAGATTTGGCAGCCTTTCCATATTTACTTGGACTGCCAAAGATAAATTGTACATGTACATAGCCTTCACAGAATTAGTTATCTGAATAAATGTGTATGAGGAGAATTTGACTTTTTTTCTGTGTCTGATTCACTCTCATATAAAAACTCCCATTAAAGTCAATGGGGTTGCAAAATGTTTAACTGAACAGAATTTATCCTCAGGTTGTTTCCATTGTTTATGTTCACATTTGTCAGTTATTCTTTTAATTTGTTTTTCCACTTTCAAAACTTTTTTATTGTGCTGCTTCTATGCATTTTGTAATGGTCAGCTGTGGCTTTCCATGGTTTATTTTATAAAGCTTTGATGCAAAGAAAATTTTAGAACTATCAATGAAACATTTTTCTACATAGGTTTATAATTACAGTGGATCTCTAACAACATTACAGAGTGCTGTCTAATAACTCCTTAATTCGGGAAAGCCATCATTAAGTTTAGAAGGGCAGTTGGCTCCCAGACATTTTAAAAAATACAGATGGCCACAAGCTTGTACAGATGGCCACCATTGGAGCACGCATCTACTCAACTTTGCTCTCTTGTCTAGGAGCAGGACTGATTTTGTGTTCAGTATTACTTTTCATAAAAATAAATTACAAGGGCAATGCTTGGTCTACACGGGCAAGTGGCTCATTTGTACTCTTGCATCCCAGGCCCATCTACTAGGTCTGGCCAGAAACAAAGAATTCTGTTTCACAAAAAATGTTGAGGTTCAATATTTGTTTTCATTCTACAGAAAAAGAAAAATGAGACCTTTTAAGATTTTTCATAAAAGGAGTGGGCACCGCCCCGAATAGCCAATAGTCAGGGAAGTCACTTGGCATATGGGAAAGACCCAGGTTCAAGTCCCTGTTCATCCTGATTTGGAATAGGGACTTGAACCTGGGTCTCTCCCACATGCCAAGGGAGTGCCTTGATTGTCGGGCTATGGGAAGTTCTGGGGTTGCTTGCTCTCTGACCAGAAAGTCCACCCTGTGCCTGAGAAACATTTTTGTCTAAACTGACGAAACTTTTCATGGAAAGTTTCATTTTTAACAAATCATCATTTTCCAAAAGGGAAAAATGGTAATTTCTGAACAGTTCTAACATCTATTTTAAATATCATGCTAAAGGGTGCCAGTGATTCCACTACAACTTCATAAGAATTATTCCTTTTTTAAATCCACCTTCAAATAATAAGTCAGCTAAACCCTGATCTTTAAAGCAAGTATGCTGGAAAGTGCTTTAAAACTAGCAATAGGGAGACCTGGTTTCCCCTTCTAGGCTGCCACTGTATGACATTGAGGGTGGAGGGATGGGGAAATCACAAATTTCTTTGTGTCTTAATATCTCCATGTTTTAAACAGAGATAAGGATTACTCCTATCTTTGTAAAAGACTGATCTCCAAAAATGAAAGAAGGGCTATGCAAGAGCTCAGTACTACTATTAAAAGGAATTATGTTCATAAGCCTGTACTAGTCCTGATTTCTATTTTTTTGAAACACAGGAAAATATGACCCTTTATATTTATTTCACATATAGAAGTGTTAAGGCTCACAAGTGCTAAATTTTGCTGTAACACAGAAATACCTATTGAGAAGTGAATGGAAGTTGTGTGTGCATATCTTCACTGAAAAAAATTGAGGAAGCTATTTCAGTGCCGAGAGAAAAGAGCAACTTGTACTTCATCTCCAGCAGAGCTGAAAGAAAACAATTACATTTTTTCATTTGTCCAAAAGATGCCCCAAATGCTTGTCGATTCTACAAAAGGGATAGAGCTGGTTAGATTTATTCCAAGTCCTCTTTATTTTCATTTTAAATTAATGCCATGCAATTAATAAAGCAAATTCCACTCATTTTTTTCCATGAGAGCTTGATGACCGAGTGAATCGTGATTTTGTTGGGAGCTTTTTGCTACAAGTTTTCCATAGTAAGTGATATCAAGGTGATTTCTGCGAAAGAGTTGAGGTAGCAGGTAAGAAGAAATGCTTCAAAGCTCTATGCTACATAGTTTAAACCAGTCTCTGTTAAGGATTAAGGATGTGCATGGGGGCACAGATTATTCTACATCTACTTACTGTGAAGTTTTTGCACCTTCATCCAAAGTATATGGTATCAGCCCCTGCCAGAGACAGGCTACTGAACTAGATGGGCCTTGGGTCTGATCCAGTATGGCAATTCTTATGTTGCTAGATGATTCTGTGCGCTCTGGTCTTTGGATGTAATATGACCAATACAGAATTTGTTAAGAATCTCTACTGTCTGGTAGATAATACAGAATGAAATTATTTAGACATGTTATTTTAATATTTTATAAGGATGCAGGCATAAAGGAATCCTGTGTGTTCCATTTTCATGGTACTATGTGTGTAATTCTTATAGGTATCACCATATTTAATCACAGTCCTTCCAATTTCTAAACTGTTAGGATGGTCCAGAGTGAGAATAAGGAAAAAAGCAGCAGTGCCCTACTTGAGTTCTGCCCACTGTGCATGGGACTGAAAATTCTAAACTTGGCTCTATCACTAATTCACTGGATGGCCTTGAACAAATCTCTTAGCCTGTCTGTCTCAGTTTCTATAAAAGGGAGAGCATGATGCTTATCTAACTCTCTCATAGGATTGTCGCGAGGGTTTATTATGAACTCTAAAGCACTCTGAACATGTAAAGTACTATTTAGAGCCAATAATTAATAGTATGACAATACTGATAGGTAACTTGTGATTGTGATAATTAAACTCCAGAAGTAACAGATCGCTGAAATCAAATGAAGACAACTCATCCTTTCATAGCATGTCCTTTAAAGGTTTCCATCTGGAAACTCAGGAGCAAGGCATTGTATCTGCTTACAGTCAGAATGTTTTTCTCTGAAGCGATAAAGATTAGATATTTAAATAACAGTAATAAAATGTGAACTATTTGTATTACCATAGCACCCAGGAGCTCAAGTCATGGAATTTTAAATGAAATCTTAAATTCTGCAAAACTGAAGAGGCACTAAAATACTGAAAGAGTGCTAGCTCAAATTAAATGCCTGGGAATATTTTTTCTCTTAAAAGACCCAGCGTCCACAACAATACAATCAATAAGATGTCCACATTTGTTGCACTATTGCTTTAAACAGATGAACAACGTCATTCATATTTTAGAGAAATCTGTTTAAAGTATTTTACAGAACTGGCAATAGGACAAACAGCATTTGTGAAAAGAAGAAGAGTGCGCCACCCTGTGCAGTGAAGTCTCTTCTGGGCAGACAGGACCTCGCCTACTGGATTTCAGACACATGATGACATTTAGCCTTTGCAGTAAGCTGGCTGTCAGTACAACTTGACTTGTCAATTTCACTATCCACTTTCAAATGCCAGCTGTCTCCACTGGCACTACTGGCCTGGGAATGGGCCAGATGCAGATCTCTTACCAGAAGTGAGCAATCTTGCAGCTTGATGTTTCACAAATAAGAAAAGCCTGGAAATCTTTTACCCTTCCTCTTCCTCTGCTTTTGAAGGTCAGAGGATCATAATTACTACTACAAATGAGTCACCCTAGCAACAGTCTCAGTGTACACTGACCCTTTGGAATTTAGGGTGGTTTTTTCCAGCATCCAATTACAGCCATTAGCAGTCATGACAGCAAGCCTCTGGGCTCCAAATGATAAGGGTGGGGAGAATGTTTTCTTTCACTTACATTTCTTAGTCTACATAATGGTTGGCAGCAATATCAATGGTTTACTGAACATGATGCTCTAAAGCTATTAAAGGGCTAGCTGGTTCTCGGGCTGCAGGAGAAGAGAGGTTTTTTTACCTCTGTATTTAGCACCGGTGCAACCGCTGCTGGATTCAGGAAGGATGTTAATAAATTAGAGACGGTTCAGAGATGAGCCATGAGAAAAATTAAAGGATCAGAAAACATCTTATAGTGATAGACTTGAGGAGCTTAATCTATTTAGCTTAATGAACAGAAGGCCAAGGGGTGACTTGATTACAGTCTGTGAACTCCTGCGTGGGGAACAAATATTTAATAATGGGCTCTTCAGTCTTGTAGGGAAAGGTGTAGCAATTCAATGACTGCAAATGGAAGCTAGACAAATTCAGACTGGAAATAAGGTGTACATTTTAAACAGTTAGAGTAGCTAATCATTGGAACAATTTACTAGCAGTCATGGTGGATGCTCCACCACTGACAATTTTTAACTCAAGATTGAATGTTTTTCCAAAAGATCTACTCTAGGAATTATTTTGGTGAATTTGTGTCCTCTGTTATGCAGGAGGTCAGATGACATGATTGTGATGGTCCCTTCTGACCTTGGAATCCATGAATTCTGTGAATACATACAATTTCTCAAAGTACTGAAGCTATCCTATTGTCCAAATAACTAGAGACTTTTCATCTGGCAGTACACAGCTCATAGTCAGTTACATTTTTTCCTGAGCTCCAGCTTTCATAATACACAAGAGATTCCTGCTATACCCTAGTATCTAGAATCTTTTCCCATGCCCACTGCTGGGTGAAGTACAGAAGTTCAGGTACAGGTCACACAGTGTGACTGAAGAGCCACATTTGGCAAAATAGAATTTGGCTCAACGAGGCAATTTGGTATAATAAAAAGGTGCATCTTTTGGGTTTGCCCCAGAGATTCTATGGATGAGTTCCGGAAGGATTTTTAAAGCTAATTGTTGAGTATAAGAATGTCCTTAAAATCCCAGTTTCAGAAATAAGAATTTGTCAGCTATCTCAATTAAGTTTGACATATAATACCCTTCAAAAACAATTAAACATCATGAAGTTTGACTCACATACACTCATTGTCTAGGACAGAAAAAAATGTTGACTTCAAATTTGAACAATGTGATTTCAGTCTAGAAGACTTAATTTGGTATCTTCCCAAACCAACTTGTGTGGTTTGGCAGTCTTGGGACAAAAGGATTATACTCTCCAGTTCCCTCCAAATTGTTCAGGATGCAGCCAATCAAGATCTAAAATTTTCCCCTTTCCCAAATGACAGCTTCATTGACAAAAGACAATAACCACCTACTAAGGGAACTGC
>ML677371.1:6363102-6607512 GCA_007922305.1 Dermatemys mawii | reverse complement strand
CGAAACAATGAAAGATTTAAATTAAAGAGCATGAGGCAGAGGTATGTTCTATATTACAAGCATAGATGAGAGGCAGTTTACACTTTCCTTATTCAGGAGTTCCAGGACTTGGTGCAGCACCCCCAGTAGAGGTAGGGTAGCTCTGGAACTTGGATCCCCTTTTGCAATAACCTTTATGGAGCACTCCCTGGAGCAAAGACGGAATCTGGCCCTTTGGGGCAGGATAGAACAGCACCACAATTTACAACTTCTTATATTTTCCTGTTCCCTGCTGTTCCCCACCTCCAGTCATCTCTCTTTTGGCTCCTTAGCATGTAAATCACACACACACAATGCACATCACTTATGCCATTTTAATCATCATCTATGAATGTGATCCAATAATTTGATTGGCTGTAAGAGGAAAAAGGCAAAGAGAAATATCAAAGCAAATATGGAAGATCTGCCCAAACTAAACCAGATACAATTGTTGCCTTGCAGGTGAAGGCAGGATCAGTGAAAAAGAAGGCAACTTTACTGATCTTCTTTATATTTTTCAGTCTCTGCTGAACCCTTTGCACTATAATTGTACTCTGAATGAATACAATAGTCTCTGATTAATGACCATTTAAATATAAAACTAAATCAAGGTTTCTTATTACCAGGGAAAAAGATTAAATTGCCTGGCATATTTGAAGTGGGTGAGCAAATTATTACGTTAGTGGAAAGGAGTAAATTCGAGAACCAGATTGGCATCTTCTGGACTTTTACAAATCTTCCCTTAAGAATTTAGCTCCTTTCCTTATAGGGCTTTTTTTAAAAAAAACAGTAACAATTTCTCCCAATACCAATTTTGTTGTATTGGATATACGATGCATTGGTTTCTCAACATAATTTACATGTGTAAACTTAAATGATGTTACTCATTTAAATAAAAAGGTATTTCAGTGGCCCATTGTGAAAACAATTCAACTGAAGGCCCACAAAGAAGATATGAGCAGAAATTGGGCTTAGTCTATAGATTTAAAAAAAAAAAGAGGTGGGAATTGACAGATAGGTGAAATTTGCTCACTGACAAAGCAATCAATCAATCAGCAGTACAAGTTACACCTTGCAAGTGGCCAGAATACTTTACATGTGCCAAAGGCATATTTTCCAACATTACCTAGTAGTCATGAATAAATCTGTATAACGTTGCAGAAATTCAGTTTGGACAGTTGTCCATACTTTGAGGCTTTAGCCAAACCCGGTGAACTACAAGTCTGGTTAGAAAAAGAAGAGTATATTGCTGGATTTCTAGTTCCCACATTTCATGTGTTCTCAAAGTGCTTGTCTGCACCACGCAGCTTTTAGCGACAAGGCTGTATCGACACAGCCTTTTCACTAAAAGTCAGCATGCGTAAACACTCTCTGTCGGTACTTTTCAGCACTGTTGCTGACAAAACACTTCCAGCCCCGCAAAATGTATTAGCTTTGTCTACAGGAGAGCGCTCCTGCCAACAAAAGCTGTGCTCACACTGCGACTTGCGTCGGCAAAACTTTTGTTTCAGGGGGGAGAAGGGTTAAAGAAGCTGTAAAAGACAAAAGTTGTGTTGACAACTTCACAGTGTTGTCTTTCACAGGTCTTGTGTCCTTCACGGGTGATTAAAAAAGCCCCCCCTGCAAGAGACAAAAGTTTTGCCAATGCGAGTGGCAGTGAATGTGGCTTTGTTGGCAAGAGCACTCTCTTGCCAACAAAGCCAATGCTGCTGACAGGGCTGGAAGTATTTTGTCAGCAAAAATGCCAACCAAGTACAGACAAAGAGCATTTACACATGCTGACTTTTAGTGACAAGGTTACATAGATACAGGTTTCCAATCCAATCTCAATATTTTAGTATTTCTGTATCTGATAAAGCCTGCAGATGTTCTATTATAATAATTTCCCCATTTTTCTCTAAACTGCAAGGTTTAAAAGGTTGGATGGGAGAAGTGGATTAGTCCTTCTTAGAGATGAGCCTAAACCAAACACCTGGACCCAAAAACAACTCCCCACAAAAAGTCAGTGTGGACTGCGTCGAGTTCCACTCTGGCTCTCAGTGCTGTACAATCTGCCCCAAATGGTGGATAATGACCCTTTCTGTGTGACAGAAGTGTAACCTTTCTAACCTTCCATATCTGGGGAGGATTGGAATCACAGACACTCCTGTGCCTCATACTTCTATTATACCATTCCCTTTTCTACCAATGTTATCATTAGAGCTAGACAGAAAGTGTCTGGTACTGTTCTTTTGTGAAATGTCAGCAACTGAAATATTTTGGGTTTCCATCATGGGCTTTTTTGGTTTTTAGAAGCAAGCTTTCAGTTTTTCCATCACAAAACTAAAAATTTTTTTTTTGGGGTTGGGGGGAGCAAAAAAGTAATGTTGGAAGGAAGAGGAAGGTCTCTTTTTTTTTGGCTTGAAAACACTTAAAGAAATTGTAACCACGTCTAGTTTTCATCATTTAGACCCAGCTAGAGAAAAATCTGCATTACTATAAAACCGTGAAACTGGAGGGTTCAGGGATCTCAGAAAACATTTAAATACCTGATACAATATTCACAAGACCCTATCAAGGAGAGTATTCACACAAAAATCATTACATGCATCTTTGGGAGAGGAAGCTAGTGTCAGTGTCTCCCTCTCTACTCCGACTGGTGGGGAAAGGGAGCCAGTTGGGGAACACAGTTTTAAGAGGAGAAGTGGATCAGGATTCTCAGCTAGAAACGACTCTTTCCTCTGGTGCTATTGTTGTTCCATCTATTGGCAGGATGGCTGGGAAGGGAACACCTGGAATTCCTAAAGCCAGGCGCCAGTTTTTCTAAATGATCCCCATATCAGATGCTTTTACCTGATGAGCTTTCACTTCCCCAACAAAGGTGAGTCCTATGGGATCGGTCCACTCCCAAAACAGGGAGAGAGGAAGAAAAACTCTTTCTTCTCTTACCAGAGAAGAGGGAGTACTGTCCTGTATCCTCCTTTACTCCAACAACTTAAGAGAAGCTTATCACCACAGAATGACAAGCAACAGTGACTTTTAAATAAGATTCAAATTATATACTTTGTGCTCATATGCTCTGCGCTATGGTCCAACACCATGAAATCAGAATTAATCAGCTGTAAACAGAAAAGACAAAAAATAATATTTTTAAAGTTATCCTTTTAATTAAAATATCTTTGAAAAAATTCATACTTCTAGCTATTTATAAATCAAGGCATTTGCTCCTCTCTGAGTAGAGATCAGTTTTCAGCGTTCTTTCTACAGGTTTGAAAACGAATTGCTCGCCTACCTCACTATATCATTTTTTTAACAGATCTCAGAACTTTTTATTCATTCTAGATAACTATGAGGAGACAAAGGAGTCTGGGGGAGGCAAGTCCTGAAGTGAAAATTATAAGCATACTAAAAATTTTGCTTTGATATAAATACCAGAGATTTTTTTATTACACTCATGAATTTTTTTTAAAGATATATTTGTTGTGCCATACAATTCCTATCTGTCACAAACACAGGATAACAAATGGTCTATTAGGACATACTTTATTTTATTGTCCCAGAGTAAGAAGCCTATTATAAGCATGTTGCCTGATTCTTTATCTGCCACAATGTATTTCTGAACAGAACTAAAAAAAAATCCTTTTCTATACAATCATATTTCAACTGAATGATTAGTGACATTGAAGAAAATATTTGCACAGCCTTAAGTATGTTACTGCTTTTATAAAATGGTTATTTGCCAAAGTATTAAAAGAATAAATATTAATGATCCCACTATTTTCTTAAATGTGTGCGTCATTTGGTACTGATTTTTAGAGAGGGAATTTACTAATCTTTAACAGAAAGTTTGCTGGTTTATAAAGAGTTAATTTCTGTGTAGGAACAAATGAGGAAGACTGAGTCAGGGAGACAGAGGAAAGATGCAAGATTAAGATGTTCTAAGAAATATTTTTAATATGATCCTTTTCAGATTTTTTTTTTAATTTTTTTTTTTTTTTTGCTGGTCTAAAAAGCGTTTTTATTTAGACTTGGGAAGATTTTGTATTGAGAAGATAAGAAAATATTTTTTAAAAAATGCTTTTGCAACTGTTTTCTATTATGCCTTAATGGTTTTTAATTAATTAGCTCAGAAGTATTAGTGTCTGGATGTAGAGTGAGAAATGAGCTATAAAAAGATAGATAAAAACATTTCTAAATGTGTTTTCTTCACATCTTTCTCCCCCGCCAGGCAACAAGGAGATCAATGCCTATTTGGGATGCAGAGAGTCAAAGAGACAGACAATAAGAGTAGAAATACTGAATATCCCTTTAATTGTATTTCAATGACTTTCTAAAGATAATTTTAAACATTTCTTGAATTTCTAAAGCATTAATAGAGGATTGTCATGCAATCAGCTAATTTCATGCTATTCTCCTACCCAGCAGCACCGAGAGTGAGAAGGAGACCAACCCAAAGAGTGAGGCATAGAACAGATAATTCAGAGAGCTGGCTCATCACTCTCTCATGCCCAGAGCCTGAATTCTACCAGTTCTAATACATGCTAACTTTAAGCGCATGAGTAGTTCTTTTGTAGTTAATGGGACTAATCTTGTGTTTAGACTTAAGTATGTGCATAAGGGTTGGCAGCAGCAGGGTCTAATTCAGTTTTAAAAAAGAGACAAATTATGGAAATGATATAAAATCCATGAGATATTTTCATCTTTTTTCTCTCCTCTCCTGAATTTTCCTGACTGCCTTGACAACTCCCATTTCACACACCACTCCCAGCCATTAGTCTCCCAGACCAGAAGTATTTGAAATAATGAGAAACAGTAGACAGGAAGAGAGTCAGGCCAGTCCTCACTTACAGACAGCCCCCTTCCCCCCTCCCCCACAACCTGAAGCAAATACTCGCTAGCAACTACATACCACACCACAGAAACACTAAGCTAGGAACCAAACCCTGTAACAAACCTCGTTGCCTACTCTGTCTCCATATCTATTCTAGCAACACCATCAGAGGACCCAACCACATCAACCACACCATCAGGGGCTCATTCACCTGCACATCTACTAATGTGATATATGCCATCATGTGCCAGCAATGCCCCTCTGCCATGTATATTTGCATAGAGAGAGTCCAGTTTTGCCAAAGAACAAATGGACACAAGTCAAACATCAGGAACGGCAATATACAAAAGCCAGCAGCAGAACACTTCAATTTCCCTGGACATGCTATAACAAATTTAAAAGAAGCCATAAAACCCCCCCAAAAAAACAAACCAAAAAACCTTCAGAAGCAGACTTCAAAGAGAAACTGCAGAACTAAAATTCATTTGCAAATGTAATGCCATTAATTTGGGCTTGAATAGGGGCTACAAAAGCAACTCTCTCTCTCTCTTGGTATTGACACCTCCTCATCAGTTATTGAGAGTGGACCACATCCACCCTGATCCAATTGGCCCTGTCAACACTGGTTCTCCACTTGTAAGGTAACTCCCTTCTCTTCATGTATAATAATGCCTGCATCTGTAATTTTCACTCCATGCATCTGAAGAAGTGGGGGTTTTTTACCTATGAAAGCTTAAGCCCAAATAAATCTGTTAGTCTTTAAAGTGCCACCGGAATCCTCATTGTTCTAGTAGTCAGGAAAAGGGAGTTATCTTTTAAAAATGGTCATGTTACAAGGCAGATTACATCTCTGCCCCCTTTCTGGTCTCTGAGTGCACCCCTGAGGTGTTGGCTGCTTTGCAATTCTCCCACTCTTATACCGGTATCTGGAAACAACACTCAACTATGTCAACCACCTATAACTGGGCAGGTCCAACTGGACACTCTTCTACTTCTGGGAGCCTGTGACGAATACATTTATTAGCGAATGGAACAAAGCATTAGAGATAATAATTTTAAAACAGCCGACATGCATATTTAGTCTCAATTAGTCTTACACTTTACTGCTGGCTAAGTTAGATCTGCTTCCCTCTTGAGTCACTGGGAAAGAACGGACGCAAATTAGATTAGTTTAGGAAGCCCAGGAGCTCTTGGGACCCAGCCTCATCTGTTTTCCTTTCACAAAGAGTGGTCCTGCCCCCAGACTGCTCCCCCTTCTCTTTTTCCTCAAAGCTCACCCTGCTGGTGTGTGATCCCAAACATAATTACCATATTCCTCAATAGCCTTTTCTCTTCCCCGACCCCTGCACAAGGCCAAGGTGTGAAGTCTCCCTTTTGCCTCAGACTTTTCACACACTCACACCCCAGTCAGCCAGCCAGACCGACTATCTAGAGAATGGCTCTCAACCAGAGGCCCGCAGTCCGCTGGGGGTCCCCAAGCAGGTTTCAGAGGGTCTGCCAAAATAAACCAGAGTGCAGGGATGGCATTACACTCATTGGGACATGGGACTGAATCCGAAGCTCCACTGCTGGGGGCTGAAGCCAAAGCCTGAGCAATTTAGCTATGCAGGCCTCCTTGTGGTGTGGAGCCCCAGGCCGCTGCCCTGCTTGCTGTCCTCTGATGCCAGCCCTGGATTTTATATGCAGAAAAAGAAGTGTTGTGGCACAGGTGGGCTGTGGAGTTTTTATAGCATGTTGGGGGGCGGGGGGCAGGCTTCAGAAAGAAGAAGGTTGAGAACCCTTGATCTAAGACATGTTTAGTTGTTTGGCAGTTAGACCCAGTCAGCCTTAATGGCGCAGGCCTTGCAATCACAGATTTTATGACTGTGGGAGGGAGTCTGCAGAAACTGTCTGCTTCCCTGACATTCCCACCCACCACCTCAGAAATCCTATTCATAAACCACACGGTGGGGTAGAGCTCCATCTTCTCCACCAAGCACCCTCATAGTCATCACACCTACTAAAAATATTTTCTCCTCTTTAGACAAAGTCTAATTAGGGTGACCGGACAGCAAGTGTGAAAAATCAGGACAGAGGTGGATGATAAATAGTAGCCTAAATAAGAAAAAGACCCAAAAATCTGGACTGTCCCTATAAAATCAGGACATCAGGCCACCTTAAGTGTAATACAGGTGTGAGAGGAAACAAACCTGCTCAGGAAGGGAGATGGGCTTGAAACCTTGATGGGGCTCTTACAGAGTTGCTACCCACATTACTTGTCTTGCCACTTTGAAGGTCTGTTCTCCAGACTCTCAAATACATGGGGATGAATTCATTCCTGCCTGGCACACAAAAAAAGAAATGCAGCTACTTTGTGAGGGCTGAGTAGATGCCTTTTCCTTCTTCGCAGCCTCCACATGCTGTCTCTTTACTGCACCATACAATTGTAGGGGAGCATGTGCCTATGGATCTTACAGGGCATAGTGGAAAATGATGAGCCCTTTTGTGGAAGACATTTGAAACAAGCCATTTCATTTTTTAGCTTTCCTTAGTCCTAAGTCTACAAGTCCAGGTCTGTTTCAGTTGAGCGAGGGAGAAACAACTAAGAACTGAAAATACAACCAGAAGCTACATAATGTCTAATGATTATACATTTACCGTGTGGGGTATTTTTGTCCATCCAGTGTTTGAGGAGGAACAGATGTCTCACTTGCGCCAGGAAGACCAATTATAATGATCTGAAATGCTATGCTCCACACATTCGTGGCACCTTGCTGCAGGGCAGACAAAGTCTGGGGAGCAAAGTCTCATAGGTTTGTTTACATTATTTTTTCCTTCATTTAGCTAGAGTACATTCAAACTGTTTATTATACACTTCACCAAATTTCAGCAAAACAACCCAACCAAATGAAACACAATCTGCCTGTATTTAGCCACATACCTGGCTTTCTGGCGTTAGTTACTGTTTCAATATCCTAGGGCACCAGCAGATGTAAGGTCTGATAAAAGCTGTTTCACTGATTCCATGCCCAAGAAGACGTAGGTCTTATTGTGTATGCACACAGCTTCACTGGATATAAAACTGGGGATTTTCGATTCTACATTTTCAAACTCCACCAATTCGTTTTCTCCCTCTCTCATGTCTTCAGTCTGCTTAAATCTGAACATGTGATTACCATCTGCCTTTGGAATTCAGTGTCTTTAGCTATTTTAACCAAAGAATCCATTCTCACAGCACAAAAAGGCTAGGGGAAGTTCCGGTGAGATAGTTTCAGGTGGTTATTGTTTAACATTTATCAGTATGCACCGTGGGCCAAGTAGCACTGCTCTACATGGGTGTTAGTTGAAATCAAATGAATTGCATCTACTTTCTTCAGAGCAAAATCAGGCCCAGCAGTTATTTACTAATAAGAAATCAGGTTGCAAAGTATCCAGGTTTTGTGGCCTTTAGAACTTGCAGTGTAGAATCTTGTTTTGTTTGAGGAGCTGGAAGGAAAAACGTTGTGAACCATAGAGATACCTTGGCAACTATGTCTTTGCTGCAGTTAACCTAGGTGATGGGCACCTGGGTCTGGACATTTATGTTAGCCTAACCTAGGTGTGAGCATCCCCACAGGAAAGTTCCCTCCACATTACTGTGCCTTCTCTGTTACTGCACTCACCAGCACTTCTCTGGGGCGTATCACAGAGCACTCTGTGCTGAGCTGCTCCAGGATTCTCTCCAGTCAACTGTGTCAGTTGCAGCAGAACTTGTCTGTCCTTCAGAGGGAATTGTGGGAAGGGCACTGAAGCATACAGATGAATTTGCCTATGTCCTCACTGTAAACTGGTCATGCCTGAACCTGGGTAAAAGTGGAACCTGGGCTCTAGCCCACATCCCCAGCTGGTGCAGTTAACCAGGCTTAAAGCACCTCCAAACTCAGGTCAGAGATTTTCTGTGTGGATGGTAGGAGGAGGTTGGGCTAAAATGCAAGTTAAATGTGCAGTGAAGAGACATCCTCAGTTATAGAAGGATATCATGGTTACAGCTGGTTGAAGATAAAAACAGAAATCATCAGAATGGGCACCTGACTTAACTGTATTTGCACACCTCAAACATGTCATGGATTTTAGGATGTTTATTTGTTCGAAACTTATACTGGAAAATGCTGTATTTGCTATTCCCTAGCTTCAAAAATTTCACTCATTTCACCAGGGGCAGACATGATACCAAGTGACTTTGGTAATCAAACATGCACTACAAATGCTGAAAAGCAAATAGAGATAACAGTTTGCTAAGAATCAGCAGGCTGAAAAGCATTCACCCCAAATGTTCCCTGAATAAAGAATATTTTCCAAGAAATCATGTTTGTGATGATGATACCAGCTCTGATCAAAACTGTAGGTTCAGCTGAAAACTGACAGACTCATAGCTGGAAGCCAGGCTAATTCACTTGTGTATTAGGACAGATCAAACTGATTGTTAAAATGTATAAGAATGTATTTGATGTTTAAGCTTTGTTAAAACTAATAGGATGCTGCATGCACTGTTTTCACTGCTCTGTATTTTGTTATAATGCAACATCAAACATTTACATTGTATGTACACATATAACTAAATAATCCATCAAAGGAGAAAGAAGCCTCATGTAATGCAAATGAAGAACTTTAACAGGAAAGTGCGAGTTCTTTCACATTTGAAGGCAGGTGGTCATTGTGTGGGAGATCAAAGACTCCAAATGCGCAAATCTCTCTCTGCCAATCAAAGAAAGAGGCCATGCTATTAGCCAGGATGAGTAAGAAATGATGTCCCTAGCCTCTGTTTGTCAGAGAATGGAGATGGATGGCAGGAGAGAGATCACTTACTGTCAGCTTGTTTTCTGTAAGGAGAAGCAGCAGCTGTAAGTATGGTTTCAGGGGATGATCTTGCATCTTTGGACTGTTTGGATTCTTACAGAGCAGAATAACTAATAAGATGACAGAGATCCCCAGAACACTTCTGGGACACTGGCAGATTATTACGTCTCTGCTACCACTTGGAATTATAGACTGCCACTCACCCGTACATACATTTTACCTGCTTTAACCTCTCAATAAGTCATTTCTTTTTCTCAGCTAATAAACTTTTAATTAGTTTAATATAGGATTGTCTACAGCAGGGTCACATCGGGGTTGCAAAATTGTATGGAGGGCTGGGTAGGGAAGGCTATGCCTCCCAAAACAGCCTGGCCCCACCCGCTATCCAACCCTCTCCAGTTTCCCGCCCCCTAACTGCCCTCCTCAGAATCGTTGACCCATCCAACTCCCCCTGCTCCTTTTCCCCTGACCACCCCTTCCTGTGACCCCCCCGTACTCTAACTGCCTCCCAAGATCCCACCCAACCCCCCCTGCTCCCTGTCCCCAACTGCCCTGACTCCTATCCACCCTCCAGCCTCCTGACAGACTCCCAGGACTTCCAAACCCTATCCAACCCCCCTGTTCCCTGTCCCCTGACTGCCCCACCCCAGAACCTCTGCCCCATCCAACTGTCCCCTGTGCCCTGACTGTCCTCCGGGATTCCCTGCCCGTCCTCCGGGATTCCCTGCCCCTTATCCACCCCCTTCCAGTCTCCGCCTCCTTACTGTGCTGTTCAGAGCAGCGTGTCTGGCTCCATGCAGAACCAGACATGCTGCCTCACATGACTGCGCAGTCCCGCCCCCTAGAGCGTTGCCCACGCAGTGCGCTGGGGCTGCAGAGGCAAGGGGACAACAGTGGAGAGACTGGTGGCAGCCTCTCCGGCTGGGAGCTCAGGGGGCTGGGCAGGACGGTACCGTGGGCCAGATGTGGCCCACGGGCCGTAGTTTGCTACAGGCATTGTCTCTAGGGTAAGATCTAGGATATCAGTTGATCTGGGGTAAGTGACTGGTCTCTTGGGACTTGGAAGCAATCTGAAAATTGTGTGATTTTTTCTGTAAGTAACCATTTATAGAGTCAGGCTCAGACTCTAAGGTCAGAAGGGAACATCATGATCATCTAGTCTGCACATTGCAGGACACAGAACCTCACCTACCCACTCCTGTAATCGACACCTAACCTCTGGCTGAGTTACTGACATCCTCAATGATTTAAAGAATTGAAATTACAGAGAATCCACCTTCACTCTAGTTTAAACCTGCACGTGACCCATGCTGCAGAGAAAGGTGAAACCCTCCCAGCATAGGCACTGCCTTATTTTTCCCCAGGAGTGCTCCACCCCGAGACCCTGCTCCCCACTCCATCTTCCCCTGAAGCCCTGCCCTCGAGCCCTCTCTTCCTGCCCCCTCTCCCAAAGCCCCTGCCTATCCGCCCCTCACCGCCCCAAGCTCCTTTCCATCTGCCAAAGAGCTGATTGGTGGCAGTACTATTTTTTCCATGAGTGCTTGAGCCAAGAGCACCCATGGAGTTAGCACCCGTACCCCACAAGTCCCCTGCCAATCTGACCTGGGTGAAAAAAATCCTTCTCAACCCAAAATATGGCGATCAGTTAAATCCTGAGCATTTAGGCAAGACCCACCAGCCAGACAACTAGGAAAATATTCTCTCTAGTAATTCAGAACCCTCCCCATCAAGTGTCACATCACTAGCCATTGGAGATATTTGCTGCTGGCACTTGAAGATCTGCTCCTCTGGAAGGTCATTCCAGAACTTCACTCCTATGATGGTTAGAAGCCTTAGTCTAATTTCAAGCCTAAACTTGTTGATGTTCATTTTATACCCATTTGTCCTTAAGTCCACATTGGTGCTTAACTTAAGTAACTCCTCTTCCTACCTGGTATTTCAAGTCCAGTTTGCTTGAGTGACAAGATAGACTGGAGAGTCTAAGGGGACTTCTTGTGACTCCATGGTCAGACTGTTATAGAGAGTGACCCAGAAGTTCATTTATTACTGGCTTGTAAAACCTAATTATAGAACATAACACCAGTTTGAGGTAGCTGCCCTGTTTTTGAGTCTGCCTTGAGGTAGGTAGTCATGGTTGTGAACCACTCAATAACACAGCAATGTTCACAAGCTATTTGCCACCTATGAAGAACAAACAAAGAGCTACATTCACAAAGAATCATTCAATGAGCTCTAATTATGACCAAATGGCATTAGAGCCACAAAATATTCAGAGCCCCCTACAGCACAACACTCATATAAAGGTTCATTTGTTAAAGTACACTCTGAGAAGTTGTGTAGTCAGGATCACAGATCAGCCAGTGAACACTTTGCCAGAAGATGAAATACCTTAATACACTTGCTAATTTTGCATGGGATAAATGTGGCCAAATCAGTCTCTCCTGATTCCACCTCTTGTTGAATTAATTTCTCATATTAAAGAAAATCTAATCTTCATCTGGACTCAAAGAATATTTTTTATTTCTTAATGTATCTACTAAAAGGCAGCTAAGCATAGTGAATTATTTTAAACAAGGGCTTCAGACAAACTTCAGTAAAAATTCATGCCCGCCTTCTCAATCCCTCCCACCAAGTCACATGACAATTATTCCAAACCCCAGACTCCTCCCAGCCTCCCTGCCCCAACTTACAGGAGTTTCTTCACCATATATTAGCTTGAGCTCTCTCCTTCACCTAACATATGTGCAACCACTAGGGACTAGGTGGGGGACCAATGTCGCATGTTCACAAGTTCAGAAGTTCCTCAGGAACTCAAGACCTAAATGCTGGAAATAAGATATGTGGTGACTTTATTTTTGCTTTTCATCCTGATTTTACTGGCCCATAGAAATCAGGAAAACTCAGCTCTCAACTGCATAAGACACGGGGGAAAAATACAAATCAGATGTTTACCCTCAGTTGGAGCATTCCTAAAATACAGCACTGCTGCTTCCTTTGCTTCCAGACTCCCTCCCTTCAGTAATTGCATTTTTATTATGTACAGTAAGCTTGTCTATAGACTGTAGTGTTTGATCATTTCATTATAACCAGCCTATTTTGCATCAAACCACAACTGAAACAGCTGGTCATTCTAGAGCCAACCCAGAGATACTGCACACAAGTAGCACACAGAGCATTGACATTTGAGATACCCAAATCAAGTTCAATAACAACATGAACCTGGTATTGATAAGATGCCAAAGAGGGTCCCACCTGATTCTTAATGGTCCAGAATCACAGCAAACCTTATGTCCATGCCTGTAACAATAAAAAAGCAGCATGTTCTGACTTGTAATGTGCAAATATAACAAACTATTTTAAATAAAAATATAAAAATAGCATATTTCATGCGTACTGAAAATTACCATTTAATTTTTAAGGATGCCACCTGTTTCTAGATACTAATTTTTATTTCTATCAATGGTTTGCAACACCGTCCTGAAATTACACATATACAGAAAACTGGTGGTTACAAAATCAAGTACTCAAAGGATTAGGAACTGCCAGATTTAAGGATGGCCACGCAACCTTAATTCAGCTCCTTTTGTGCATATGCATTATGATACAGCCTTCAATTATATGATCACATAAAATTTCCAAAAGGACTCTTATCTCAGTGTACAATTCTCAGTGCCCCTCCCAACATACATAAATTGATTCAATCTTCTCCATTCACCCCAGTCCCAATCTCCCCTCCGTGTCTTCCAGTCCCAGCCTCCTTGCCCAGCTAGTACCAGCTCGACCTATCCCCAGTCTTTCTTCCCAGTTCCTCTGTTTTCCCCTCCCACTCCTCCCCACTCCCAATGCCTATCTCAGCAGGGTTCTCCTCCAACTCTACTCTTTTTCTTGCCCCCAGTCCCACTCTTGCTCTCTGTGTATTTCAGCCCGGTAGCTTCCTCCTCCATGCTGCTGGGTGCCAGCAGGGAGGTCATTGACAGCACACTAGAGACAGATGCATGCACAGTCTGTTTACATGTAGAAGTTGTGAGGGTCTGTATCATGCCCAGTGCAGACAGAATCTTCAGGCAATTTAAGCTGCCAAACTCTAAGACATCTCAACTGAGCATGGAGGGGAATGAGATTTTTCAAAGATTTATAGTGTGCATAAATTTGGGCAGATTTTCATAGGAAGAGCAAAAGGTACATCCTTGATACAAAGTCAGTCTCCTGCCATATTTCAAGTTCCTGCTCCAAAGCACGAGGGCTCTAGAATTTCTCAAAGAAAAGACCAACAAATTGTTTTTAAATTCCAAAACATGTTTTTCCTTAGCTTGGTTCTCAGAAAAAGTTGACCCATTGAATTTTTCCCAACAATTCAGCTTGATATAGACCCTTGGCATTGAAAAATGTCAGCCTAAACAGTTAAAGTTTGGCTAAGGTATAAGCCACTGAAAACAGGGTCTCATAATGGGAAGTATCAGGTAACTTAATAGACTCTGATACGCAACATCATGGGCTGAAATGTCAGCATGCAGGGAGAATACCCAGCTCAGCATTTCCTTTACATCAAACAGACAGCACCAATTCCAGTGGCTGGGAGACATCAACATCCCGATGAAAAATAGCTGCTTGAAGCTGCACAAAATGGAGTGCTAATGATGCTTTGAGGAATTGGTTTCCTCCTTTTTGCTCTGATATTTGCCTCTCAACTATCAAGACTGTTGCTTTCTGGGTCCTTCACAACTACTGGAAACTCAGACAGCTGGAGCTGCTAGAAATGCCCTCTTCAACCTTTGGCTGTCCAGAAAACTATGCCCTGTTCAAATCAGACTCTGAATTGGCCATGGTAATCCACGTATGTGACCTGCAGGCTTGATTATTTTGCAGGTCTCTGTTCCTAGGCTCTGGCTTCGCTCCCTGTGGAAAAGACTCCAGCTAGCTGATGATGTAGCCGCCTGCATGCTCAGCAATGCTTGCCACCAACAGCACCTACCCCAGTGAATTGTTCACTCCACTGGCTTCCCCACTGTAAAGTCAAGTAAAACTGCTTATGATTTTCAAAGCCATCCACAGCACCAGCCTTTGGCACCTGAGGGACTCTCTCTCTCTCTGTCTCCCTACTCCTAAGACCACAGTCTCCCACAACATTGTTTCAGTGGACTGTCAATGGACAATGCAACTATCAGCTTCTAGGGTAGGACACATAATTGCAGAAAACAGCTTTCCCAACAGCAGGCACCTATCATTGTAACTTACTTCTGGCCATGAAATTCTCTTACCTGCATGTCTTTAAAAAAGTCTCTGATCAATACGGGAAAGAGGAAAAAATAGCCATCTTTGGAATGCGTAATATAGAATTCTGAGACGTACAAACTAACACTTCCTATGAATGTTGTCATTTTCCTCATTGCAAGGTTTGCTCTGCTATGTTTCCAGTGGTGACTAGGCTAACTTAACTGATTGGTTTACTTCTCCAAGTATCAGGGTCATTATTTAGATCAACAAGAAATGTGCCCAGCTCTGGAAATACTGGACGAAACCCTGTAATCCTTATTAGCCCTTATTTAAGCAGAGCTCCCCTTGATTTTAAACAGGAGTAGGGTCTCAAACGTTAACACAAACAACTGTGCAAATTATACACCATCTCTGTTACCACTACCAGTCTTAACAAAACGGAACCCAAGGGCTTGTCCACACAACACAATGGCCTGGATAGTTATTCAATGCTAGCTCCCTGCCTGGACACACCATCTGCCTTTTTGTGGATTAAGATAAACTGCAAAAAGGTTCTCTTCATGTGAAATAAGTGCCCTCATGGAAAGTTAGTGTTTTAAAATTCACATTCTTGCTTATTTCACAATTGCTTCCCCCGTACTCAAGCCTTCAGTGCTAGCAGTTCTGCCCGCTTATATTCAGCCAGCCCCATCTTGCAGGGATTTGGCAGTGATGAGCTAGCAGATGGTAATTCAACAGCGCTGTTCAGCAGAGATCATTAATAATATCAAGCTCCTTTAATACTTCAATTATAGTTGTCCCTTTGAAGGAGCTGCTTACATTCACACATCTCCCCTGATCAAGAAGCAGCTGATTTGAGCCACTCCTCTTATAACGTTCAGTCCTTCCAAGGGTGGGGGACTCTGGAGAAATGATTCTAGTGTTTGCCTATCCACATAGCAGACTAAACAGAAGTCTCCCAAGCTGTCCAAAAGGGGAAGTGTCAGGACACTTAAGATGGGCCCAAATTAGATAGCCAAGATCAATACCTCTTCCACTACTTGACTTGGTATTACTGTAAGATTTTCATATAAGCTTCTTATTTTTGTTCATCCATCCATGCCCATCATAAAAATAATAATTTCCATATGAAGTTCTCCTGGTACTTTATGAATGCTAAGATTCACAATAGGTTTGGAGCTAGGATGGTAAACCTTCACATTAGGGCCGATTGAAAAGTTTTCAAATGAACCATTTTTCGCTGAAGAATTCAATTTCTTCTAAATCAAAATGTTATTTAAGAACATGTCTGTAGCAAAGCGAAGACTCATCACTGAGGTGCTTCCTGCTGGTCATTTTGGGAATTAGCTCTTTCAGCACCCAGGGCGCCCTCTGCAGGTCGATGTCTCGTCTGCCGCTGGCCCTGTGTCCCTCCTGGACCCCTTACCTCAGGGTTCTGCCCCCAGCAGTGCCCCCTCACCCTGGGTCTCCCCTCCCAGGGGAACCCCCAACCCACTATTCCCACCTTCCCTCAGTGGCTACTGCCAATCCTCATCTAGCCCCCGCTCACTGGGGCAGACTGCAGTCTGTAATGGCCACTCATCATTGGCAAGGGATTAGGACCCGCTGCCTCTGCCTATTCTCGGGCTGCACCTCTGTAGTCCCAGTACCTTTCGGGCCTTTGGGAAGGGCAAAGCCTGCAGCCTCCTCCAGTCCTGGCCCTCTTATAAGGGCCAACTGGGCTCTGACTGAGCTGGCCACAGTGGTGGCTGCTTCCCCAATCAGCCCAGTTTGGCTGTTCTAATCTCTGTTTACTGGAGTTGGGCGGCCATGCCACTACAGCGTCAACTTCAACAAAGTTTTCCAATGAGAAAAGTTGAAAGACATTGTTTCAGTTAATTTCTGACTTTAATATATATTAAATATTAATTTTCTATTCATATTATATAATATAATTATAACTTTTTTATATCTTAAATATGAAGTCTAAACAAAACATTTCAATGATCCCCAAACAAAATTTTTCAGAATTTTCCTTTTGTGGGAAATTTCCAAAATTGCACTATTTGTTCTGAATCAAACAAATATTTTCTATATGAAATGTCGGAATTTCCCACAGAATGGGAATTTCCATTCCCAGCTAGCTCTAGTCTACATTTTGCATTAGATAAACTAAGGCATAGAGAGAGTTAGTTTTTTTAACTGTATCCACTCATTTCAGTGTCTCCATTTTTAGTTATCGAAAATGAAAAAAAAATTGGGCTAGATCATAAAGTGATGAGCAGCTCTGGTCTCAGATGTCAGACTTTCTGTGCCTCTAGTTGGGCAACCAAAAATCTAAGCACTCACATTTAGTGGGGGGGTTTGAAAGTATTGGGTGTGTGACCTTAGCAAATCACACAGAGAACGTGACAACGCTGGGAATATAATCCAGACCTCAGGTGCCAAAACAGTGCTTTAGCCAGAAAACCATCCTTCCACACTCAAAAGCCATTTCCTGTTCTCTCATAGGACTGGTATTGTCTGCAACGTTATCAGATGCTGCTAAGATTAGCTACCCAAAGATTAGATTCAAACTCTCCAGCTCCCTCAATGCTAGGCAATAACTTAAGAAAATGAAAAAGTTATAATTTAAAAATTTGTTTGTTTCAAGGGGATAAATGACATTTCCAGATTTGCTGGACTGGAAGTGAATGCATTTTTACAGTTATGTTTAACCCCTCTAAAAAAAGTGACAAAATACATTGCATGGGTGCTACCAGACCACACTTCATAATGCACACAAACTGTAAGATGGATTGCATCGATGCATTTCTCAGCTAAACCAACTTCTGCTTAAATGTTAGACAGGGAAAACAAAAAAATTGTTTAAATATTTCTGATTGGCTTTGAACTGCACATTCCTAGTTATACTGATGAATAATGACAGTGGGAATTGTTTCAAATCCTCTTTACTGGTAGCTTTCCATCCATGAAAGGAGGATAATAATATTTACTTTATCACAGTGCCTGGCAGGATTTTAGTGGCAGGGGTGAGAAACTATCACCCCTGCCACCGAAATCCTGAAATTTGACAAACTATCCAATAATTTTAAAAAATTGAATATTGTATTGTCAAAATTTCTATTTGCTCTCCAGTAGAGCTGGATGAGTGTCATGGGGTCCCTGGACTGTAGGACCACTGAGCCTTCTGTCCCACCAGCCTGGGCTGCCTCTCACATGGTGATGCTGATGTCAAGCTACAAAACTCTGATAGGTACTGGATTTACATCATACATCTTCCCTCCCCCTCTCTGCTCACCCTCTTCTAGCCAAATCCCTGAACCCAAATGAAGCAAATGACATTTGGGAAGGGGAGAAAAAAATCACACTCTTCTGCAATTTCTTTTTAAAGAAAATGGACCATGTTTTCCACTGCATGCCAGATGGTGAAGACTGGACATGCAGAAGGTACCTAATTAAAAGCACTAAATTTGGGAATAAGAAGTGTCAGTCACCATTTTTTTGATATACCCGGAAGTTTATTTTCACACTTTGCAGTAAAGGCAAGTCAGTTGTCCTGCTGAATACAACATTAAAGATTATGGAATACATGACACAGCTCTTCTCTGTTTTACATTTTCTTAATCAGTATTTCTAAGCTGATTTTATATTTTAAATGTACTCTTAGTCTTAAGCCTTCTTAAAGTAATCATTCCAGATGACTACATACTTAACTCACTGAAACAAGGACATTATTTTAAATTGATCAGTCACAAAGGTTTAGAATGTTCATAACAATGTTTACTGCTTTTAGAAAAAGGATAAACTAATTTACTTTGTCTGATCTCCATAACAATAGATATGTTTATGAAATTTCACCAACTTTAAAAAATAGGTTTCCAAAGATTTTAGGCATAACAAAGGCTTTTATATTTACTAAGGTACTGATTTTGCTGGAGGGTTCTCTTAAAACTAGTTAATCAAATAGTCAGAAGTAAAGAAAGGGAAATTCATTTGTCCAGCTATCTAGAAGGAAAGGGGTGTTGTCCCTTTAACGGCTCTCTTCAACAGGGACGTGAAGGGAGAACGGGACTGTAGGTGCCGACTCTGTGGGCACTCCAGGGCTGGAGCATCCACGGGGAAAAATTGGTGTGTGCAGAGCACCCAAATGACAGCTCCTTGCCCCACCCGAGCTCACCTCTGCTCCACCTTCACTTCCTCCCCTGAGCGCACCGCCGCTGCTCTGCTCCTCTCCCAGGCTTACTGGGAGTGTGTGGGGAGAGCTGCAGGAAGTAACCCTGGCGGGTGGGGGAGGGGAAACAGAGGAACCGCTCCCTGCCCCAGCTCACCTCCACTCCGCCTCCTCCCTTGAGCGCGCCACTGCTCCACTTCTCCCCCTCCCTCCCAGGCTTGCTGCGTGAAAGAGCTCTTTCGCATGGCAAGCCTGGGAGAGAGGGGGTGGAGTGGAAGTGTGGTGCACCTGGGGGAGGAGGCGGGGCTAGGGGGGTGCGAGTACCCACTGGTGCAGAGTAAAGTTGGCACCTATGAAAGGGATTGACAGAAGAGACAGGAAGAGTTTGGAAGCAAGTTTTTTGTACTAAAGTATTTAAAATTAAAATGTGTATTTTAGATAAGGGTGGCCTTTTGAAGGATTTATTTTTAAAAAACTATATCTGGAGAGCAAAGCATTTAATGCTAAAGATGAATACTTAAATTGTGCATCTAGAAAGCTATGCAAGGATTTTTTAGAGATGTGATTTTATAATCTTCAGCAACACACTAATGAAATATTTTTAAAGCAAATTTTAAACTAAAGTCCTGTAGACCAAGATGTTCCAAGTAAATATTACAGTAATGCACATCTGCTTTAGTCAATAAATTCAGAAAATGACAGTATATACCTGGGGGTTGGCAAATGTCTGTTAAATGATTTTATTACCACTTGAATGGCTCTTTAACAGTTTCAATATTGTGTTAATAGGTCTGGCGGACTAGAGGCTTTTTCAGTTTTAAGTTACTAGATCCCCTCAAGGGGAAGACACACCAGGCTGTAGCACCTAGTTGTGGGTGACTGCAGGAAGGGTCAGACCCAGGGATTACTCAAATTTTCTGGTGCCCTACACAGCTGCATAGCTGCCTAAGGACAGCACTGCATATCTAGACCAGGACACTTCCCTCTTGTATAAATGGTAAGTTTGGAATACGTATAATTCCTTATGTCAGGAAGAGAAAATTTGTAAAGGAAAGTGTTTAGGAAAGACCTGGTCCTGAAAAAGAATGTGAGGATTTTCTTTATGCAGATACTCCAAAAAGGAATTTGGGGATTTGTTACCAGAACAATATAAAGAGGGCATCTACCATAGGCACCAATTCCGTGGGTGCTCCAGCCCTGGAGCACCCATAGGAAAAAAATGGTGGGTGCTGAGCACCCATTGGCAGCCCCCATACCAGAACCTCTGCTTCCCCCCAGCACCTCTTGCCCACTGTCGGGCCCTGCCAATCAGTGCCTCCGGCTCCCTCCCACGGCCTATCGCCTGCCATGGATCAATGGTTTTGCAGCATCAGGAGGCGCTGGGGAGCGGGGAGGGGAAGGGAGCAGGAGTGAGGCACAATGCGCTTGTGGGAGGTGGCAGAACTCGGCAGGGAAGGGGCGGGGAGGAAAGAGAAAAGGGCAGGGGCAGAAAGAAGCAGGCTGGGGGAGGGGGTACTTCACTCAGACCCCACCATCAGATTAGAAACTCAGCGCCTATGGCCTCTACCAGTCCCGCATTTCAAGAAAATTCTGCACCCTTAAAATTTTTAGAGAAAAATGTGTGCAGTAGGGAAATGTTTTGTTAAAAAAATTGATTATTTTTTAGACATTGCAATGGCAAACCATTTTGAAAGGCATATTTGAAGGTATTTTAACTAAATGTAAAGAGTGTGTGGTTTCATAATATCACTATTATGTACATGATAAAGTACATGTACATGTACATGATGTTGCTTTATGTACCAACCTGAAATGTAATCTGCAGCACACATACTAAAATTGGAACGATACACAGAAGAATAGCATAGCCCCTGCACAAGGATGACATGGATATTTGTGAAGGATTCCAACTAGCACAGCTGATTACTAATGTAAAAAGCCATTTAAGTTTAGAATATTTATATTAATGTAGAATTAATTAATTACTGTCACTACTCCAGCAACTCGCTCTCCCAGCCCAAGAAGACACAAAGAATGCTCTCTCCAAAAATTACTATGAAGTATCAACAACCTCATTAGCTTAAATAGTTATTAGAGACTCTAAGAATTATTGATTTTTTTAAACGACTGTTTTTAAAATTCTTATATAAAGAATGTTTCAACATTTTTTTAAAAAAATTCCCGTTGAATGCTAATAAAACTGAAGGAATATTTTCCAAAATGGACAGAATCAAAAGGAAATTCAAAAACTAAAAGTTATCTGACATGTTCCCTAACAGGACACAGCCAATTAGAAGTGTGCTGCACATTCATTAAACAGACTACATATCAAAAGCTGAAAGTGTCAACAAAATCAACTCCTGAAGACAAGGAGCCGATGAAAAAAATGACAGCATAGCCAGCCTGAATCTAAACAAGCCTGAAAAAGGAGTGTTTTCCTATAATTTCATGAAAATAAGAAGAGTATAAAAAAAAATCGGAAGTGATCAGCCATGCCACTCAGCTACTGTACTCAGACAGGATGCACTCTTCAGCTCATTCTGTCCATCTCTGTATGCCAACTATCACAGAGGGCTAAGAAAAACAAAGACGACGCAAGAAGAAACCAACTCAAGGAAAACCTCTAAGATTTCCTCATGGATTGGAGACAGGAAATTAATTGACACACTTGCACGGTATTAGATTTAATAATGTGTAATGATTTTACTGTGCTACGGTAATGCCTTTGTAACAAATTATTAACAGGTTTAAGATTAGCAGCCATGTTAGTCTGTATCCGAAAATAAGACGAGGAAGACCTGTAGCACCTTTGGGCTGGTCTTCACTAGCGCGGGGGATCGACTGTAGATACGCAATTTCAGCTACGTTAACGTAGCTGAAATCAGCGTATCTACAGCCGACTTACCTGCTGTCCTCACAGCGGCAGCGGTCGGCGGTGCGCTCCCCCGTCGACTCCAGCTTGCGCCTTTTGCGAGCTGGAGTTACGGAGTCGACGGGGGCGCTGCTGGTGATCGATCTCTCCCGGCTGTAGTGAAGACAAGCCCTTTGAGACTAACCAGTTTATTTCAGCATAAGCTTTCGTGGGCTATAGCCCACTTCATCTGAAAGCTTATGCTGAAATAAACTGGTTAGTCTCAAAGGTGCTACAAGTCTTCCTCGTCTTAAACTATTAATAGTTTCTCCTATTAATCACCAAATGGTCATACCACATATTCCAGGAAAAGATACAGGGGCTAAACAGACAAGTAGCAGGATTTAAGATTCTTAATATTCATTAACTGGCCTGTTTCAAGACAGCTCCTTAAATGGCTTCTAAGTAACTGATTTAAATATTTTCTTTCATTTAAAAGGATTTAGTAGCACTGACAACCTATGCGTTTACCTGAAGGCCAGTAAAAATAGGAGTACTTCACTAACAGAATATGAATGCAGAGCCAAAATAACGGCTAGGATGTTCCTTTATAACAGAGTGAAATAGATTTGTGAGGTAAGCATTTGATGCTCTGGCTCTGTATTATTATCCAAATGTGATGCTTCGATATAGTAACTAGAGCCAAACACTGCTCTTACAGCCATAAAAACTCATTGATTTAAATGGGTTGCATGATTGTAACCAAGGGCCAGAATATCACCTTTTTTCAGTAAAATAAGGTATTTCTACAATTGTTGTTTGAAGGCCTTTTGTTGCTAGCACAGGTGAGTAATTACACTTTGTTGTGTGGGTTGGTTTATCATACTACCCATAGCATTTAGAAAGAAGTGGGTTTCTATGGAGGTCCAAGTATTTCTATTCCAGGATCTCTCCAAAAGCTGTTACAGAGCTGTCTACCATTCTGTGAAATACAACTCATATTGCAATAAAAAAAAAAACCTCATAAAACTATAGGATAAAATACCTTCGCCTTAAGGGCTGAATTACATTTTCAGGTTTCTAGAAAGAAAAAACAAAAATAGAATAAAACTGAAGTTAGACTGCAGTGGCTATAATGAGATTTTCTTTCCTATCAGTGCTGTGAAGCAAAGGTCACGGTGTTAACGTTCCATAAAAGTTTGCAGCATTGAAGACATTTTAAAAAGTCGGCAGATGATCTCAGCCTTTGCATAGACTTCTCTCCAAAATGCTTAATGGCGTTGTCAGCCTGAGGTGGTTAGTGAACATTCTAACGTCTGAGCAAAGGTCAAGGCAAATAAAATATGCTAGAAAACTGAGCCCAAGGGTTTGTTCTGAAATGTGGTTCTGAACACAATCCATCAATATGTACTCTCTGTTCTATTACTCACATGATCGCCAACCCTGCTTCACTGTAAATCTGTGGTTCAGAAGTGATCAAAGATGTCATGGTTTTGGTCATCTGTGTCAATTACTAGCATGTGATTTATGAAAAAGTATACTTTAATAGATCATAATGCTAACAGGTCAAAATCCAACTAGCAGGTTATAAATCAGGTACCACTTGAAAATATAGTGTGATTATATGCAGGCTGGGAGCACACTCCATTATTAAGAGTGCCTAACACTTCCTATCACAGGAATCAGCAACCTTTGGCACATGGCCCACCATGGCAGGCCAGGCTGGTTTGTTTACCTGCCTCACCAGGCAGCAACATGCTGGAGTGCTTCTCTCTCATCATGGCTGGTTGTCTCCATCTTGTCAAGACTTCCTGCGTCATGCCCCAAGTTCTCCTGTGTGATAGAGCCTGTTTATATTATCTGCCCCCCACCCCCCTGCCTTGACTCTTTTGTTCCGTGTCTGGCAAATTTCTGCCGCTCTCCTCATCCCTCTACTCTTCAGAGGAGGAAGTATCATTTCCCATCTTGTGTGAACTCCTTTAGCATCTCTACTGTCCATTCAAAGCACTGCAAGTATTCCCCGTTGCCTTCAGTGGTCTGGGGAGACATGACGGACCCCTGCCAGCTCATAGTACATACACATACAGAGGCTTTCCATGATGCAGCCATTTCATGATATGACTTCATGATATCTAGAATTCATTCAGTTTACAGAGAGCCCCCAAATCATCACAGTGGTCCTGTGGAAAAAAATAGAACGTGACCATGTAATTCAAGACTCACAATGCGCACGCGCACACACACACACACACACACACACACACGGTGTGGGGTGGGTAGTGTGAATTAAGGTTGTACAGGCCTCTCTCAGTAGCTAGTGTTCTGAGACCGGAAGCTTATTTTTTAAAACTGGGTGTCAGTTGGAACGTGCAAGAGCAGCGGCAGCCTCATGAGTTTGGATAGAAGCGTGGGGCGGAAGGTAGGGTCGACTGCTGGAAGCAAAAACAAAGACTGAAGAAGGCCCCCTTATTAAGCCCATGGCAGTTTTTACACTTCTGACAATACAAGACACTGACATTATCCACAACCACATCTAACCGCAATGAGGCAGCTTAAAGATACAAAAGCAAAGTAAGAGGGAACAAGAGAGTGATGTAGAACAATGCACAGTCAAGCCCAGCCACCTTCTCCAGTTTACTTTGTCACAGGCTATAAAAGCCATGGGATAAGGATCATGGCCTCTATCTCGCTTTCATTGGGGGAGCAAGGTCAGCTCTTGTACAATGACCTTGATTTGCATGCCTGGGGAAGGTGCATGATCAGATTGTGGGAAGCACATGAACCTCAAACTTAAAAAGCAACATCGAAAACCAAAGGAGGAAAATTCACTGTTCATTCACTATATAAATTCATGGTGGAACTTACTGGTGCAGAATAGTAACACGACAAATAGTGAAATGAGTTATCAAAAAGGAAGGGAGGGGCATGGTCAGTAATGATCTAACTCTACTCCTTTTGATGTCAATGGACATTGGCTTTATGAGAGCAGAGATAGGCTAGTGTTGAGCTCTTTCAAAAAATCCCATCCCTGACACTTCTAAGAATAGCACCTGCCTTTACTGGATGTTAATAAAACTGGAAATGTTACCAGTCCCAAAGCTCCAAGGCATAAACTGACCACTCACTTGGGTCAAAGAAGAAGAGGTGTTTTGCAAATTTTGTGAGTGTGTTATTTTCGTGCTCAGAAAGGCATGGCAGATTAACTCCTCTAAAGAATGAAGTCTATATACAGAATAAGTACCCTAGAGAAGAAGGGAGCTGTAGAGGGAGGAGAGAAAGACTTCTACGAGTTTGCAGATAGTTCAATCCTACATCTTGACTTCTGTGCTGATGCTGCCAACAATGTTGTCAGTTAAAGGTGTCAGTTTCATAATATGAAGACACGTCCACCAAGAATTGGACCGAGACCAACAACTTATTTCACACAGGCTGCCACACAGCCATCAGAGGGTAGCAAACTTCTAGTTACTCACATGAGTAGGCTGGATTAAAAGCCAGAACCTGAGAGGTGAAAAGAACCATCCATAACCCATTGCAAAAGCCACCTGTCTACAAAATATATAAAAAGTGTCTTAGCATTATGTGCTGAATGGCCCCAAAATAACCAGTACTAATACATCACATGGAGTTGGAGTCAGTGATCTGTGGCAGGTCTGGATGACTCATACCTGCAAAATAAAACTAAAGGTAAGGTACATGACAAATGTGTTGAATGCCCCTCGTTCTCCCTGGATACTTAGGGCACTCAGCACATATTTTTAAAGACTTCTGACTCCTCCTCTCTGGGCCCCACAAACACTTGCAGGTCACCTTTCATTGTAATTGATGGTATCTGATTTACATTGGAGAAAGTACTTGCCTTTAAAGAGCAAGTCTGCAAAAGCCTCTACTCCCCACTAGGTAAATAACATCTGAAAGATTCACTACCGTGGGGGACACATATGCACACTCTAAAAATTAAAAATGAATCCATTAAATCCAACTTGGGGAACAAACAAAGTTAACTCACAACAAAATGGATTCGGCTCTTTTCCAAATCTCCCGCTATGTGGGCCTGGGGACAATCCAGCCTTCACATAATGTATGCCCTTCCCAGCCTCCCTAGCCAAGGGTCTGATGCAGACATTAAGGCAATCATAGACCATTCAAAATTAGCAAGGAATGGATTCCAGGGAGACAGCTAAATCTCAGGCCTATAGGAATGTCAGTGGTGATACCTGCTCCTAAACTGGTCTTTAATTGGGCATTATTTCAGGAGTCTGGGCAAAGGTATGTACCCATTCGTGTTCTTCCCCACCCCCCAAATAAAGGGAAAACTACTATATTGTGTGGATTAAAAACAGTCTCTCCACATCTAGAATTTTCTCCAGTTCAGTAAGAGTATAGTTAATTTACAGCAGTATGACTATGAGAGAAAGTCTTTGAGACCTGCCGTGGACTTCTGGGCTGACTTCTCTCAGGGCAATAAGAGATATTTCAAATGTTCTGTTTTCCTACAAGCATGTTTGTTTGCCACACTCTTGGAAAAGCACACAGCAACATTCTCACACCGGCACAATTCATTCTTTAGTTTTGTTATCAACAGCAAGAGACTCAGAGATGGCTGTGTTGTGGTTCAGGGTCTTTTTCTCTAAGTAGAACCAAGAGTGGGCTCCACTGAAGGCAACATGCTGTCAGAGCTCCTCAGCAAAGGGTGAAAGCTAATCCTATTAAAAGAAACACCACTGAAGTGACTACTGAAGTCAAAGAAATTGTCATAGTTATGTGAAAACTATCAATGAGTTCTAGGCAGTAGAGAGTGTGGTCTTGCACGGGGTAGAATTTCATCTGTAAAAAACACACAACCAAACAGAGAATATACTGTTTTGGTCCCTGGGGAAACAAGAAATTTTCAGTATTCAGGGAATAGTTATAGATAAGCAGATGTCTAACAGAGGGAGATTCAGTCCAGAGAGATGGGCATTGAAGGTATCAACTACTTCCCCTTCAGATCTTCGCCCAGTCTGATCTGACTCTTCTCTCTCTGATCACCAAATCGGTCTGATTCTTAAAGTCACCAGCTTTTGGCAATGATGTGGTTTCAGATGGTCTTCTGGGCTCTGGTCAGCTATTTTATTCCATTTTATTTATATTCCCAGGCTTCCCAAACCAGGGAGTTTAAGATACGTTGCTTTCCTCCCTACATTCCATTTCTTTGCTAACACAGTACCTAGCCCAATTTGCTGCAGTTAGATCTGTTGAAACTCTGAGATGGATTTAGGCAAAAATAACAGACTTGGAGAGAAGAAAAGCTGTACTGTTTAACCACTTTCCAATTCCGATTGTTGGGATATTCAGTCTGAGAGCAAATCAGGGGTTTTCCCTACCCCATGTATTAGAAGATCCCAACTGCTAATCACTTTGCCATTATTGAAATTGGTTATTTTTCAATTGTACAGCTTCCAGCACTAATGAGAAAGCATCTGGTTTTTCCAGTTAGCATCATTGGTTGATTTTTAGAACATTAAAGGCATGTTTCTCTCAGTGGTGATTGCCAGGGCCAATGACTTGCAGCACCCAAACTCTGTCAGCTATTTTTCTCAGAATTATCTTTTTTCCTGTTAGCAAAAAATTTCCTCAGTATTTCTTGTAATATTATTGAGAGTGTCAAGATTACAGTATTGCAGAATTATAGGCAATTATCTTGGAGAAATGATCTTTGTTAGTTATTTTAGACAGTATTATGTACACTGATAAATGTTTCCTTTATCTGTACCTAAGAAATTCAGAGACAGAGAGCCTGCCTCCATGATATCCACACAAGCAAACAAAATTATTATGTGGTGTGAAAAAAAATTGCACTTTCTACTAAAACTTTCCTTCTGAATACATTCCATACTGTACATTATTCACACTGCTCTTTCTCCATATATGTTCAGGCAATTGTGTTATTAAAACATCCTCATTTTTAGGTGTCAGACACAACATGCTAATGAAAACAGTGTGAAGAGAATACCACGAACGTGCCTCATTGAGATTTCTCACAGCTGCAATAAACAGGGACAGCAGTAAATTAATCAAACTCAAGTTGTGAATTAAGTAGTCTGTAATCACATGCCATTATCTGTGTTACCTATAACCTCCCTTCACTTTCTCCTTCATCTTGTTCCAAAGTTCTGTTGTAAACTCTTTGGGGGTACAAACTATGTTTTACTATGTTTTTGTACAGCATCTAGGACAGCAAAGCCTCAATCCCAAATGGGTGCCTTGGATACTAACAGAAGTTAACAATAATAGAATGTGTAGATCTAGATTTACTACTTTCATTCCATCCTGCCATGTGGTAAGGGAGTGGAGGAGTAAGAAGTTGTACCTGACATGTCTGAAGGTTGCTGGCATCAAGCTGGCCTGAGGTTACTCTGACTTATGCCCTGTTCTGGGGCCAGTATATAAACGTAGCAGGTAGCCACCTTCATTTCTCCCCTCACTATTACTACAGGGGCCCATTGCAAGTGTAGCACATTCAGAACCAATAGTCAGGAAGAGAAATAGATGTGAACCAAAGCAGCGTTCTGCTTAGAGGACCTACATTTAAAGACATCACCCAGGCATTTATGGAACACATCTTAAAGAAGGTTAGTGAACTAAATGATAGCCTTTTTCATTATGGTTGGAAGTCACTTTGGAGAGCATGAAGCACGAACAACAAAACAAAAGCCAACGTAAGAGAAAGATGACTCACGTGTTTCATTTATTTCTCAAAGTCTCCTGGCGAGATCTTGGGCCTCTAACATATTGGGTACTACCTTATAAATACCAAAAACCTCAAGAAGCTGGATGCTAATGCATAAAAAGATGGACTATGAATGAGAGCATATTTAAAAAGCTTTCCCCCAGAGGATCCTTAACTGAAGAAATGAGACAAAACAAGATCTTTGTAGGGAAGAGTGAGCAGCAATCTGTCAGCACACTTATTCTACACTCAATATTAAATAGAAATTAATGCACTTTTACATCATCTTAGACATCCTTCTTCTCCCCAGAACTAACCAGCCAACCTAGGGCTAACTTCTAGTCCTGCACTGAGATGCTACTACGTTTGTCATTTGATGGGGTTGATCCAACATACCTTTAATGTACCTTAGAATTACTACTCCTTCTCTATGTATTTATGAGACCTACTATTAGAAATCTTTAAGGTTCAAATACATCCATAACCTGCAATAGCTTCTTTCTGGGGAGGAATATTAAAATGAATAATAAATTTCCTAACTAGACTTATCGGTAGTCAGAATAACAGCATGTTTATATGGAGATATACCTATCTCATTGAGCTGGAAAGACCTTGAAAGGTCATCAAGTCTAGTCCCCTGCCTGCACTAGCAGGACCAAGTACCATCCCCTGACAGATTTTTTGCTGCAGATCCCTAAATGACCCCCTCAAGGATTGAACTCACAACCCTGGGTTTAGCAAGCTAATACTCAAACCACTGAGCTATCCCTCCCAAAGCCCTGAAGTGGTCCCCTTCTTGCTCAGCAATACATTAGATCAGGAGTTTTTAACTGCCCCTTTTTAAAAAAAACAAAAAAAAGGAAAAAATAATCAAATTGTGGAAAAAATTGCATATTTCTCAAAAAAAATTGTTTTTCAAACTTTTAACAAAACCTAGAAAATGTTAGCTTTGTTTTGTACAATCCATTTTGCTTTTATTTTCCCCCTTTTTCATTTTACCACTGTGTAACATATGACTGGTCAGCTTATTCCCATTCTTTCAATGTGGTAGTTTTCTTGTTTGGGTCAATGTAAACATATCGGTGGAGTGTGGTCAGGTCATCAGAACTGCAGCTCACAGAGGCATAACTTTGATGTTATGATTGGCTAGGTCTTCACTGCAAACAAGGTGGGATTTCTTTCAGCTGAACAACAACACTTTAAAATTTTAGCAGACACAAGACATCTGTAGTTTTCTCCACGAGGTAGCTAGGTAAAGTCAATACTAGTCCCCACCCCTGCCAATGGCTGACCTCACCTAATTTACCTCATAGTAAAACTAGTGCTTTGTCTCTGCTAGGTATTTACAGTAGAGTAGGAGAGATGATCCAGTGGTGGGTATGTTAGCCTAGGATTTGGGAGACCCAGGTTTGGTTTCCTGCTCTGCCACAGACCTCTTATTTATCCCAGGCAAGTCACTTAGCCTCTCTGTGACTCAGTTCAGCATTGGTAAAATGGACACAATAGTACTTCCCAGGTCTACTATGTATCCCATCCTCCTTCCAAGTGCTTGAGCCAGGATACTCATTGAGCTGGATTATGGCCCTCCAGGTGCAGACATCTGTTAAGTCCCTCGTCTCAGCCAGCAACCTGAAAACATCTCATACAGAGATTGCCTCAAATTCCTCCTTGAACGGTGTGTTCATGAAAATGTCAGGGCCACAGGCTCAGTAAAAACAATTAACAGGCTGGGGTCAAGCTGTCCAGTCTAGAAGCAGCACCAGTCTCACTTTTCTGTTGGGCCAGTCAAAACCTCCTGGTTGTCTTTAGGCAGCATCTGAGGATATTCCCAGCCCAATGAAAAACTGCTTCTGGCCCTGACAAAGAATGTCTTGATCATGGACCATCTCAGATCTCTCAATGATTATCTGCACCTCTCCACTCTCTTTGTCTCCCTGGCCTCTTGATTCACTCTGAAGGCCCAGAATATGTCTTTTCTGCTTCCTTTCTCTGCAGGCTATACAAACATCCAGAGGAGCTGCCTCACCTGTGACGAAGTTCCATCTGAAACTGGTCCTTTTGACACTTGTTTCACCAGAAGTGAGCCAGTTCCCACTTCACCTGCTTATACTCCCCGTCTTCTTCCTCTGTTTGTCTGCCAGTGTGAAAAACCCACAGGAGTCACAGCAGCATTGGACTCTACTCAGAATCTTAGCTCTGAGTATGCAGGGATACCTGCTAGAAAAATCCCTCTCATCCATTTTAAAACTAGCTCCCATTTGGCTTGATTCACTTGCAATCTTCCAAAGGCCTCTCTTCTCTGAAGCCCCACCTCATCCTGTAGGCACCAGCCACTGAGCTTCTAATTGCCATTCCCATGCATGAGGGACTTGGAGACAGATTTTAAGCACGGCATGGTCAGAGCAAGCCACCAGCTCCAGCCTGCAACGTGCAGCTACTATACTTTCCTTTCTGTATGGTCTATATGGCTCCTTGCTTACCTTGGACAAAGCACTTAACGCCCCTCTTCATGCCCCAGAACTGAAGCAGAAGTGGCACCACCCCTCACCTATTATACAAAGAGATACCCACTTCCTTGCAGGTATGAATAAGATTACAAGAGTTTCTTCTGCTGGCCAGGAAAGTATGACCACCTGTCCTATGACAGGTGGAGTTCTCTATGACCACAGTGAAGTCCAGCAGAAGGGAGAAGCACAGGTCAGAGATTCTTCCTTTGCTTCCTTTCATGATCTAAGCACTGTTATATTCTTCACCTCATGCAAATTCAGACTCACACCAAGATAGCACTCCGGCGTCGCACTGAAATGCATCTTCAAGTCAGGCAAGTGGTATTAAGTGGCAATTGAAGGATACTCTTATTTTCAACCACCAATGCAAGAACTTTGCCCAGATTGGAGGCTGGGGAAAATTTACTATCAATTAACTCCAGAAGTGAAATGGATTTTGAAGCCATTGAATAGGAAGTGAAGTTAAAATTAAAAAAAAATGTGGAGCATATCTTTAAAATGTTGCTCCTGTATTTTTGTGGACAGATTAAAATGATGAAGATTGAGGTGTTAAATGAATGATGACTTGTCTGCTATGTAATTTTTTTTTGCATTAATAGTGCAAGTGAGATTGCTTAATATCCAAATAGATCCTTCTCATTTGAATCCTTCTTGCTGACATTCAAGTGAACAGTCCTTTACAAAAATTCTTCAATTACAATTAAATAAAAGTCGACATTGAAGATAATATTATGTGTTTGAATAGCTAGCTAGAGTTATCAAGCTAATTGCCTGGGCTTTTGCATTACTCATATCTTTATCTATAAAGGAGAGAACATGTACAGCAAATTATTCTTGGTGGCTTAAAGGGGATATGACTATTTTAAAAATAAGATGTTCTTTTGGTACGTTCATTTTTGCCACCATCATTCAATCGCTAATTTATTTTTCCACTGAGTATATCTGTATGGTTTCCCTGGCTCTTAGAGGCAAATGTGTGTGGTGCAATCTACATACTTCCACTCTTAAATATAATGGGCTAAAATCTCCCATTACACAAGTATAACAGAAGAATTTGGCCTATTTACTTCTCCCAAGTGTTATTACTTACAAGCAGTTCTTGCACCATTGAATTCTGCACCAATAACAAGGCAATGTGAGCAAGTCCCAAAGAGGGACTCCCATATAACCCCATGGGTTGCCAGATGGTAGCCTGATTCTGTCCCTGCCTTTTGTCAATGCAGAGGGAGTAGGGATTTGGGAAGGATGTCAGGAAGGTCCCACACACACCCAGAGGATTCCTAATTCCTCAGAGGTGGGGAAGGACTTCAAAGTCATAAAAATGACATTTGCAGTTCAGGTTAACTATTCTCCATATCTGGATAGGGGCTGGAAATGGCACAACTATTTCTGACCACATTCTGACCCTGTCACTTGCAGAGGAATTATTTGTTTATCCATGCCCAGTACAATTTACCACAGCTCAGGCCCAAAAGATATCAAGAGGGGAGCAGGTATATCGAGATCCAGTAAGGGAGCAGTTTAACCCAGTCAGGAGGATCCCATTGCCAGCATCCGACGAAATGGGTATTAGCCCGTGAAAGCTTATGCTCTAATACTTTAGTTAGTCTTTAAGGTGCCACAGGACTCTCTGTTACTTCTGCAATTCCAGACCAACACGGCTACCCCTCTGATTCATTGCCAGCAGATTTCCCAGATGCACTCTGCCTCTACTAGGGAAACCATGTTCCAAAGTCACAGTCAGTGCCCACAGAAGGAGATAGACAGCTGGATTGAAAGTGCAATCCCAAGGTGGCTAAAGCATAACCAAAACTCCTGTTTAACCCAGGGTAGATTAATTGTGTCTCAGTTAGTCAAGATTCTACTGTACATAGATGGTCTTTGATTGATGATCTTCCCCTGAAGGGAAAATGGTGTCAGAGCTGGAAAAGGGGTTCCTTTTCTGTACATTTGGTGAAATAGAACTCTTCCCAGTACCACAGTTTCTCTCCAGTACATTTGCACTCTCTTTAACCCTTTCCCATCCAAAAGACAATTGTGCTGACACAAAATTTGCTCATGTTTCCTCTGTCCCTCTTGCTCCTTCATTCCAGCTCCTTGCACAGAGTCTGCAACTCAATTTTGACACTGTTTGTAATACCAGACCCATTTCTATTATGTTCCTTGGCAGTCTGTTCCATATGTTAACTACTTCCTGCATAAATTCCAATTAAATCAGTTTAGCATTTGATCTGTTCTTTCCTTAAGTCCATGCCCCATTTTCCAGTATCTGACCTTTGCTTGATGTGGCAGACCAGGAAATATCTACATTATTTTTTATTAATATGCGGCTGTGTTTGCTCACAAATGGGTTACTTGCTGTGGAGTTGGATCAAAGGGATTATTAACAGCAATCATGCAGGAAAGGCAAAATGACGACATAGAAGAGTCCTGGAGAAAAAAATGAGGATAATTGGAGAATACCCCCTACCTGGCTCCAGCCAGGCTAGAATGGTTTACTCATCTGTGGGCAAAGTTGGGGGAGAAATGAGGATGCTAAGCACTAGTGGACCCTGCAGCTTAGAAAGAGAGTGGGGGTTGAGTAAGTGGCCAGAGACTGCCCAAGAGGTGTCAGTGAGAGCTGACAGGCTGGCAAGGCACAAGAGAGTCAGAAACTTCAGCAGAAACAGTCAGCTTCTCCCAAGCCAGAGACGAGGTGAGTGGGCTAGCTGAAACATACCTGTAATCCTTCATTGTTTTTACCTTCACTCTCCACACACTTAGCACCTTTGGAGGAATCAATAAATAATGATTTGTTTTAAAGAAGCTGGTTTTGAGTTGCTTTAGCCATCTCACTTGTCAAAGGTGCCCAGAGTGAAAGGGCCTATGGAGGTGTCAAACACAGCTGGGCCTGTCACTTTGGTATGATTGGGCACCCGGGTGACTGTAGCCCAGAGATCCAGTCTGAGAGTCAGAGCTGGCCTTATGGGTGGGCCACCCAAGTGACTGCCCAGGGCGCTGTGGTCAGGGGGCTGCTGTGCAGCAGTGCAGAGTTGTGCACTGCCGGCTGATGGGGGAGCACCAAACTTACAAAGGTAACACTTTGAGGAGGAGCAGATTTTTCCCTGCTTCCTCCTGGAGAGGAACAGGGGTGGGGGCAGGAGAGGAGGGAGTGGTGATGCACAAATATAGCTTTCCCCCCTCCCCAAGGTTCCTTTGCAACCCCCAAGGGGGCTGTGAGAAGGGGAGTGAGGAGCAACATTAAGCACTCTGCTTCCAGATCACTTTCCCCACTTGGGCTGTGCTGCGAGGCCAACATCAGGAGCTATTGCTCTACTGCCATCCCCTTACTAAGCCCCTGTGCGGGGAAGTTCTACCAGAGCCCCTAAGGCTGGCCCTACTAAGAGTGGTTGGACCCACATGGTACCACCCAGGGTGGGGTGGAGGAAGCCAGGCATGTCCCCTAAGGGGTGCACTGAAGAGGGAACGAAGGGGTCTAAGGTGCATTTTACTCTATAACTGACACACTGTTTCTTTTACTTCCTTCAGAATCCATCCATTCATAACTTCCTAAGGACTGAGCTGGTTGGGCAAGACAAGCAGCAGTTCAAACTTTCACCCCGCCTCTATGTCTCACTTTAGGTTTGCATAAATCCCCTTCAAAAAGAGATTCCTGACTCCCACTCACACCCTATAACTCCTTCCACTACACCCAGTCCAACACAGATGAACCATTTTAGCTCTAGTACTAGGGAACCAGCAAATCATACACGCTCTCTGCTGGATTCTGGTGCTATTCCTTACATACGTAACACTGAACTCTGGCTTCCCGGTTGGTCACATTCCAGAAGGCCCACTTTACCCCAGAGAGCCACTAGTCATTTAAAGTTGGGGGTTCATTTAACAATACTAGCCTGTTTGCCCCTGAGCAGGATGGACAGATTTTTCTGAGGACTCTGTTTTAACTACGTACATTGAATTCATCGAAATAAAATCAGGAACTTGGAGCGAGACATAAATAAAGCATGTGCCTTGTGAAGCAGAAAGGCTACTGGTTCCTGAAACAAGGGCCATTCCTGCGGAGGAGCAGGGTGCATGGCTTCCCCTCGTAAAATTTTTACTGCCACTTGGTGGAGGTGACAGGCTGGAGGTGTCTTTCCCTGGAAGAGGGGCTGGTAAGCTTCCTTTTGAGAATACAGGCCTTGTACTGTTTTCTTTTCTACCCACTGTCATCTCTGCTTTCCCCAACCAGTATATTTAAAAATACACTAGGTACTGCAGTGTGCCTTCCCCCCACCACACTGCTTCAGCTCTACAGTCTGAGATGGAATTTGTCCACCTGGGAATTCACTTTGTTTTTGAATAACTTTCTTTTCTTGATTTCTAGATTAATCCTACTCTCCAGGTTCTTCTGACCTTCCTCCTCCTGTAAGAAATATATGGGGGCTGACCCATATCATTCTGTTGCTAGTTTTACCCTGGCATAACCTCATTGAAATTACGTGTGTATAAAAGAGTGGAGAATCAAACCCATATGTCTCCTTCTGGTACTGTCTCCTACCCTTTTATGTGAACAGAAAGACAAGAAGATACCATTGCCTTCTCCAACACCCTAAAGACTCCTGCATTAAAGAGGGAACAAAATATACTTGAATATTTATTTTTAACCTCTAGTATATTGTCCTTGTATTCTCTGACTTTGCTTTTGTTACCCTTTCCTGGCCTCTTAACTTTTTGGTAATCCGTCTTGTTCTGCAGATCATAGTTTATTGCTTACATGTTGCATTCTCATCATTAGTCATTTCAGTTCTTTGTTAATTCATACTGGCCTTTTAATTCCCAGAGTAGTTATTGCTAAACAGCATAAATAACCCATGAACATACACTAGTTTATCCTTCTGTTCTGATTCCCCTCTATGTCATTTGCTTCCCTGTTTCCCCCATCCCACTTGATTTCACCCAGCACTTTTACATACCTTCACAGTCTGCTGAATCAACATCTTTATTTTTCTAATAACTAGATCAGAGTCTATTTCTCAGAACCTGTAAATACCACATAGTGTGTCAGCTGCACTACATTAGATGGTCTATATCAAGAATTACTCTTGCTCTTTCCTTCTTTTAGTGTGTATAAGGAAATTGGGCTGTCTAATTGGCACAGATTAATTGTTCAATATACTCCTGCTATTTGGGGCAATTTTCATTGTCAGTCATAGTAATATAATCACGACTCAACTTTAATTCAATATTCATGTAGCAGCAGAAAACAGTTATCCCACAGGAGGGTTCTGGATTCTGTTGTGCAATGGTTCTGCCCATATATGGTACAAATGCAAGCTAGCCCAACTGCATTCCCAGCACATCTCAAATGGTATTTTGTTGCTAGCACAGTTTTAAACCTTAGCATAGATAGAACTTAAATAAGGGATAATTTTACCTAGAAGGAGATTTTACATCAGTTTGCAATGCCAATTCTTTTTTGATGATAGTCATGTTTTTAAGAGAATGTCCCAGTTCCTTATATTCCCAGCAAGGATTAATTGCTTAGCTACAATTTATCCAAACATTTTTGGTCACCAGAAGATTTTAGGGCTATAAAAAACTATGGAAAATTTATATTAAGAAGCCACTAGCTGAATGCAGGTGCAGTGAAGAGAAGCGGACTCCTGCCCTATCAGAAGGGGAGAGTCCCAAGATGGCCCCCTGGTGGGCAGAACCGCCATGCTGGAAGCAGAGGGCTGGGACAGGAAGTTGGACTATAAAAGGCCAGCCTCCTAGCTCAGTAGGGAGAAGGTTGCCTGAGGAGCAGGACAGCTCTTCCTTGCTGCCAGGGCCAGGAGCTGAAGGAGACAGCTGCCCAGCCAGAGGAGTTACCTGAAGAGCTGGAGACCAGCAATGCTGACGAACTGCTGGGACTGTCATCGGCTGCTTACCCCAGGGAGATTGAGAATGACTCCGTAACCCATGTACCCTAAAACTGGGGAGGGTAGGAAGGAGCCCAGGGATGCCAAATAGGGTTCGACTGTGGATTTATTGTGAACTGGCCAGCGTGTTGTAGGTGGATCCCCACTGACCTAGTGGCACAATACTACGCCACTAATAGGGCCCTGGGCTGGGACGCAGTGGAGTGGGAGGGTCTGTGTTTCCCAACCTTGGTACCCCACCTGTGATGGGAGGGTCACCTCCACACTAATAGGTCAGGAGGCCTGAATTGGTCTGGTGTCTGCCAGAGATAGGGTGCTAGGCGCATTTGCTGTTGCTCCTAGTTGGGAGCTAATTCCCCACCCTGAACTACTGGGCTGTATCACACGGACTCAGCCTGAGCTATAAAACTGTGAACTGCCCTGACAGAGTGATTGGGGTGGAAAGACTAATTAAGGTCCAGACTGAGTGTTGGCCAGACCTGCTAAGTGCTCATTGACTTGACTGAGGGATTTGTCAGAAGGACTAACTGCTAATTGGAATAATCACCAAGCGGACTCACTAGCTGTGAGCTGCGCCCTGCTTGAGGAGCAGCGAGGGAGTGTGGCCTCCTGCCCTGTCAGAAGGGTAGAGACCTCCAAACCTCCTTACAGTAGGAGAAAGGAAAAGATGAGAATTTAAAATCTTATCCATTTCTGATATAGAGCACCTTGCTGGAACACTTTTTTGTTATCAAGGTTCACTAGGTAGAATGGAGAATTACTACCACTCCAGTATTATTCTATAACATGGAACACCTGTGGTGTATGCGGGATCTACGTAAAAGGTTAATTTGTATAGGACAACCATTCTCACTAATTGCCACGTAACCATGTTCTGTCCAAAGATATGTTTAGCCACGATTGCTTTCTTCAGCTCCCACGTTAATTGCACGTTACAGTTCCTTTGGCAGGGTAAAAGGTCTTGCATAAAAGCATCCTTATTAACTCAGTGATAAAGTGTCTCCCCATGACAATAAAATATGGACATAACTGCTCAACTGAGAGAGACACAATACTCAGGAGTCTTGTATACAACACCACTTGGTGGATATAGAAACAAACTGTTTATCCCTATATACACTAGAAAATCTTTTATTCACTAGCTCAGACTTCCTGTATAGCTGTCTGCAGACTCCAATCACACTAAATCCACAGAAAATTATATATACACTAATTGAACTTTAAGGTTGAAAACAGACTTGGCATTCCACTTCATACACATTTTCCTTATGTACTATGAAATCTTATACGTGGCACGACTCCCCCACCTCTATGACAATCTCATCCGCCAATATAGTTTAAAGTCAGGTAATGCAGTAACCCATCAATTTTTGTCATTCCACCATGTTTCAGTAATGCCTGTTATGTCAACAGGCTATACAATCACCAGGCATCCAGTTCACCTGTTGTTCAAGATTCTTGCATTGGTACCCAGACATTGCTTGCTCTTATTTTGACTGACAGAGACTATTTTTATTTAAGCTACTTAGTCTTACACTTACTTTACCTATGTGCTCTGATATATCACCTCTGATCTCAATCTATTCATCCTTCAATTCAGCTGTAATTTCTGTCTTCTTCTTTACTGGATGTCATTGTGTTATTGATGTCTTTGTATGACCTGAGTGCTCCTCAACACCCGTCAGCTTTCTTCCACTTCTAATTTGAATAACCTCTATAATCCTTGCCAGTTTTTTTGTGCCAGGAGTTCCATTTTGGCTAAGGTATAACACACCCAAGCCTTGATAGGAAGGGAAAAAGTAGTACCTTGCAAATAGGTAGTTTTAAAAAATATATATATTTATACATATTTAAAGTACAACAGATGTTGTTAATGCATTTTGCGTTTTTTCCCCCCTCAAAAACTCTTTTCCATTAGTTCTCAGAAAAAACAGCTTTAGTTCTCTAGATGGCCAGCATGAAACAAATAGGCATACTGATTTTGTGGGTCAGTTCCTGATGCTAAGAGAGGAATTGTCACTTAAAGATCAATAGGTTAGCAAAATATTGTGTCCCAAAAGGACATCATATTCTGTCTTAACAGGTTTTGTATAGGAAGACACCAATTAGCTGGCCCAATGAAGGTTACCAGATGACTCAGGAAACCTGTCTTATCATTAACTCTTGATTGCGCAAGTGTGTGGAAAATCAGCTGACTGATACTGCCTTTCAGTTTCTCCACTGATAGAAATTAACTTGCCAATTGGTATTTTATGGATGAAGAGCTTTACAGAAGTGGGGAAGAATGGCAAGTATTAAGATTCCTTGGTTTTCTCTACACCAGATTAAATGAAGTGTTATTAACTTAATTTAAGCATAATATTTAAAGAGACACAACTACAAATGCAAGGAACACAAATGTTTGTCTAGAAACACTAAAGGTAACGGGAACCCAGCACATACAGCACAGTCAGCCTGATCAGAGTTAAGTAAATCCAGGACCCTAATTCTGCAAGTGCTGAGCACTTCCTGAAGCCCCCTTGAAGACCATAAGAGCACACAATTACTCTGAAGTCAATGGGAATCAAGAGTTCAGAGAACTTCAGATAGGTTCAGGCAGTTAAAGCAGTACTGGGATAACCCATTGGATGAGAAGTTCTTAAATATATGATCCACATAGCTTTTGCTGATGGTCCATACATAGCTGGGTAATCACAAAGAGCTAGCTTTCCTTGTCTGTAGCTATTTCTACAAGTGTCCAGGCGCCTCACTGCAAATAACCTGCCAGCATAGTTACCTGTGCTTAATAAGAGGATGAGAGGAAACCTGCTTCATAAACCAGAACCACTAGCAACAGGGAAGCCACTAAGAGAAAACCATGCTGGATAGAAACAAGTGAGGTGTCTGGCAGTATGTTGAGGAGAGAAGACAACCCGGTGATTAGTTAACATGCCCAGGGAAGAATGTTAGCAAGTAGCAGGGATGGGAATCGTGCAGGAGATCAGGCAACAAGCTTATTAATCAATTTAGTTGCGGTAGAGAAGGATCAAAACTACAACACACCCAGTGTTCTATAGTTGGTCCGATTGTGATTGGTTCCAAACACCCCCAGTTCCGACTGCCATCAGTGCCCACCCCCTAACAAGACTGGGCATTTTAAAAACAGTTTGTTCTGGGGAAGATAATAGTTTAACAGAAAAAAAAATTTCTTAAAATCTTAATGTGTGAGACGAGCTCTGGTCACATTTAAACCAAATAGGCTTCTGAAATAAAATTCTGCCAAGCAATGTTTTCAGGTTCTCTTTCTTCCAGTTTGACTTGAGACTGGCTAAGAGTCATTAGTGCAGGTGTTGACTGGTTATTACTTACCAAGCTTTAAACTAACCGTGACTTATTTTCTGTTAGCACACTACAGTGAGGTTTTCACAACTCAAGAGTGAGACTTTTTACCTTTCTTGTTCAAAAAAAATCGCAAGAAATAAATCTCTACTACCAGAAGATTGCTATTGCTAATGCTTTTTTAATAGAAAAAGAAAGGCAGATATATTTTCTAAACTCACCATATTTTCTAAACTGTATGAAACATATGGAGAGAAAAGCGTTTTTGTTCAAGATTTAGAAATAATTCAGCTTTGTGAACATAAGACAAGTAAAGGGGTGGGGGAAATTAATTTTTATCCTATTATCTAAATTGAAATCACCTGAACCTTCAAAGCAAGTTGAGACGGGATCATTCTGCTGTTAATGTCCTCCTAGAAACGCAACTTAACAACCCATGAAAACCATATCATCCCAGAGAACTGGAGGCATACTCTTCGAACTACAATTACTAAGGATCAGTGTTTATACTCTATTCAAGTGGATCACCCACTAGAACTGAAACTGAATTAAGAGGATTCCTTCCACCTGTCTGGAACATATAACGTTTAACTAGAAGAAGGAAAAGAAGAGGACCAAGTAGACCTGGATTGCGAGGGGGAGAAGTTCATGCTTTTTTTAAAAGTTTGATATTAAAAACAGACACTTCTATTTGAGGGGAAGACATATTGCATGTGGGTAATCACTATCTCTTAAGATGCTAGATAAAGAATCTCACAGAACAAGACCCGTGGCCTAGAGAAAATTGTGGAAATAATAGTTTTGGACAGGTACATGAGAGGGCTACAACCGGACATACGATGGGGCAGTCAAAATGATCCCTCCTCCTATGGTGAGCTAGTTGCCCTCATAGAGGGACACCTAGCAGCCCACGAACTTTCTCGGACCACTGAGGAAGGAATGTGCTGGAATAGGAGGTAAGTCTGTGCCGAGGACCTGAGTTGCCATAGCCCCGGACAGAACTCTGGAAGGAAGGAAGGAGGCTGAAGAGCGACTGGAGATCGTGGAGGGACTGCGGGAGAAAGCACCAGAGGTGTGGGGGGGTGGAGGAGCAAGGCCCAACAGCCCTAAAAATAGGGGGCTGCCCTGAGCAGGGTACAGATGTTATGCATGTGGGGAAACAGGGCATATAACTGCCCAATGCCCAAAACAAACTAACTATTGGGATATAGAGGAAGCTTCCACGTAGCTGTCTAGTGCAGGGTTTTCTGCTTCCTCTAAAGCAGCTGGCACTGGCCAAGGTCAGAGACAGGACATTGGGCTAGATGGACCACAGGACTGATCATGTATAACAATTCCTAGGTTTCTACTATAGCCAGTGAGTTGGGATGTGAAGGCTTCTGGAACTAGAAGCCTTCAAACAAACAAAATATGGGAAAATCCACTGTGCCCATGATGATATGGAGACTTACATACCTGCCTAGGGTAAGATTCACAACATGTTCCTTTGCTAGGATCTAGGTGAGCAGACAAATCTTCAAGTCCTCCATTACAGACCATTGCTCAGAACAGTGGCACATGGTGGAGACAGTACTGAACATGAAGCATTCTTCCAAACTCAGTTCTGCATCTGTCCTTTAAAATTGTCAAGAAAAGTAGAGCCCGTGAGGTATGCAGAGGGGAAAAAGAACAACTCCTGCAGAGTCCCACAAACTTAGTCCTTTCTCTCTTCCTACCCCCACTTTCACCCCCCAACAGTTATACACAGCTGGTGGGAGAGCAGAGACATAGTGCTGGCTGATATGCCAGCAGAACGCAAGTGACACTCATCTCTACCTCTCTTTTAAATAAAAAAAAAAGTCATATCATCTCTCAGTCTTTCAAAAATCAGCACCTGGCTAAAGCAGAACACTGGCAACAAGGAGTTGATACGAATAGTGAAATGGAGTGCTTCCAGCAACTTTCCTCATCTGTAACAAACCCTCATAATCTGGCACCTGCTCTTAGACCAGGGGTAGACAAACGTTTTGGCTCGAGAGCCACATCGAGGTTCAAAATTCTATGGAGGGCCAGGTAGGGAAGGCTGTGCCTCCCCAAATGGCCTGGCCCCACCCTCTATCCGACCCCCTCCCACTCCTTGGCTGCCCCCCTCAGAACTCCGAACCCATCCAACCCCCCTACTCCTTGTCCCCTGACTACTCTCTCCAGAGACCTCTGCCCCTAACCACCCCACCAAGACCCCACCCCTTATCCAACCCCCTGTTCCCTTTCCCCTGACTGCCCCGACCCCTAGCCACACCCCTGCCCCCGACAGACCCCCGGGACTCTCATGCCCTATCCAGCCTCCCAGTTCCCCATCCCCTGACTGCCCCACAAGACCCTTTGACCTTTATCCAACCTCCCGGCCCCCTTACCACACTGCTAAGAACAGCACGTCTGGCCCGGAGCCAAACACGCTGATCCATTGGAGTGCGCAGCCCCACCCCCCAGAGCACTGCTTGTGCGGCGTGCTGAGGCTGAAGGGTGCGGGGGAGAGAACAGCAGGGGAGGAGCTAGCCTCCCCAGCTGGGAGCTCGGAGGGCCGGATAGAATTAGCCCATGGCCCAGAAGTGGCCCGCCAGCCATAATTTGCCCCACCTGTCTTAGACTATTAAGCTTGTCTGAAACTTTGGGATCCTTTGGGACTTCTCATTGCTACTGGATGCCTAAATAGCCATTGGAGCAAAAGTCACCCACTTCCATCTGTGACTAGTCAGATGATTGTACCTCCCCAGTGCTGGCCATAGAGATCCATTTATTTCTGAGCTTGATTCCTGCAACCACAGTGAGGAATGAAGCCACACATGTTGAGAACAAAATCTGGTGCAAAATGCAACCATACTCTTGCTTAGTAGTACAGGCTGCCATCAATGCCTCATCCTGTGCTCCATCCTCTCTATTCAATGTACAGCTCTCTGTTCAGATAGTCAAAGCCCGCCATGGGCCTGGCCCCTAGCTAGCTGAGTGCACTCACCTCTACATCCACAAGCATGACCCTTTCCATAAAAGCTCTGTGCAATGCAACAGTCAACCAATAGGGCAAGGCTCATGAGCAAGGGAGGCCTGAATCTCTCATGAGCTGGCCTTTGGACTAAGGAACTCACTGGCACAGGGGAAAAGAATGACCCTGGAACTAATCTAATCTAATTTCTTCATGTTAGGTTTCCCTCTGTCTTTTCACAGAGACCAACAAACCCGAATCAAGATTTTTCTCCGGCAGACTTAGACACACATCGTTATTTCTAGGTTTCAGTCCTCAGAAGATGCTCAATGCCTATAGTGATGATGGCCATATAAATACTTAGATTGACAGAGCTCCTTCGTGTGGTTAAATGTCATGACAATGGGAGGGAGAAAGAAGATCAGCTGCTGAAGGAAGATAAGCCTTATTTATAATGGTTGCAAATTTTTTAGCATGAGGGTCTGCGAGCCTGTGGGTTTTTTTCCCCAATGTATAAATTGACAATTGTGCACATATTTGAATCACACTCATCCTTCATCCTGTACTTCTGCAGGCCAGCCCTAGCGATCAGGTCACTAATCGCTAGGGATGGCCTCTACAGACCCGATATAATTTGTGTATTAAAAAATGCTAGAATTTATTATTGATGAAGAGCTTTCATTGCTTTATTAGTAGCTGGAAGTTTCACATGATAAATAAAACAGGGTGAACAAACTTATATTTGAATGTTTGCCTAGAGCAGCAGTGATGAGGATTCAGAACCTGTTTTTCTAGGTCTGTTTAAGGGCCAGAGCATGTGAAAAATATGCTATATCCCAAATGTATCCTACTCACTTGTCAATTATTTGCTAATACTTACCTTAAATAAAAGCTTGATTTTTCTCCCAGTTGAATTATATGCTTCAGAGAAAAGCAAAAAAAAGCAGCAATATAATTATGGAAAATTACCTTGGCTCCTCATTCTGTATTCTTCCCATTCAGCAGTGCCAGGTGGTGGTATTTATAAGGTCAGCAGAAAAGAGCTCAACCATTTCTTGAGCTTTATTAAGGCATATGTGGTGTGGTTTGATGCCATATGCTGCACACAAACTTCTATTTTCCAAACAAAGTACAGAGTGTCTTCTTATAGCACTGGGTTTAGGTAAAAATCAAGATTAAAAAACCCAAACTTTACACCTGTTCATAGCTTATGAAAGAGCATCTTGAGTCCTGATCACATATTTCTGTATCCATCTCATTGCATTACGTCTCTTGCATTTCATTCCCTTTGAGCTGTTAGATAAGTGTCTCGCTGGAAAGGTACTCGAGTCCCCCATAAGCAGCTGTAATGCTCTTCTGAACTTTCTGTATTCTCTCACTTCTCAAGTCTGAACATATCACCTTGAAAATAAACTCAGGAGCCCAAGTGTCAAAAATCCTAGTGCATGTGTAACCTTGCAGCTCCCTTCAGATTGCTGTCAACTGAAAGCCAGCAGTACGAATTAATCATGACAGCCTGTACATTTTTAAACACAGAAGAAGTATTGCCTAAAATAGTGAGCCCTGGACTGTGAGTCAGAAACTCACAAGCTCCAATTCTTGTTTTGACAGTTACGCCCTGTTCTTAGGCAAGTCACTTCACTTTACTTTAAAAATGGGGATAGCAAATCTTTATCCTCCCAATACCACTATGGAATTACTTACTGCTTGTCATATGGTTTGACGATAAAAACACTAACATTGGTTCTTATTTTTAAACCAAGGTATAGAAAATTCGCACACCCATTACCCCCAAACTTTGCTGCTTTTTAGCAAACACAGATACACAACATACTTAAGTATAATGTGGGCACATGGTGTTGGTGTGGTGGACATAAAATGCAGGACACTAGCAGAGTCTATGGGTAGGGCTACACTACCTGCCGGGATTGATTTATTGCGTCTCACCTAGATGTGATAAATTGATCACTGAAAGCGCTCCCGTCAACTCTGGAACTCCAGCTCTACAAGAGGACTCGATGGGGGAGCCACCATGGTCAACCCGCCGCTGTGGGGATGGCCAGGAAAGTTGAACTAAGGTACTTCGACTTCAGCGACAAAAATAGCATAGCTGAAGTAGCGTACCTTAGTTCAACCCCCCAACTCCCGTCCCCCGCTAGTGTAGCCCAGGCCTATGACAAAGTTGGTTACAGGTCCCCAGGGAAACCCTACACAACGTATAACAAATTGTGGCTATTACACCAGCTGAGAGACAGCAAAAGAGAGAGAGATTGAACAATTCCTTCAGACTCTGAAATAAACTGCCTCACAAGGATACCTACACTCAATCTGGAGGTGTAACGTCCCTCTCCGGTAGATGTATGCACCCTAGCTTTGATTGGGCTAGTGTGCTAATAGAAGCATTGCTGCGGCAGGACAGCCTAGCAGCCATGAGTATTATCCCACTCTGGATCCTAGGTACTTATTTTGGGCAGCTAGCCCTTCCTGCTTCCCACACGAGTGTGGCTACACTTCTATTTTTAGATGGCTAGCTCAGTCCATGCTAGTACACATGTCTCTACCCAAGCTGGAAATGACACCTCCAACTCAAGTTTTGGTGTACCCACAAACACAACCTTAACATTATAGCCCTGGAAAGTGACCTGTTCACAGTTGACAGCCACAGGTCCTCTAGTACAGATAGGATTGAAGTGGTACCAACTCTTGTGACTGACAATTGTATCTAGAAACTGCGTTCTCTAGCCACTGTTAAAAATGGTTTACACCAGCATCTACATAGTTTTCAAAAGGCTATGTGCATGAGCAAGATGCAGGAATACCATGGCAAACACCAGCTGTCAATTACTGTTGATTTGTCTACCACAGACACATTACAAGTTTATAGGTGTGAGGGCCACCATCTTGGTTGACACACCAGGGTTTGAACCCAAGATCTAATAGTAAGAGCTGAAGAGACAAGGTTCTGTTATGACTGTAACAGACTCATCTCCTCTGTGGATCAAGTGCTGAGCAGGATCTGTAACACACATGGATCAGCAGGTTACATAAAAAGGAAGTATGATGATGAAGTCACACATTCACAGTATAATGCAAACTATATTCCCTTCTATATATCAGTGCTCATCAGATATTATATAAATATATTATACAGTTCATTAACCTGTTGAAATAAAGGAGATGAACTGTTCTTTATATTTTTGAGCTTCACAAAATCTTCTTGACAATAAAAGTGCTAGTGCTTTGTGGCACTTTCCTAGCGTGTCACTGAGCACCTGAAGCTTTATTAACTTGAATGCAAGTTGTGTTAGACATAGATTACAGGTTTGGGCCTATAGTGTTTGTTTCCACCTCCACCTGGAAGATGTGTAAAGAAACCACAAGTGGACCCAAGAATAGAAGGGGATATCCTGGTGCATCATGGGAGATTTAATCTGACCAGTAAAGCTGGCAAATAGAGGAGAATGGGAACATGAAAAACTTAACTTCAGCTCCCAGGAAGCTCCATGGTGGCATTTCCAAATCAAACTATTAAAGTTTTTAATTTTTTTGATGAGAAATCAAGATTTTCTGACCAGCTTAAAGTCAGCTCAAAATTACCTGAAAGATTCAAGAAAAACTCATCAGTGCTGCTGCTAATCTTCACTCAATCCAAATGCCTTATCACTGCTAAGATTGTGTTTTATGTTTCACATCTGTTCAGCAAATAATTGCAGAAGAGTTGCTTTACAATTCCAAATGCTAATATAAAATATATACTTCTATTACCTAAATAATTAATTCTGAAGCAAAGATGTTATAGTCACACTAATATCACATCTGACTGGGGAAAAACATGCAACTTATTACTGCTTTGATGGTAATCTTTCTAAATCTTCAGAGAATGGGAAGAGATGGGTAGGGAGTGATCATTACAAGGAAATCCCTTTTCTTAACCTTTTCCAATTCCAATATATCTTTTTTCAGATGAGGCAACCAGATCTGCACACAATTTGCAAGATGTGGACATACCATACATTTATTCACGCATCTGCAACTACTGTAATACATACCTAATCCTGAATAAATACTACCCAACCAGCCATGTCAACACCCCTGTGCCTTGCAATACCCAACCCCATGTTATCACCAAAGTTTAAAAGGACTCACTACTGCACTCAGCAGCTGCTCAGTATTAATATACTTTATCCATTAAGCAGTTCTGATGCCCACTTCAGCCAGCAAGTCTGCTTCCAATAAGAAACTATTTCTGTACTTTGTTACCCTGTCTTCCTTTCCCTTTCCATTTCTAAGAGGACCATGAATGTAGTGAGAATTTTGCAGAAATTGTTCAAATGAGTTTGATACTGTGCAAATACTTTGGTGGAGAAAAATTACATGCATTTTGAAGATTTTGTTCTAAATTAAAAGACTGCCCTTTCTTAATGGATGAATACTGAGCAATTTAGTTGAAAAAAAAAAAAAAACAAACAAACACACACCACCACACGATTTCACCATCAAAACAAAACCACCAGTTTTTCACTCTTCAAAGTGCAATCGCTTCCTAAAAGAAATTTTTGTTGATACTACCAGTTGGAGATGATTTACACATCAAATTTTGCTATTATAATATCAATTAGCTTTGTATGCATTTGATTACTGGTGGTATGCATCTGCAAATGCAAAGAAAGCAGCGGAGGATGAATGATAGCTTCTTAGCCTCTTTTATTGCCTTTTCTTGCTTGCTTGCTTAAAGAGTGCTGGTGAGTGACTGCCCCAGATGCAATATCAGTATGGCTGTATGAAGCATATTAACAAACGATGTGGAGACAACGTTCTACAGCAGTGATATCAGAGCTGCCTACTCCCATCTCTCCCTCAGGCTATGAACGCATCAATCCTCTAATCTACTTCCCCTCTGCAGGTCTGCTAGCCAAACTGTTTGGATTAGAGTCTCTGCTTCCAGTAGACATTAGAACAATACAGAACTTGTTTAATTTTAATGTGGGTGGGTGGGAGAATGTGTGTGTTTATAAACAATTTGTATAAGCCCCATGGGAAGACTTACAGAAGTCAAATATTTTAAGAACAAGCTATGTGCAATATGTCAAAAGTTCACACTTCAAAGGAGGGTATCTAGCTCTGTATTTATAAAAAGAAACATTGTATTTTGATTTGAGTAAACTCAGGATGACTCCCACCACTTACACAGTCCTCTTTTGTTCTTCTTAAAAAAAAGTAATTTAGACAATATTTTCAGTGATTTACCTTAACATTTCAGCATAGTTATTTATTGAATTGTTGGATACATTTTTATCCTTTTTTTTTTGGTACTTGTTAAAATGGTCAGATAGATTTATTTGTGTAAAACAGACATTAACGCTAACTAAAAGAATTCTTCAAGAGTGATTCTTCTTTGAAAAGTGACCATATCAAATGGCACCTTCTTACTCGGTATCTGCTCCCTGTGTATATTCAGCATCACGTGACAGTTGTTGACTTTAGGGATAGAAGTGTTCATTGCTTTTTACTCGTCTTGCTGCATCATAGCTTACAAAAGATGAGAGAGAGTGTGCTGCTTTCTATTATTTCTGAGGCACTACCAATAGGATTATTTGCTAAGGTAAACAGCATTGCATGGGTGTCAACAAAGGTGCAGTTTGAAGGTGATGGGGCTGCACAGAGTCTAATATTTTGTTATGTGTTTATTGGATGGGATGTGAACTTGTAGTATTGTCTGCTGGGTGATATTTTTACTACTTGTCTTAACTGCTGTTAGGGCACCAAGGGTATATATAAAAACATTTGATTTTTTTAAAACCAAAAAAATTAGTTATATGGGTACCTAGTAACAATCCATCTATGAAGATTATCCACAATTTTTCTTATAAACCTTTATTTTCAGTGCCTTATCACAATGGCAAATTTTAAACATTCAGGGGCTGATTTTCTATTAGTTTTCTGAATGTTTCAGCAAAAATAGTTCAGTCATTTTTGAGAATGAAGTTATGGAAATAGATATTTGTTCAGTAGTTCAGCAAGGGATTCACGTGGAGGTCAAACAAGTGCCTTTTGTAGTCCCCCTGAAAGTCTGGCCAGATTTGACTTTAGGAGCGGGGCACCTAAACTGCCAAACAATTGACTTTCTTAAAAAACTATTTATAGCAGATTTGTACCACAATCTGGTCTACACCAGGACATCTAAAAAAAAATTTTTTTTAAAAGGCCAAGAACATTGTAAAAAGGGCAAGTGTTAAAGGTTAAAGATCATCTACTGGTACACTGGCATAGTCAGTTTTATTGACAAATTTACATAATGACTAAGGGCCAGATTCTCTCTTGAGGAACCAGGGGGCTAGAAAGCTGATCAATCACCCCAGCTGCATATTCCCCCAGTATGTAGGCAATCCACAACTGGCATAGGAACTGAGTCTGCCAGATCTATATTTCTCACCCCAGCACAAAGTCTATGTTGGGTGCAGAAGGAGGCAAGACGAAAGCACTACTGTGCAGTGATTCACCATTGCCACACAGGAGCAATGTAATTTAAAGTAGAGTCAAGGCTGCTCCATATTTCACCAAAGTAGGCAGAGACACGACTCAATCACGGGGCTACAACCTGCTTCTTTGGGGTGCTCCTGAACAATGGATACAGCTAGAGAATCTAACCCTATGTCTGTGAATACACGATAGTACAACATACACAATATGGGCCCGATTCTGACTACACTCATACCAGTGAAAGTCGAGAGCAACTTTGTTAAGTTAATGGAGTTGAACCAGTGTGAGGTCAGCATCAGGTTCTACAGTCCAATGTGAGGCCTCACCAAGCATTGTATTTCCTTATAATTATTTTCCCTATCCTGGCAACAATACTCCTTTTGACACAGCCTAGGATCCTGTCAGAAGCCTAGGATCCTGTCAGAAACCCATTGTTGAAACTAAACAAGCGGTACTTTATGGTACTGCTCATTTCATTTCCTGAGTCCATTTCAATTCAGTTGCACACCCAGAAATGTACTATGTAGTTTGCCTTGTAAATTTTAGATCCAAAATGCGTTTCCAAACCTAAATTACTTTTAAAGTGTTATTTTGAAAGGAAGTTGCAAGATCTTAATATGTGAAATAGTCATGAAGAAAGAGTTCTTAGGTGCACAACAGTTAATCTTTAATTAAATCACAAATTAGATTTATTCATGCCAGCTTTATCTGCAAGTATGAAGAATAAAACCAATTGATCAAAGAGATAGTCTCATGAATAATATTTAACACACTATATGTGATACTTTTCACCTTCAAAATCACTTTATAAACGTTAACTAACCTTTTGCAAGGCCAGTAGTAGTAATAATCATCCCACGTTAGGAAGGGAGAAAAATAGGGCAGCATGATCAGGGAATTGGCAAAGACCACAGAAGGTGTTAGCATTATAGCTAATCCCAAGGTTTCCAAAATCATGAGTCAGCTCACAAGAGTCACGAGATTATAAAAATATAATACATTTAGGATTCTTTTGATTTTCCCCACAGGTTTTTTGAGACTTTAGTAGATCTGGGAAAGAAATGTTTTTCTTATCCTATGTCAGCTTCAGATTTCTTAAAGTTTTTTCCATCCTGAATTGACATATAAAATCAAACTCGTGAAAGTTTTTGCCAACTAATCAATAATAAATACGATTGGGTCATTTGAAGCACTTTATTTCAATAGGTTGAAAATGTTTCATTTTGAAGTTTTCTTTTGTAACTCTTTAAAAATACACATTAAACATGATTTCAAAATAAACCGAAAAAAGAATAATTTCAAAACAACATACAACTTTTCATTTTTAGAATGTTGAAACAGGACATTTCAACAATCTCAAAAAAAAAAATTAGTCAAAACTGGGAGATTTGTCAAAACCAACCCTTTCTGACAATTTCAGTTTCTACAATCCTGCATCTTCTGAAAAAAAAAGTGTCTAGTCAGAAGATTCATGACCCCATGCTTGCTTTTAGAGTTTAGATTTTCCAGCTTTTCTCCATGAACATTAGGATGAAAAACCTACTTCTTTTAAGTGAAAGCCAAGATTCTCATGTACTCATATAACTCCAACGACACAAGACCATCACATTCTATCACAAGACTGATGGTAAAAATCACAAGAGAAGGCAGCACTGAGTTAGTACCAGAGCCGATGTTAGATCTCAGGAGCGTCTTGCACCCAGAGATTTGCTCAAACAAACATTTTGTCAAGAGCAGACTTTGGTTTGAGAAGGACAATGCTTCAGTTGCTATTGAACAAGTTTGCCTTTTAAGGGATATCAATGTTAGCTAGTCTCCTAAAGTTGGGCTCTCTGGAGGAAACATCATGAAACTACAAAAGGTTGTTAACTTATTAGAGGTAATTCTTTTACTCTGAATGTATCGCCATCTCAGAGCCACAATCAGCCTCTCTTAACAGAGCTTCAGGGCCCAGCTCTAAGTAAGACTTCTTGAGGTAGAGAGTAACTGAAGGACGGTTAGAGAAGGCAGAGTATTTATGCCCCAGGAATGTAGGGCTACAAGGAATTACTAAGGCTTGTAACCACAGACTACTACACAAAATTGCCCCTGAGGCTACATGGGTAGGCATTCTTAATGGATGGTGCTATGAGTCAACATATTTGAAGATGAGTTACTGCTGGTCAGTAAAGCCTTTCTGTTTCATAAAAGATCGATTGATTTAATCAAGTTGTTGTCAGCCTGGCGTCTGCGTACCTCTGGGAGTACCCAGAGGTCTTCCACAGGGTACATCAACTCATCTAGATATTTGCCTAGAATAAACAGACTATATAAAAAGCACTAGCGAAGTCAGTACAAACTCAAATTTCATACAATGACTTGTTTATACTGTTCTATATACTAAAGTACAATATTTATATTTCAATTGACTGATTTTATAATTATGTTTAAAAAGTAAGCAATTTTTCAGTAATAGTGTGCTGTGACACCTTTGTATGTTTATGTCTGATTTAGTAAGTAGTTTTTAAATGAGGTGAAACTTGGTGGTACACAAGAAAAATCAGACTCCTAAAAGAGGTACAGTAATCTGGAAAGGTTGAGAGCTACTGGTCTACAGTTCTAGGTACCATAAAAATTATCCAGGTTATGTAAAAACAACGGACGATTTTTTCGTAAACTTTTAAGTTGTGTGGCACCAAGGAAAATAGACTTGTGACTGGGATTTTTCCCCCCCATGGATTCCTATTGAAGCAAAATTTGCAACTATTTGACCCACCAGCACCCCTTTGGTAGAAGATTTGGAACTCCATGGAAAGGCATGATGGGAGGAAATACAGCAAGTTGTCTGTTACTGTATTTGTTTAATTTCAAGCTACAATGTTTTAGAATTATTTTTAAGGGATAAATCTTTATAAAGCATTTTGTGCCCCCAAAGCCTTTTATACCTGTTCTGTTTTGGATCAATGGGTTCGCTTTAAAATTGCTCAGCAGGAAATCTAGAGAACTAGAAAAAATAGAGTATGACAAGTATTGTGTTAACACCTAACACCCTCAACTTACTTCCTATAAATTTGTTCAATATTAGTTGTAGGGGAAGTTTGGGATCGTTTTACACTGCCATCACCACTTCCAACTAGTCTATAACATGCCAAAGAACTGAAGATATGCTATTACCTACAATTTAATTAGTGTTGCCCCTCAGCTAAGTGACGGCAAATATTAGCCCCCTGAAGATCAGCTTCTTGTTGGAAGTGAAATCAGACACTTTCCAAACTGTGTTCATGGACCGGTGACAGCACACAGAACATTTGTCATGAGGAGACAGCCAGCCACATGAGCCAGCTCTCCTTGTTTCTACCTGTAAAAATCACATTTAGGGACAGCAAAAGGACACAATACAAATTTCCTATTATTACTGCCATACCTTTCAACCTGCCAAATTTGGACACCAGGTGTGACAAAGATCCAAAAAAAGTGGACAAAAACATTATTCATGCAAGAAACTTTAAATAAACTGGGATTAAAATTGTAGTGCAATTGCCACATTCTATAATCTCAGTTTCATAAATCTACTTTTCTAATGTAAATTTTCAACAACAGAAGTGAGGGGGATTCCAGATTTCTAGGCAACACAGGTAACTTTGGGAATAAAATGAGAAAGATCTCTTTTTTGATGGACACTTGAGATGTAGGACTATTTTTTTCATGCAAGTAATTGTTGAAGTTGCCATGAGAATGTTCTGTGATTACAAAAGGGAAGAGAGGTGTCCACAAGAGACTATTAAGTCATTGTCCACCTTATTGTAGAATTGGAGAGCCCCAAGTTCTAGCAGTGCTTTATAAAGAGATCCAAATGGAGAACAAGAATTCTGCCAAGCACAATATGAAACAGAACCAAAAAGAAATTAAAATTGTAGGCTATGGCAAACGTGTGTCTATTTGGGCCTTTACTATGGCACTGTGTTCATTCCTAAGGGGCAATCAAAGCAGCGTACCAAGATTAAGGAACTTCGCATTTAGAATTCTGTACTGTCGGTTTTGCCAATTCATTTAAGTCTCTGAATTTGATTTATTTAAATAACGATGGCCTGACTTGTGGATAAATCAGAATTTCACCTCTGCACTCCAAGGTCTACAAGAGACTGCACTATTGGGATGAATTTCTCATGGAAAAAAAAAGAAAAGAAAAAAAAAAACGGGTCCAGAATCTCAGAGCTAGGCCATCGGAACCCCTGATGCAGATAGGGTTGAATACTGTGGAGAGCACTGATGAATTAATCTACCTAGGCTGAAAGCAGAGTTCAAATGGTCACAGTAAATCATCACTCTCCGATTAATAGGTCTTGGCCCCTCTTATAGGCAGACGGGGTGAATGGAGACATTGCTTATGGATTGTTAGCATAAAGTGGTTTGACTTTGTACAAAATGTCAATCACACATTATATCCAAATGCTGTGCTGCTTGCTCTTCAGCTATATCACTAGGGTGGACAAACATACCCCAGCACACAGTTCTCTCAAACTCTCTATTAATACGCAAAAGGGTGCATGCCTGGACCTTAACTTCACTGCACAATGCTTGATGCAATGCCATCAACCGTGATCACTCTGGCTGGTGCAATGGTGCTCAATAGAATTGTCATATTGGATTATTAGGACACAGGGCAGAAGGGAGTGTGTTAAATTGAGAACTTCCTGAGAAAATTGTCATTCACGATTTTTTTTTATAATCCAAGAGGAAACTCAGTAAGGAATTGTAGTCATTAGCCATCCTATGGCCCTTTTTACAAGCATCAGAGTGCTAGGCACGGTGACAGATTCCAATTATATACCAGTTTCCCCTTGGATTTCAAATGGCTTCAATACTTGTCTTCACTTCCTGTCCTTAGTGATTGTTTGCTGTTAGAAGCTGCTGAGTTTCATCTTTGAATGTGGTACACAAAGTGACTTCACTATATGGTCAAGTACTGTCATTCTTACCCATTCTTATTCACAGAGAGTGCCTCTTAACTGTCATAGGCATTTTGCATGAATAAACACGGCAGGATTTGGTCAGTAGCATGTCAAATACTTTACTGTAGGATTCTTCAGGACAAACACTCATAATTGTATGTTATTCTAAGTAAGTTAGCAGTGTCAATATAAAACATAATATTTTAAGAGTGTGTTCAAATTTTTTTTAATGACAAACTGGCAAAAGGTCAGGAAGAAATTTAAAATAAAGGTGCATCATTAACTCCTTGGCACAAACACTGTATGTTACCATTAACAAGATGCATGGAGTCGAGAGCATCTAACTCCTGGTGATTAAACGGTTAAGATTCTCCAGTGGAAACATAATGAAAGTGCAGTGGGTGAACTTGTATTATACCAAACAGACTGAAACATCTACATAAAACTCTGAGTAAAGGACACAGGGTCGGCTTTAACTCAACATCCTGGCTTTTGTCTGTTTTCAGTAGAAATGGCTGATGAGTGAAATCCCTGCAGGGAGGAATTTGGGAGATTCCACAGGAATGACAGGAAATCTGTCCTGCACTAGGTTGCTTCCTGCAGAGAGGGAGCTTACAGAACTTGCAGAGAAATGGCATTCTTCAGCAGGTTCCACTGGTTAGAACACTACAGAGTTGCTATTAAAATTAAAAAAGTGCTTTAAAAAGACCCTTCCGGACAAAATTCAGGAAAGATCTTCCCCAGCTGAGCCAAGAGCAGATTGCAGTTAGGGAGGCAATTTGTTCCAACTAAAACTGGCATGAATGGTCAAGATTAAAACCTCATCGGCCCTTTCAGCAAATTCAGGTTTCTGGATCCAGGTTTGGGTCTGGGTTGTTTTAGTCTGAGCTGTTCTCAGTTGAGAGCATGAGCTGGCGTGTAATGTATCATTCATTTACCCCTGTTCTGGTCCCTCCTGACCCCATGGCAGGGCTGGGAGGAAATCAAGTATACCAGAGGGTGAGTAAACTACTTGATGATAGAGGAACACAACATGGGGGGAGAGGTAGGGGGAAATTATGTGTGAACACTTGAAAAAAAAGTTTTAAGTCATAAATTATGTTATTTTATTTCTTATTACAGGAAAGTTTTTCAAATGAGAAACATTTAAGAGGATTTTAATAACTGTGTAAGTAAAAGGCAAATACAAAAGGGTTTTGTGGAAATCTACATAAGCACCTCTTGATTTTTTTTTTGTCTAGAGTTTGAGTTCTCTCTTTACAAAAAAGCTTTAAAGAGTAGAGGCCAGCTCTGATGTCATCTTTTATTTGATAAAAAAGATCTGGGACAGCACTCAAACATATTTAATTGCACAAGAACAGCCACCTGCAATTTAATTTTTGTGTAAAATCAAAGAGATTCATTGTAGCTACTTAGCACTGACTAATATCTAGAAAACCCTGATTCTCATGAGTGAAATGAAAAGAAAATGAAAGAAATATAGGTAGATGCAAATGAAAGGAAACATTCACATGTTTTGATCCCAGTTTTACCACTTGGGACCAAAACATGTTGTAGAATGAGAATGTTCTAGTTTTCTTCAGTAGATCTATTGGGTCATTTCACCTCTCTCCCCCAGTTGAAAAATAATTAGGCATCTTGACTCATAAGGATCAAATATCCATTCAAGACCTGAGTTTCAGCACAACAAAGTGTTCAAAAGGAGAAATGATCAAGACAAGATTCCATGCTACTTTTGCAAGACTGTGTGTCACTAACCCTTAAAAATAAAGTAGGGAATGAAGGTAATAATAATAAATACTTTGCACTTTTACAAAACCTTCCATTTGAGAACCTCCAAGTCTTTACCAGACATTTCTGAATTTAGCAACATAATAACCCCATGAGGTAACAAGGATAAACAGCTAGACAATTAATGTGCACTCTCTGTCAATGACAACATTACATAATAGTTAAGCCATAGCTAAGCAATGGAGCAGGTTACCCTAGGGAAATTCTGGAATCTCGGTCCTGGGAGGTTTTTTTAAGAACAGAGCAGACAATCACCTCAGGGATGCCTCATTGTGGGAGCATGGACTACACTAGATGACTTCTTGTGGTCACTTTCAGTCCTACATTGCTCTAATTCAGGGGTAGGCAACCTATGGCATGGGTGCCGAAGGTGGCACGCAAGCTGATTTTCAGTGGCACTCACACTGCCTGGGTCCTGGCCACTGGTCGGGGGAGTGGGAGAGGGGCTCTGCATTGTAATTTAATTTTAAATGAAGCTTCGTAAACATTTTTAAAACCTTATTCACTTTACATATAGCAATAGTTTAATTATATATTATGGACTTATAGAAAGAGACCTTCTAAAAACGTTAAAATATACTACTGGCACACGAAAGCTTACATTCGAGTGAATAAATGAAGACACGGCACACCACTTCTGAAAGGTTGCCGACCCCTGCTCTAATTCCATGATTCTATAATTAAAAGGATCCAAAGCGGCCACTCCTTGAATACAGCATTATGATTTCAGGAAATCAAACAAGTAAACTAGGGAAAAATTGAAATCCACTTCAAAGCTAACCCTCACAAGAAGTGTTTAGGACAAAAATATTTCTGCTATACTTAATGACTACAGAGCCAGAGGAAAAGCCAGTGTAGTATAAGACTTGCTTGTTCCAGTATGTGGTAGGAGAAAGAGTATTGGAGGTTCAACACACATTCACCTTTAAGAATGAGTATTAAAGAAAAACTTCTGTAAAGCCACATCTAGGTCGATTAGTTCTATGGAAACACTATATGTAAAATACATTACAGTTCTTCGTGGCACAGAACTCAATCTGAAAGAAGTTGGTCCTTTGCGCCAGGGCTGAGTACTGCATAAGGCCCTTGGTATTAGAGATGAAGGTAGCACAAGCTGTTCTAGTAGATTGGAGATTAATCCCCAGTTCCACAATTTAAAGAGTGGAGCACTTTAATTTAAACTAATTTGAACAATTAATGTATGTTATGAACATATGTTAACATGCCACTTTGTATGTCAGGCAAAAAAGAAAGTCACTGCTACTTCTTGTATCTTGTTTTACGAGAAATAACACCATGAAGAGAGAGATTAAAATACAAAATAGAAAGCTCAGACTCCTAGATTTTAAAGTGAGAAGGGACCTTTATAATTATTTAGTCTAACTTCCTGCATAACAAGATAAATAATAGGGTGGTTTGTGGTGCTAAATAACCCTGGTGTGAAGACGTAATTGCTAAGGAGATCCACACAATGTTAATTAAAGCAGCAGATATCTGAGAAGTTATTAAATTACAAATAAAAACCATGATTAACCAGGAAGAAAATAAAGCAGCAGATGGTGTGGAAGTCATTAAAACAGCCAGCTCCTTGAAAGAGTGCACTCCATTAAAGATTAGCAAAACCAGTGAGGCACAAGCGAAAAACAAGGCCAAAGCTGGGGAGGATGTGGTAACAAATCAAGATCAGTAACTACCCGACAATTGAAACCATGCCTCACTAGAAAGATGATCTCTATTACTTTGGAGTGTGAAAGGGTTTACCATCAGGTTTATGGTAAACAGAGATAGAACCTGACCATCAATCCTTATGAGCCTTGATTAGAACGTTTCATTTTCCAGCATAGGGCTGGAAGGATAGAGGTGTTATCTGACAAAGTATTGTTTGGAGAGAATCTAGAACTGCTCTGGTTTACGTACACACTGCAAACATGCTGCTATGGCTTCAGGTAGAGTGGTAGTAACCCCATTGACACAGAAAGATGTTTAATTATTCCCAGTAATTTAGGATATGATCTGAATCCACCAGTTCATTTCACATAGATCACCAAAACACCTTCGGGTAAAAATGACTTTCCAGGAATACTATCCCAGATCAAATTTGCACCGGTGACATAGAATGAAAGACTCTAAAATCCCAAACGTTGAAGGGATCTTGTCACCATTTACTGGTATACACTAGATTAATTATCTGAAAATAACTTAAATAATTAAGCACAATTGCTGGTTGTAGATGTATTTAGTAATGTGAAGAGTTTCAGTGTTGAAGTACTGTGGTTGTAGTGTAAATATTAAAATTCCTTTTCTAAATTAGATAGGGAGAGATCCAATCAGGAATTCAGTAAAGGTTACATTGCCCTCTTGCCTTCACTCTAGTGCCTCCAAGCCAAGACAGTGGTCTATCTGTGGTCCATTTGACAAAGCTTGCACTGCATTGTTCAGACTGTCTCTGTTGATTAGGTGGACTGATCTCCAGGACTTTCAATTTAGCACCTTTCATTAGGTACTAAAATGTTAAACCTTAATGTTAAATCAAATGTTGTTTAAAAATGTTGAACCTTAAAGAGGTCTCCATTCCCTAGATTAAAAAACAAATGAATGCATGAAGGTAATATCAGCGCAAGCAATGTGTTGTCAATAATCTAACCATTTGATCACGGTTCTCATGTTTTAGAATATCTCTGGAACCTCTCTATGCCTTTATTTCATTTCCTAGTGTTTCAATGTAGCTCATCCATCAAGCTTTGCTTTAAAACACAACTCAGTTCGGGTATTAACTGCTGAATTATTAACCAGCTCAGTTGTGAATGTCTTTGAAACAAATCTTATTTCAAGATAACCATCATCCATTCAAAATATGTCAAGAGAGAATTACTTTGCTCGCTGCTTAAACTTAGAAACTAATCACTACAGCTCAAAAAATATCACAAAGAAAAAAATCATCTGGATTAATACGCTGTTTAAGGTTTCTTGAAGAAGCAGCTCAATGAATATTAGTACTAGATTTTTATAACACTGTATAAGTAATACAAAGGGAATAATACAGTACCTTAATGATTACTTCTTACAGGTGGGTTTAATTTTAGTTTTCTACCTTTGGAATAAGATACAACAATTGTAAAGTAGGCGGTACAGCATTAAAGAAGTGTGCAGCGTTTGACCTCATTCAGGAGAGTAGTGGAATCATTCTGAATAACAATATAATTAACATTTGTGTACATGTGTTATTAAAAACAAGCTTTAGCACTTAAGTAATGCTGAATTATTTTACACATGCACTGGCTGAGACACAAATCAGCACAATTTACAGCTCAGAAGCCATGACATTCCAAGTTCCTCCACACTGTGCCTGTTCTGGTAGCAACAGCTGTGACCATCTTATCAGCAAGACAATTTCTCCTTCCCTTTTCTATTGCATCTTTATTATGGGGACTGTAAAAGGGTATTATTAGAAATGGCCAAATCTGCTCAGAAAAAAAATAATCCAGGCACCTGGGGCATGTCTCAGCTCACTTTGAGGCCAATATAAAGATTCCCTTTGTCTTCAACAGGTATTGGATCGGCTCCATACTCAGCCCTATTTTTAGCCAACAATGAATCTGTTCTAAGGCTTTCTGGATAAGTACTCGCCATCCAACAGGCTGCATTCACTGTTACTGCAATCCATCTAGGAGCCTCACCTTTCTCCATCTCTAATCCAAGACAGATGTCCACATCTTGGGAGTGCTGGGCATTCTCCTTGGGGGGAAATTTATTTGGGGGTTCTGACCGAGGAGAGACCTGAGAGCATGTAAGATTTTGAAGATAATGTTGGCCTGTACTCAAGAGAAAAATTAATGGATCTGAGATAGCCCTTGCTGCACACAGAATATCACCAAGAAGCTGGTCATTTTATGACCTCTGTACACACCATTATTTAGTGTGTCAGTTATCAGGATCAGGTGTGTCATCTTGTTTGTGGGGACTGGGCCTCCTTAGCAGTAGCCAGTGAGTCAAGTTACTTAAAGGAATACGTTTTTTTGGTACAATCAAGGGTGGGGCGCTTAGAATGAACAGATGTCCTGATTTATAGGGACAGTCCTGATTTTTGGATCCTTTTCTTATATAGGGTCCTATTCCCCACCCCCCACCCCCGTCCTGATTTTTCACACTTGCTGTCTGGTCACCATGGGGGGCGGAGGAGGGAAGAGAGACACAGAGACTAGGCCTTCAAAAAGCAACTTACTATCACAGTGCTTAAAATTTGTAAGGAAAGAGGTGCCAGGCTCAAGCAACAACAATAGTGTTCTCCACATGACTTGACCTCTCACACACCCTATGAGCAATGTCTTACCCCACACACCACTAACAGAAGGGGTGCTCAGCTGTGCCCTGACATGAGAAGACATGCCAGAGCTGAGCCCCACCACAAATTGAGATCTTCTTTAAAGTATCTTGAAGGTTTCCAGTACTATTTACTTGAAACCTTAGTTCAAGGCCATTACTGCTAGGAATCTGATATTTGCCAGTCACTTAGAACCTGCCTTACGGGAAGATGGTTCTATGGTTGGGGAACTAGACTAGGACATGGGAGACTTCAGTGCTACCATACATTTCCTGTGGGACCTTTGACAAATCACTTAGCCTCTGTTCCCACATGTTTTTTTAAAAATGGAGAATGCAAGGTAGGGAACTATTGCGATGATAAATACATTATAGATTATGAAGTGATTTGAGATCTATTGATGAGACAGTGCTATATAAAAGTTTATTATACCCTGCTGCAAGATATTATCATAGTGTGGTCTTTCAAATATTTTTCAAGTGGAAAAAAACCACAATCATTCCTCACCCTCATAGAGGGAAGGGGAAAGCACTCTAAAGTCTGAAAACATTTAGGTGATAATTGGGGCATATGGTGTGAACCTGAACACACAGGGAACTTGCTCCTCACTATTAACAATATGGGTTATCCAGATGCATTAATTCTCTAACTTGTAATTAGTCTCAAAAACAGACAGATGGTAGACAAAGCCATTTCCCCCCTTAATTAGTATGTTTGCTTCAGCTTTCTTAAGAGCTTTAAAATTACCTCTGTTTGTTAGATCCCAAACACCCCTTAATAAATTGTATCTATTACATTATTTCAAAAGCATCTTTCAAAGACTGTGCTACCAATATGTCAATAGTATAACACAATTATTGTTAAATATATCCTTTTTAATGTCCACCAACATCAGGCTCTTAATATTTTCACAAAGTACTCATTACAAGACCTGCTCACAACTGAATTCTCTCTGCTCCCCAGAATTGGAGTAATAGGTTAATGGAAAAAAAAACAACCACCCCAAACAAACTATATTCCAGAGCAAGGAAGACTCATTTAATGATTAAAGCAATGTGGATTCAGAATCCTGAGATTAAGGTTTTATTCTCAGTTCTGCGAGTGTCTTTCTATAGAGCTCTGGGCAAGTCAGTTGATACATGCTTCAGTTTCCCCAATATCAGTGCTTCAGTTTCTCCAATATAAGACGTTACCTACCTTCCAGCTAGCATTAGCACCATTTTACAGATGGGGAAATGAAGCACAGGTTAGATTAAGCAGTTTTGCCATTTTTTCTGATACACCAGACCCTCGTTATAGCCTGGAGTTTGTGATCCATGCGCAGTCCCGCACTAATGCGGGGACCGTGTTAACGTGGGGGACGCATTGCCATGGATCCCAATTTAGATTTGAGATCCATGGCAATGACCGCACTGTACGCAAACCCGTGCTATAGTGATGCAAGCTATAGCGAGGGTCCAGCGTATTTGGTAGTTCATGAAGCCCTAGTTCGTAGAGTCATGCACTTCTATGAGAATCTCAACTTTCCTTTAAAAAAGGGTTCTAGCCTTCATGGTGGCAGAGGAAAGCTGAAAAACAGTGAATCCCAAGCTCTAAAAAGCCAGAAGACATCAATACTCCCTGCCACTTTTTAATCTCTCATGATTTGGGAAGACACAACATAATGCTGATTAAGTGACTTGCACCAGGTCACATAGTAAGTTAACCGAAGTCTCTCAGATTTCAATCCAGTGCACTATCTGGTAGGCCACCCTTTGAACCCTAAAGAGAAAGCCTCACCTGACTGAGAATTGAACCTGAATCCCGGTGTTGGGAGCTCCATATCCTGACTACATGGCCATTAGAGAGACGAGAAGAGAGATTTTAAATTGGCTGTTTTGAGAGAAGCATCTTGATATTGTATGAGAGGCCCATTCCAAAATACTACAGCTCTTTATAACTCTGTCTTCCAAGTTGCTATACTATGTCCAGAGCTAGTATCACACTCAGGGTGAGCAACATGCATAACAGCACTGTATACAGGAACGAAGAACTGGGAACTGTGCTGCTGTAATTATAGTCACTATCTTGAACAATATATAGCACAGCCTTGTTGCTCTTAAAGTTGTGTGTATGTAAGATGTAAAATAAATGTTGAAGCAAATGACAAGCATCATTGGATTCTGCTCCCTCAGAAAAAGATTTCTTACAAAAGCTTCCTCCCTGGTTTATTTTGCTCTTTTACTGTCACATGAAATAAAAATCACTTTTCAGTAACTAAGTAACTTTGCTAAGTTTGTCCACAATAGTACTCTAGTTCTACAATGCTATATTTTAATAACTGATTGTGAAGGATTAAAATGCAACTTTGCATCTTAAGGTCTTAATTTCAGTACTACTGTAACATTGATCCACTGGTGCAGCGTCTACAGAATGACATTGGTTTCCAGTGCTGTCTGAAAGAGAGCACGAGCCCAGGGAAGCAGGAAGGTGGGAGAAAGAGGGACCAAAGCCTGCACATTAGACTAGCCCTGTGTATTAAGAGATAAGAAATAACTTTTGTACAAAGGGTTTTCCCCACTGCAGACAATCCAAACCAGCTCAAATGGAGACTTTTAAAATTCTACAAGTTTCTGGAACTGAAGCTGCCATTGTTATCTGTGCATTTCAGTAGCACTTTATAACCGTAACTCCACAAATATCCCCAATGACCCTTGAAGGAAAAATAGGGCCACAAAGAAAATGATCTTTCCTCACGTCTTCATTTGACCTTAGAATCCATTTTCTTGCTATAGCATAGCCAGTCTTCTTGGAGTGCATCTCTAGAAGATAAGGACTGACTGTGTGTGTTATAAATCAGAAGTCCAAAATAAGAGACTTCCATCACTCTCAGTTCAGTGTTCCTGTACTGCCTCTTCTGCCATTTAAAAATGGCATTTCTATATGGGAAGGTAGACCTGTGCATTCAATGCATATTATTGTTACTGATTGTGGTAGAATTTCACTGACAGCGAGACAGAATGCTCCATTATGTTTTGGTGTCACAAAAGAGGAACCAGTTCCTGTTTCAAATATTAATCTTTGGTTCATTAAAATACATTTAGGGTTTGTGCTTTTTAAAGCTAGATTGCTGAATTTTATAGCTTTCCGGATAACACCCTTTACTCACTGCTTTGCCCTCAGAGTACACCTTTAAATGACACCACATATGTATTTTTGTCACTGAGAAGTGCCTCAAACACCATGTGATGCTACAAGTCTTACAATCTAAAACAAACCTGAAACAGCTTTAAGTTTAATATGGCTATTATAACAAGTTAGCAAGTAAGAAAGTAAATATCCTCTGTAAGAGGAGCCTGTCATATCAGGGAAGCAATGTCGCCTCATGAACAGAGCACTAAACTTGTTGATTCTATTCCTAGTTCAGGAGTTGGTCTGCTTTATGACCTCAGACAAGTCATATCTCTATGCCTTAGTTTCCTCCATCTGTAAAATGGGGATAAATGATGCTGACCTCCTTTGTAAAGCAATTGCAGATCTACTGAAGAATAGGAGATAGTATTAATACTATGTGGCTGGGGACCAGGAAATAAAGTTCAGTATTTTACCAGCGGTCCTGCTTGTCATGTCTTTATTAAATTGTTTCAAGAATAAAATAAGTATTTGGAAAAACAAGAGCAAATAAAGCCACCCAAGCCCCTCATTCTGAAAGAGAATCGAATAGGACAGGAAGAGGTGGCTAGAGCACTTCTAGAAAAGTTTAGATGCAAGTGGCATTGAAGAGAGATTTAAGAGGGTAAAATCCTCTTCAAACAGATACTGAATTTGCTTGCAACATATGAAGGCTATCACAATGTAGTGTAAAGATGTCCTAGTCTATGTGGGGAAAAAAAAAAACAACTTACACCAGTATGACTTTATAAACATATTCAGAGTTGGAAATAATGGAAAAGGAAGTTGTGCCAAGGAACCTCTTTGTTTCAAGTAACAAAAGGCACAGGAGACATAGTTTTACAGAGATCCTAGGTGAAGTATATACACAATAACTCACCAAAGGGCAGCATGAAGGGTCTCTACCTGAGCAGATAGCCCACTTCTTCAACGCTTAGCTGAATGGTCACCTGTAGTGATCGTTCACCATTTAGTCCATTCCTGTGGGGCTGCAAGGGCTTGATGGGCCAAGAGTCAGAACAGACTTGATGCACCCATGTAATTGGGGGGGTCTGCCTTTGCGACACCTCCACTCTTCGGTGGAATTTTATCCAGGATGTTACAAGCCACCCAGAGAATGGTGTTCAATGGAACATCTTGCAGCATTCTGGCAACATGACCAAAAAGCATAAGATGCCAGCTGTGGAAAATGGCCCATTAGTTTGTAGACTGGAACAGCCATAAACATCTGTGTTACGAATGAAGTCGTTTCAATTTACATTTTTAGAAGAATTTTACACCCGTGTCTCACTTCACTGTGGTTATATATTCACAATTCATTTTAAGCATGTTTAAATCACTCTTCTACCTCGGACTTCTCCTTCCTCTCCTCATTTGATTTTTCACTTGGAACAATGATTTACACAAGCTATTCACTGGGCCACTCAGTGTGTCCATCTCCTAATTGACCAACATTGTTACACTGAGGCTCTTGTCAACTAAGCTCCCATTTTCTGATCATAGTTGGAGGTTTTAAATTCATTTTGTTTTATTTCAGATAGTTGTGGTTGTGATACTGCACCCCTTAATGCTTTATAGAAATATGCTTATGAGTGTAAATGACAACTGGAATATGTTTTATGCTAGATATGTCATGCAACAGATCTTTGCAAAGGTTATGTTCTACTGAATGTATTCATCCCGTTCATGTGCCTGTATCATTTTTATATCTGAAGTTATGAGCAATGGCTCTATGCTTGTATTTAAAGTGTTTGCTGTAGAAAGCACCTAGGGCAGATTTGATCAACCTAGTGTGAAGGGGTTATTCAAGTAAATGGAAATACTTGGCTAACAATGGACCTTAATAGATGCCAATCCGCATCTGAGCTTTCCTGGGAAGTTCCTGTAGAGAACTGCACATGTGACTGGCCACCTGACTCCAGAACTCCATCTTGTATCTGTGATTCTACACAGGAGAGGAGAGGAGTTTGCACCCACAAGAGAGACACTATGTAAGCCCCTTTTTCTAGTCTGGGTCCAGCAATTACTCAACCCTCTCAGGGTGAGATTTACCTGCATTTAGTTTCCTACTGTATTAGGCTCAGACTTGTGTGTTTTATGTTATTTTGTTTGGTAAATTTGCTTTGTTCTATTACTTGGAACCACTTAAATTCTATTTTTTGTATTTATTAAAATTTTTTACTTCTTAATTAACCTACAGTAAGTATTAATACCTGGGGGGAGGGGAAAACAGCTGTGCATCTCTCCATATCAGTGTTATAGAGGGTGAACAATTTATGACTTTACCCTGTATAAGCTTTATAGTGGGTAAAACTGATTTATTTGTGGTTTGGATCCCATTGGGAGCTGGGTATCAGAGTGCTGGAGACAGGACTACTTCTTAAGCTGGTTTCAGTTAAGCCTGCAACTTGTGGGGGATGTGGTTCAGACTTGGATCTGTGTTTGCAGCAGGCAAGCATGTCTGGCTCAAACAAGACAAAGTACTGAAGTCCCAAGCTGGCAGAGAAGAGTGGCTCAGAGGTAGTCTAGGCACATCAGATGGCAGTTTGCAATCCAGCCCGGCACAGTGGTCTACTCTTATTTTAAGAGTGAAGATTACATTGAACCTGAGTTTATGCATTTGTCTGATGTTAGTGGGCTATGTAACGTAATTAACCAATGTGTTAATCTGTGCAAAAGTTCGTTAACTATATTAGATGGTAAGTCTTCCAGGCAATTTAAACACACATATCACCTTCTGGGCTTCCTCTTTTATAATAGTTTACTTACCAGTTGGACAAACTTTGCAGAAATCTATAGCTAAATTGGTAAAGTACTTTCCTCATGATGGTAACCTGGATTTCCCTAAATTGTCTTCTTTCATTTCCTTAATAAAAGTAAATAGCCACAACTTTCAGCAGCTAGTTAATATTTTTTTTCTTTCACCCTCATTTCCTAGCTTGGGCTCATGCTTGCATCAGGAAGTCTTTGTGACTTTCCTGTAATAAAGTTATCCGTTCTCATGATGAATTGCCCAGCCATATAACACCTCTCAGCATGAGATCTCTTATCCCGCTAAGCCACCTGGAACAGTTGGCTCTTTCCCCCCTACCATTTGTTCACAACATTACGCTCTGGTTCTTAACTAAAGCGCTCACTTCTTGACCTGATCTTGTCCTTCCTGAAGCCAGTACGAGATATTGTTGGCCCTTGTTACGCATGGTTCTCCCGTTACTCCATCTTTTAAGTAGCAGCCTTGGAGTTGTTTAACTCGAGTCTTTACGTAGCATGCTCTGTCACTTTCCTGACAACCGTCCAAGCACATTGCCCTGAACCTATTCCTTCCCACATCTCCAGTCTCAGTTCAAACCACTTCAAGCAGCCTGTGCAACAAATAAAGTTTTGACTTTTTTTTTTTAAAAAAAATATTTATCATAATCTTGCTGTAGCCTGCCTCTAACTCAAATGAGTCATTTTGAGTTCTGCGTTCATTAGCTCAATGGCATTTGATAATTTGGATCACACAAACCATTCTCAGTGGAGGTCACACCACCCAGTAAAAAAAAGAAGGATGTCTGATTGCTGATCCAGAAGAGGTCCTATGTAAGTGCTGAGCCCTAAGGAGGAGCAGAAGGGCATACAAAGAAGGAACTGAGTTTTGATTAGAGTTTATGAGCCACAGGGAGTGTTAATCCTTCCCTCCTCCCCAAACCAGCTACTTTTCAAGCTGGCAGACTAAGACAGTCAGAAATTCATAAATCACTTCAGTTGCAGGGTGGATCCCAAAACTACATCTACGCCTACAAGGCAGGCAGTTGGAAGTGTGTGCACAGATGTGAAAGGATAATTTCTCCATCACATCTCGAACATTTTCTTTTCACTTAGCAGCATCTGGTGCACAAAAGTCATTGTCCTGAGTAATAGAGTCAACTTGCATGGGGGGAGGAAGAAGAGAGGGGAGATAGCTCAGATCAGCCCCTGGCACGTACAGAAGTGCAGTGTAATACATCCACACGGGTTCTTGAGACAGGAGATTCAACCCCGAAGCAGACACAGGATATAAATCAGAGAGGATTTTTCCTTTCGAGTAGCAACACCCAGCACCATCCCCTCGCGGGGATGCAGGGTGGAGGGGAAGAGATTTTCAATGGGGACTAGCACAACTTCTCCTCAGTCTACCAGACTCTCACCGAGCAGACTCCGGTGCCAGAGTCCAGGCCGGGGGCGCTTTCCCGGGGGTGGGGGGGTCTTTTTGACACCGCCCGATGAACGAGGGGGCAAACCATCCTCCCGCCAAATACAACAAATCTGGGACGCTGCTCCACGGCAAGCACCCCCCACGTCCCGCCCCTCTGCCTGTGCCCACACACGGCCCGTTTCGACGGAGCTGTCGCGGCATTTGCCAGCGAGAAATGAGGCTGTTCGTGGACAGGGCAATCTGGCCTACCCTAGTCCCACAGTCTGCGCGTGCACCCCCGCTCTCCTCCGCGGGTCTCTTCCTGCCAAAAACGGGGGCGTGGGACAATGCACGACACCAAGACATCAGAGAGAAGCTAGAGGCTTTGGCACCAGGGGAGGGATAGAGAGAGGGGTTTGGTGGGGAAGGAGGTGTCAAAATTTGATGTCTGTGCTAAATAGTTGAGCCCATTTTCAGTTTCAGATTCAACCACCAGGTACCGACTGGGGCGGGACCCACCTATTGGTTCCGGCTGTCAGTAGACATTAGTACACCGCCTTGCTCTGCATTCATAAGGTGATGTTAGCAGCCATGAATGCTAGAAAGCTTCTATAGTGGGAAAGCAACACCTTCCCTTCTGAACTCAGTGGTGTAATATGGGGCAGGAGCGGGATAGGTTCTGTGGCAAATTCTGCTCTGGGTTACACAGTAACCTGCTTACACGGGTTCAAGGTTCTGGGCTTTGGCTTTTCTTTAAGTAAAGTGTTGTGTTTTTTTATGTTATTGACAATCTAGTCCTTCGTGGCTTTTCAGTGAACACGACTTTCATAGATTTCAGAGACCCAGGCTGTTGCTAGTTGTTAATTGACATGATTTGAAATGTGCATTTGGCTTCTGCAACTTTGTTCCTTTCGTCTTTTCCACCCTGCTGCGGAGCATGGGAACACCCTAGACGGCTTGAGTAGTGAAAAACCTCTGTTTCTGCTAATCCTCTTATTCACAGGGTATAGGTCACACTCTGTAATGATGGAAATGGGCTGACACCCAGGAAAGAAGCTATGTTGGAACTACATTAAAATTCATGTTCTCTCTCTCTAAAACAGCTAGGTTGCTTCTACCCTCCTTCATTAGCTGTGAGACACCAAGATGGGAATATAATTATGCAACAGCAAATCTGAAGAAGCGGGAGTGAGGTGAACAGGAGAGACCCTTATAAAATGTGACTGTAGGGAAAGCACCAGTATACCTCTCTCACGCACATATATTTGTCCTAAGGAAAACAAAAGCTCTGCCTTAAAAGCGGCTGCAGTTACAAAAATGCCTGTCAGACCAAATGCATACAGCAGAGATGATCACAACATTAACATGACAGGTACCCCAAAGTAACAGGAAAAAAAACCCAGTGTCAGCCTTCACATTTAACTTAAATCACAGCCAAGGGAAACCTGGGAAAATAGCTCCACTCACTGGGAATCCAAGACTGGTAAAGAACATCAGGGAGCAATAGTCCACATGCATTATTTATAGTTTCTATCTAATGAGAACTTATCTATAATGAAAAAGAGTTACCTTGTGTCATCAGAAATTACCCTCTTTTTTTGGTGAACTCTGCACATCTGGTAGTCCTGTGATTTTTAAGGTGTCTCTTAAAAGGAAGGCTGAGAGTTCAGTTGTTGAGAAAACAACAAATCATTTTTAGAGAGGAAAGGAGTATGCCCAATGTGTTTGATCTTCAGCATTATATGAATGTTTCCTTTGGGTGGGGGAGGGGGAAGGTTAGAAAATCATGCTTCTTTGGGATCCGCTAAGAAACCAACATATCTGGCATTTAAGTCTCTCCTTGCTGGGTTTGTATCTCCAGCCTCTAGGGAACTCAGGTGCTGCTGACAATTAACTTTGATGAGCCAGCATCAATTTCCTGAGGAGAAGGCTGCTGCCAAGGCTAATAGCTGGCAGCTGTGGGGTTTCTGCAGGCATGAGACAGCATTTTAACCCTAAACTTGCCAGCCACTATCGACAGGAGTCTGGTTATAATGGATCCTCAACCATTTTAAAAGGGGTAGAATGTAAAAATGTAACAAATCAAGCAGTGGTGAGGACAGACTTCCTTAAGTGAAAATCATGACTAAATAGTAAGGCCTACACTTCCTTCCAGGCAACCACCCTTCCTTATACGGATCCCTGGAAGAAGCATACTAGTCTTCTGGGTGTAGTGGAAGGGATGGATGGAGAAAAATCTCTAAGAAGAAAACCAATCATTTTCCTATTTCCGTCTGTCTAGGGCAGGGGTCAGCAACCTTTCAGCAGTGATGTGCCGAGTCTTCATTTATTCACTCTAATTTAAGGTTTCGTGTGCCAGTAATACATTTTAATGTTTTTAGAAGGTCTCTTTCTATAAGTCTTTAATATATAACTAAACTATTGTTGTATGTAAAGTAAATAAGGTTTTTAAAATGTGTAAGAAGCTTCATTTAAAATTAAAGTAAAATGTAGAGCCCCTGGACCAGTGGCCAGGACCCAGGCAGTGTGAGTACCACTGAAAATCAACTCGCGTGCCACCTTTGGCACACATGCCATAGGTTGCTTACCCCTGGTCTAGATACTTGCAAGGCATCATTACCATAGTATCTCAGAGTGTCATAAACATTGATTTAATTTCACCATCCCTTGTGACATGGGGAAGTATTACTGTCCCTATTTTATAGATTGGGAACTGAGGCACTAATAGATAAAGTGACTTGCCAAAAATCACACAGGAAGTCTGTGGCACAGCTAAGAATTGAACTTAGAGCTCTTAAGTCCCACACTTTGTGCCTTAAGCACAAGGCTAGCATTTTTCATTGCACCTTAAGCCTGGAAAGGAGTCCACCCAAAACATTAATTTCTCACAATCATTGAAGAAGAGGTGTTCCACTGATAGACTTGATAAACTGTCAGTCTATGATCTGAGCCAAGAATTACACTAGGATTTAGATTCAGATCAGGATGAATCATGTCCTGTCTATAGTTGTCAAGGTAACAGCAACGTTAGGCTTCCTAGCTATAGCAGGGCATTACTCCAGGCACTTCTCTTCAGGAGACACTTATTGCCTGGTTAATGTTTGCAATGATACACTTCACTGATGCTGTTCTGGGGATGTTCCATATGACTGATTTTTCACAGAAAAGCAGCACCACTTTAAACCAATTCACAGTATCTATTAAATGGTCCAGTTGCCATAAATGTTGGAGCTATCAACTGCAGGCACGTAGGAGCATGAATGTGGAACAAGAGTACCTCCCAGCAAGATCCCTGCCTTTTCACATGACACATAATGCCAAGTGTCACACGTTAGCTGTTTTCATCAGGCTCCCTGGATCATGCCATGATGTATGCAGGCAAGCTCCTCTAGATCAGCTCCTTGGTTGGGTAGAATCACTGCGGATCAGAAGGTTAATAAGCAATTAACACATTTTCATATCCACTGTTTGGGTAACACCTAGCTGTTGATTACTATTAGTTTTAGATTAACAGAGTGAACACCCCAAATTTGGAATAGGCCACTTGTTCCCAATCCCCTTAATACACCTGTTGAACTAAAGTAGAATGATCAAAGTCTGACCTAGGCATTCTTAAAATGCATTAGATACCAGCATTGCGCTGGCGGTCCGTTACTCTACAGCATCCTGTATATATAGAGAATATTCCTTTCATGCTGTATTCTAGCCAACTGTACTAAACCAATGGGTGCCAGTCACATATTCTGCAGGATCCTGAACTGAGACAGACGTAAAGCATCAGCCGTACAGCACTTTTCACACCTGTGATGGAGTCAGCACCCCAACCACCACATAATACTTCACAATATGCCAGCTACCACGCATGCAGGAAGTATGCACATGCCTGAGAGCATTATTCCTGGGGGAATTCTGTGCCAAAAAAAATCTGTGCACAATATTTTATAATTCTGCAAAATTCTGCATATTTTATTTGTCAAAATAACATAATATAATCACTCCAGTTTCAATTATTTGGGTAATTTATTTGAAAATGCCTGTCAACAAGTACGTCAACAAAACAGACAACATCAGAAAAAGATTCCCCCAGGAGTAGAGAGTTAAAGAAACCTTGACGACAACCCAGTTCCAGTTGGGGAGTAATGGAGGGGGCTATGTGGGGGCCCCCTGAGCACAGACACCTGCACTCCAATCCTCCTAGAGCCCAGCTGTGGGGCACCTCCTTGCCCAGAAACCCACTTCCCCAAAAGCCAAGCCAATGAGCCCCGCCCCCTCCACCCCAAACACTCCCCCGCCCCAGCCCAGGCACCAGCATCTCCCTCCCCTCCAGAGTCCAGCCACAAGGCACTCCCCCAGACACCAGCACGCTCCCTCCCCACATAGCCCACTCATGCGGCAGCCCCAAGTCCAGCTACCAGAGCCTTACTCCCCTCAAGTTCTTTACTATTCTGCCAGGGGTCATGCTGTGGTTCAGCCCTGACCTGCCTCACCCTTTGCCAAAGTTGACTGCGTCTCCCAGACCCTCTCCCATCCCTGGGTGAAAGATCAAAGAGCGTGCAGCCTCCATCCTCGCCGGGCTGGGTGCTCTGCTCACTGTGGGCTGGGCTTTGCAGCATCCTGTGGCCCCTAGTGGCAACTAAAAATTCTGTGTTGCCAGGAAACTGGGACTTCTGCAGTGGCACAGAATTCCCCCCCTGGAGTAGAGCATGAAAGGAGCAGCAAAGGTGAACGGGAGACATGAACTGGTAGGAGGCGATTACTGGCAGGGTGCATTTAATGTTGACAAACAGTGAAGGAACAGAAATACTGAGCAAGGAAGAATGGCTACAGGATGCTGAGAGTAGCCACTGGCTAGCAGCACTATTACTACATCTGTGGGGAATGGGACCTCTGTGTGTATGATGATATGAGTATTCTGTGCCCTACCACCTCATCAAGGATTACAGGAGACCCCCACTGGGGGTCTCCAGCTACAAGAGGTGCGGATAGTTATATCTACCACCTGAGATGCCCAAACAGGGCAGCAAAGGAAACGCCTCTCCACCCCATCTGGCTGCATGAAGAATGCCCTTCCTTCCCCTGCCTGAATAACAGCAGTGGTAGCCAGGTTTCCCCTTCCCCCAATACCACTTGGGATTATTAAAAGGGAAAGAGATTTTATTTATTGTCTTCCTCATTTTGGACAATAAAAAAAAATCAATTGATTCACTTCCACTTTGGTTTCCGTTCACTTTCACTTTCAGAGTCTCCATACTTCAGTATCTGGATTTCAGTGCAGGGGAATATTTATATGTTTAAAAATAACTGCTTAGTCTGAATTTTTTCTTTCAGGTTTAGCTTCTTACAGCTTGTTTATACAAGATGTTAATGTTGGCCTAGAGTTAAGTTGACAGTGTCTCTTTTATTTAAGGGTGGTTAATTCCACACTCTAATAAACTTAAACATTCCTATAAATGTAAAAACTTCTCCTCTCTCACAACAGTGTTTGTTAGTTTAACTCAGGAGCCCCTGAGAAAAGGACAGCAGGTTCTGTCACAAAGTTGATAAACTAAGGTATAAAATAGATGTCATACTCGTGACTGGAGTACATTCTGAATGGATCTCACTGTTGTAATCAGGATTTATTGTGTTTCGAGATAACATTACTTTGAATAGTCCCTTTCCCCGCCAGTCAAAATGAGTGCTGTAATACCAATAATAAGTTTTCTAAACTGCACAATGAGATAGCACCAGGCAGCATATATCTAGAGTGAGAATAATATACCTGTATTTCTGAGCTAGGAGAAAATGTTTGACTAGGCAGAAAAAGCTGCTGGATACACTCCTTGTTGCTCAAAATCTGTGAGTATTTGATTACCACACACACACAGGATGACCTGTTTGAGGATGAGTTCCTTTATGTATATTACCGTCAGTGTTAATAGCATCATCTAGTGCTCATCATCAGTAGCTGTTGAAGCACTTCACAGAGGAGATCAAAATTATTATAATCAGTGTTTTACAGCTGGGGAAACTGAGGCTCAGAGGTGACGTGATTTATTTGAGATCACGCAGGAGGCCAGAACCAGAAAAAGAACACAATTCTCTCAAAGTCCTAGGCTAGTGGCCAATCCCCTATGCTACACAGCAAGGCTTAAAAGGAAAATGACAGGGGATGTTGAATAGGTTAAACGCAGGGTTAGCCTCATTTCCATCCAACTACATGGAAATTGGCAGGATACTGCCTCTCCAGTGCAGCCTGGTAAATGTTGCCAGGTAAACATTAAATTGTTGCCTTTGGTTACACAGCCCTGCACAGCACTGGTAGTGGCTGGGCTACACTCAAACATATATTGAAAGCAGGTTGAAGTCACATCTTTTGAAATTTCAGTCAGAGCATGGATGTGTTTCTTCAGCTTATGTGTTGTATTTTGATTTAACTTTCCAAAAATAAGAGTTTTCATATCCTTGTCCCAGAATATGCTATCTGAACCTTTGACACTGATTCCTGTCTCTTTGATCCTTTCTACACTGAAAGGGACGCACTGAAAGTTTCCCAGACCTGAGGACAAATTGGAAGGGGCCAAGCTTTACAGTGTGACAGTTTCTTATTTGAACCCACAGCTCTCTCATCCCTGACTGTGTGTGACACATCCTGTGTCCTTGCTCTGGGGTTCCAACCTTCTCCAGAATTAGTGTAGATATGCTGGAGAGCTTCCACACATTTACAGGAATTATGTTTAAATTAAAATAAAAAGCTTTGATCATGGAAAAAGTTAAGGTATAAAGGAAAAAGGAAACCAAGGGAATGGAGAGCGAGGAGAAAGGCAAGTGGCAAGTCAAAATCAGGTCCACTATACACTGAGTGATCTCCCTATGCCAGCACCACCTCCTTATTAATGCCCCTCTTAATATCTCATCTCTTCCAGCGAATTGTGAGTTAATAGAAAAAATATTACTCCTGCCTGTGCTTTTTTCCATGAATCCCCTGGGTGTGTTCTCTGCTTTTTCAGGTATAACATGTCCTTTGCAGGACCTTTTTGTATAGGGTCAAGCACATTGTGTGGTTAAAAATATTGTTTCTCAGAGATTTGTGTAACCTTGGTCTCTCTTTTGTATCAGTGCTTTTATTTTTAACCATTTACAACTGAATGGTGCCAGTGAGAGAGACTTCAATATTTTATTTAAAAACATACAGGACATATGTGAAATTAGAGGCAGCCTCTTTTTGAGGTTGCAGGATACATCATGCAGAAGCATTTGCCCAAGAATGTCTGGGCACAATCTTGTAAATATTTGCATTAGTTACCCCCCACTTATACACAGCGAATGCCATTACAGAACATGTTCCTCACATACAGTTGCAAATACTGAGAAAAGAAAGGTTCTATTCTATACATGCTGTCTGCATCCTTCCAGGAATGTTCATTGATATCAAGGTTGAGGGTGTCTCTTAGCTGAGTAAACAACTGGAGAGAGAAAAGTGCACAGTTGCCATGGAGTGTGTTCTTTAATCATTCTGTGAATGTATACTGCATTTATTATCCAGGTAACTGAGCAAACGCCTGTTATCAAGGATGTGGTACAATGTAGTTTTTGCAGAGTGGGTTGGTAATTTGTAGAAAACTGGGCAACAAGTATATCATTCTTTCTACTTTGAATAATATTCAAATAATAGTGGTCACTATAACCTCCATCCTTCCTCATCCTTTAACCAAGAAACTGTAAATGAGCATTACCTGCTCTCTCTCCAGAATCCTTTATTTAAAATAAATAAATTGGAAATTCCTCTCTCTCTCTTCGTCCCCCACGCCATCAGCCACTGCTACTACAATTAGGAGTGGAAGTAAAGCTTAGAAAGAGCTTCTCAAACAGAAAGTAAACAAGTAAGGGGCTACATAGCCTGTTATGTTCTGTTTATTACACTCCCAACTCAAATTTGGCATTTAATCCAAACTATGCTTATCAAAAACTAGTAATTGTATATTAGTACAATGCCAAAAACATGGCATTTCATGTGGCCATTTCACTATTTTAAAATTTTCAAGGATTCTTTTAGAAAGGACATCTACATCCAAGCTTTACAAAAAAAAAAATATTTGGTCAGTGCAGATGGTGTCCTTGAGGCTGTATAAGACACAAAAATGCCACAAAACACAAAGCTCAGGGGAAAATACATCTGCAAACTTCTAAATATGGTGAAAACTTAGTAGATGATTTTGGGAAGTTATTCAGGTCCCAATCTGGGAAGCATATAACCAATAAAAATGGCTTATACTGCAAGTATAAATGAAGTCAATGGAGTTGTATATGCTAGCCCTCCTTCGGAAGCAGGCCTTTGGGTAACTTTAAAAAATATAAATTGTGGTAGCAGTGTCATTTAGTGTCATAGTATAGTTAGTAGTCACAATTCTATTTTATATCTATATCTATCTATTTATCTATATATGGTGTGATGGACCCTTCTTGCCTTAAACTCCATGGATTGGTATATACCTTTATATACACCAACCCATGGAGTTTAAGGCAAGAAGGGACCATCATACCATCTAGCTTGACCTCCTGTATAATAAATGCTATAGAATTTTATCTAGTTGCTCCAGCATTGAGTCAATAACTTGTGACTAGCTAAAGCAGTGGTCCCCAAACTGTGGGGCGCATCACTCAGGGTGGGGGACACAGGGGCCAGGAAGGGAGCAAGCATCCAACTCCACCCCACCCCTGCTCTGCCCCCAGCCCGGTTCTTCCTTCATTCCCTCTTCACCCCCAGGCCAACTCCACCTCTAGCACCAACGCCTCCTCCTTCCCTAGTTCTGCCCTTCACCCAAAGCTCCTCTGCTGAGCCAACTGTGCAGTGATGGACTGGGAGAGTGAGGAGGAGGGTGGGCATGGATACAGTCCATTACTGGTAAGGGAGGAGGCATGTGGAAAAGTTTGGGCACCATTGGGCTCAGAACAAACTAGCAAGGGAAGAGGTAGATTCTCCACTTCTTGAAGTCTTCAGATTCAAATTGTTTATCACCCTCACTGCTAAATATTGTGCCTTATTTCTAATTTAAATGCATCTGGCTTCAACATGTAGCCACTGGTTCTTGTTCAGCCTTTCTCTGCTAGATTAAAGAGCCATTGAGGACTCAGTATTTTTTCTCCTGTTGAATGTACTTCTACACTGTAGTCAAGTCACCTTTCCATCATCTTTAATCCTGATCTGATGGTGTCAAATTTGCAAATGAACTGAAGCTAAGCAGTTTCTCTTCGAAGTCTGGACCTTAAGTTTTTTTGCTGCAGAATGGCTACCTTTAAATCTGCTATTGTGTGTCCAGGGAGATTGAAGTGTTCTCCTACAGGTTTTTGTATATTGCCATTCCTAATATCTGATTTATGTCCATTTATCCTTTTACGTAGGGACTGTTCAGTTTGGCTGATGTATATAGCAGAGGGGCATTGCTGGCACATGATGGCGTATATTATATTGGTAGATGTGCAGGTGAATAAACCAGTGATGGTATGGCTGATTTGGTTAGGTCCTGTGATGATGTCGCTGGTGTAGATATGTGGGCAGAAACTAGTGAATGGCTAGCCAACTACAAAAGCCATTTCTCCTCTCTTGGTGTTCCCACTTCCAGATCAACTGCTAGAAGAGGACCTCATCCTCCTTAATTAAACTAACCTCATTATCTCTAGCATGTCTCTTGCCTACATATTTATATCTGCCTCTGGAAATTTCCACTGCATGCATCTGACGAAGTGGGTATTCACCCATGGAAGCTTATGCTTCTTTATGGCTGCCAGTCTATAAGGTGCCACAGGACTTTTTGTTGCTTCTGTATTTCTGTTCTCCTTCAAATTTCCATTTGCCTTAAAAAAATGTTCACACTAAATTTGAAAAGGTTGCATTCGGGTCCTTCCATACCAATTATAATGTATTTATTCTTCAAGCTGAATAGCTCCAATTCTAAATTTTTTAACCTTGGCCAACTTTTCATTCCATCACTGCAGGAATAAGGATTTACATAACCTGTAGTTACTTATTTCTTTTCAGCTGTGGGCATTCAGAGTTTATATTGGTGGTTGTGGCAGTGTTCTAGTAATTGCTCCTTCTGCTTGACAAATCATCCAACTCCACGGATGTTTTATACTTAATTTTCTTTCAGTTCACTCTATCAGAGACCTTGTTCACTTTTATGATAATTGCTGTGCAAATTCTACTGTAGATCGTTGTTTTCTTAGACGTACACTCCCCTTCCTCCTCACAGAATCAAAGCAAGGTTGAATCCCTCCATTTAGAAAGAAAAGAACATAAAATGGCCTTTTGCAGAAGGGCACAACATTGCAAGAGAAACACATTCATAAAGTCATCATCTTCCCCAAGTTGTAGAAGTCATAAGGTCACTACTAAAAATCGTGGAGAAAGGTGCTAAAACCCAGCGATAGGTATAGTGCTCCAGGGCCAATGACAAGCCTGTGTATGACACAAGAGACCAAGGGTATTCAAGCTTCAGCCCAGAAGTACACATGAATAAACTCTTTTATTTGAGTTTAGAGAGCAAAATAATGCACAAAGAATGCCTATCCGAATTAGAAAAGCCTCACTGACTTCACACTCATAGTTGTCACCTACCACCTCACACTGGAACCCATACCATGTATCATACAATTACAATTCATATTTGATGGGGACCACATCCTGAATACATCTTTCCCAAACCCCTTCTTTTAGCCCTAAACAACCTCCCAACCTTGCCAAGCTCACAACAGGCGCAAGCTTCTCACAGACCAGGACACACCTACTCAAAGTGGCATCAGTTCCTGCCACAACAGACGCAAAACCTGCAGACATATCTCCACTGCTATGATGATCAACACCACGACAACACACCTTTCGTGGTTCATGTGTCTTACACATGCTTACAACAACATGTATATTTATGTGGTGTACCTCATCCAAATACCCCCACAACAACTACATGGGTGAAGGCAATCACTACACTTTTGAATTAACTCACAGAGAAAAATTATAAAAGAAACATATCAACTGTGGGTGAATACTGTTCATAAAGCAATAACTCCAGAACTGATCTTTCAATACTTGTCCTCAAGGGAAATCTCCATAACACCTTCAAATCGTATCCCTGGGAACTTAGGCTTGATCAACACTGCCAACATATGTTAGTGTAATTATGTTATTTAGGGTATGGAAAATCCACACCCTTGAGTGGTGGTGTTATACAAATAGTGGTGTAGACAGCACTATATCAATGGAGGCCTTCACGTATCAACACAGCTACTGCCAATGGAGAAGGTGGATACTGATAGGAGAAGCTGTCCCATTGCCATAGGAAGTGTCTTCAGGAAGCACTACAGCGGTTCTGCTGCAGTGTTGTAAGTGTAGACAATCCCCTAAACTCTCAACCTCTGCTAGACACGAAAATCCATGGACTTAACAGGAACACTGATTTTATGGCTCATTATAGCAATTTCTAAGACAGCGCATTGCCTGCTACCCTTAATTGCCCACTTGAAACATTTTATGAACAAGTCTAATCCCCCACAAATGCTCACTTCATTTCAAGTGACCACCTCCAATGTGTATTACCCCTTCTTCTTAACAATCTGACCTAGCTTGTATTTAGCTCAGATACTCTGATTCTTTCCCCAAAACTGAAGAAGAGCTCCAGTGTAAACTCAAAAGCTTGTACCATCCACCAACAGAAGTTGGTCCAATAAAAAGATATTATCTCTCCCACCTTGTCTCTAATAACTGCACTAAAGAATTTAGCTTTTATCTATTAACAGAAGATTGATTCAGAAATTACTAACATTTCCATAATGCTTGACATGCTACACATGTAGTTAGATTTTCATTAAAACACTTGGCTTTTTTTTGCCCTTAATTCATTTGAAAGGTACAGTGCTTGATTAAAAAGCTCCCTTACAAAAACAAGCAAAACAGCAAATCTGCAAAGTATGCTTAAGACCCTCCATTAAGGTCTAGGTGAAGTGTCACTTGGCTGAAGGCCATGGATTTGTCTCAGCTATTCTACCAACTGGTGTAAACATTTCTGTGCAGTTCACGATACTTAGGGCTTGGCTAACCTTGCAGATGTAGAGTGCTTTGAGTTAAACCAGCCTTCAGAGAGTGCAGTAGGGAAAGCGCTGCAGTATGTCCACACTGACAGCAGCAAGCACACTGGGGTGGCCACATCTGCGGCACTTGCAGCAGCATTGGGAGTGGTGCATTATGGACAGCTATCCCAGCATTCAAGTGGCTACAACATGCTTTTCAAATGTGTAGGGTGGGGTGGAGTGTGACAGAGAATGTGTTGTGTGTTTGTGCGGGGAGAGGATGGGTTTTTGGGGTGCTGAGAGTGTATCAGCATGCTGTCTTGTAAGTTCAGACAGCAGCAGACTCCTCTTCCCTCCTCCCCCATGCCTCTTACTCACTGAAAGCAAGCAACATTCCTAAGTAATGTTTGCTTTGTCTCGGAGCAGATAAGCATGCCGGATGCTAGAAACTTAGCTTTGACAGGGCATATCCGCATTCTTACAGCCGAGTTCAAAACAATTACAAGAGTGGCCACTTGACTTAAGGGAATTATGGGACATTTCCGGAGGTCAATCAGAGCACAGTAATGCAACATCTCGTTCACACTGACGCTGGGGTGTCTCAGCCAAGACGCATCAGATGTTATTCCTCTCGCTGAGGTGGAGTACCAGGAGCGCTGTAACCATGGAGTCAGAGCATTCTGCGTGCCTTGCCAGTGTGGAAGGGGAGTGAGTTAGAAAGCACTGGCCGGCTTTAGTGCACTCTAACTTGCAAGTGTAGCCAAGCCCTTACACTGATCAAGACTTCTTATCCCCAACCCTAAAAGGCAGACAAGTATCACTCACCCACTTACAAATCAGTTAGCTGAAGAGTTGTGCAGTCACTTAAACAGAGTTCAGAATTGAAACCAGATCTTTAATATGACAGACCCAAATGTCATCCATTTTGCTATACTCCTTTTCAGAATCAATGTGCTTGCAGACACTATCTGTAATCAATTTTTTTAACTATGAGACCACACTTTGCCAGTGACTTAAGCAAATGTTTAGGGCACCAGTATGGAATGTCGGTTGTCAGCATTCCTGGCTCTTGGAGCAAAGTGTGTGTCATGCCCTCCTGTACAGGCTACTCTCCATAGAGGATAACCTATTGCAGCTGCTAGTTATTGTTTAATTCAAGCAGTAGAGATCTGTGCTGTGGATCTGAAAGTCTACTGTGGATGGGTGGGAATAGTATGCAATCCTATAATTACAGGCTGTTATGATGCATGTATATATAAGGGAGCTAACGGGGTCTCAGAGGCAAACTTTATTGCAGCATTTTCTAGATGTCAAGTGGTAGACTTTAGAATCTAAATTTTTTTAACATAGCTTTTTGTATAATATAGACACCTTCTCTTTTAATTAAGCACTAATTGGCCTTAGGACATTCCTAATAAGCCTCAGAGCCAGTCACCTGTAGCTCACCAGTTTGAAGTTCTGGCTCCTACATCACACACTCATCATCACACGTTGCAATAATGGGCAGGTTGAACAAAGGCCAAGAACTGCGTGGGCCATGGAAACTAGCTACTTCTTAGTTTTAGAGGAAGTCCTCCCCACTCACTCCTCACCAGATCATGGTTGAGATGTGCCCACAGGGAAGTATAGGTGGGAAGCTTGCCCTATAGATAAACAAAACTTCATCTACTGGAGCTGTCTTTCTTGCTGCCTTTCACTAGTATTAAATAAAAATTTTTAAAGCTGACATTTATGACGATATGCAAATTAGCTAATTTGCACATAATGTCACACATGGAGCTTCATGAAACTCAGGCTCTTGGCATTATTTTGGAGGCCCAAGGCTGATCAGCAATTTTCCTTAAAATTCTGGAGGCCTTTCTGATGCCGAGTTTACACCCAAAGCTTTGTTAGCCTAGCTATGTCTGTCCAGGGTAAGAAAAACACGCGAATGCACACACACACGCACACACACATCGCCAAACATAGCTATGCTGGTAAAACCCTCAGTGTAGATGCAACTGCGTGGACAGAAGGAGGTGTCCGTCAACATAGTTAAAGTCGTTTGGGGAGGTGGCATTACTTCACCAGCACATACTGTGTCGACACCAAGATATTCTGCTGGTATATCTGTACCACTGTAACTGTATCAGCAAACCCTGTGTAGAGCAAACTAGACCTGAGGTCAATAGGCAACAATGTAGAAGATTTCAAGAGGTCTATGGCTGACAGATTATCCAGAAAACTACAAGCAAAAAAAAACAAAACAAAACACAAGGTCAGGAGGGAATCCAGTGAACCAAATATACAATGTACAGTAAAAGTGAGCTCGATTGGTACAGCTTCCCACATCTTCCCTGCAAAAATAATGCAACTGGATTCTTTAAATGAATAAAGTACTGATAACATGGGCCTGACTAACAGCCTTAGAGACTAAAGCCCTCTATTTCAGCAGGACAGGTAAGACATAGGCAGCAGCCATTCCCCTTCATCCATCTGTCTCAAAAAGCAGTGGCAATTAGAGAATATTTTTTTTAAAACTATACAATTGCGAAGAACATTTTAAGCATCTGCCAAGTTTCTTTCTGATTTCTACGGTCCCTCATTATAAGTTGGCTACTTACCACCTCACCAGGGTGACCAGACAGCAAATGTGAAAAATCAGGACAGTTGGTGGGACGGTAATAGGAGCCTATAGAAGAAAAAGGCCCAAAAATCGGGACTGTCCCTATAAAATCGAGACATCTGGTCACCCGACACCCCACCTGTGATCTTTATTCAGGTTGAAATACAAAGCCTCCTAGGATCTATGGTGGTTGTTTCATGTTTCTTTTTTAATCCATCATTTTAAGCTGGTCTACCTCTGTGAAAGCGGAGTAGAAGTTACATTGCAATGTACATTTCTCAGAGGTACACATTGCTGAAAGAGCTAGATACACAAAAGATAAAATAAACATGCTTTGAAATCGTCAAAATTTAGAAATAGCATGAAGTTCATCCTCCCATTTTGACTCTTAAACATTAAAAATAAATGTAATGAAAAATAAAAATCTCTGTATTTTATGGTGTGTGGCATTTGGTTTACTAAAGTTCGAGGTAGTTAAATTGCAAAAACTGAAAATTAACTCAAATTTACACAAGATAATTGAGAAAGTAAACAATATTGATTTTAATTCAACAACTTCTTTCCATCAAGGACAGAGAGAAACAAGTCTTGAATCTTTTTGATTGAATCAGGTTCATGTAATTAGCCTTGAAACACATTTCTTTAGGCACAAATAGCATGGTACGTTGGGGATGCAAGGCTGTAAACCCTAGGCATATTTTAATGAAAGGCACTTTTATAAGAGTCATGCAAAATAAAATATATATTTCCTTCATTATGGACCTCATCACCTCTGCATGTGTATTTAAACACATGTAACCTTGATCTTCTCAAAGTCAGTCTTTTATATAAAACAGTACCACAAAAATACCTTCAGAAATTGTAAAAAAAAAAGAAAATCTATAAAAAGCATTTAGGAAAACTTATGCCTCCAACTGTCAAATTTGCTGAGTCTCAGAAACAAATGCTTTTGCACATCTCTTTAAATATGTAGGATTGGAATCCTTGTTGTCTCCTTCCAACCTTGAGAAGAAGACAACAAAGTCACAGAGCATTACTTAGAAGGCACTTTAGGTTCACCAAAAAAAATGTTTATTTCTTTGATGAGCAGTTAAAAAAATCCAGTGAAAATAACAGACCATGTACAGAGAGCTTTGAGAGAGAGAGGGAGAGAGAGAGAGAGACTTTTAGCATAGCAAAAGTAATTGTGCAAACTGAAAGAATGATGTTTCCTTATTCCAGTGAACTGCATACAGTTCAAAGAAACCATTGAAGCAGTATCCTACATCTCTGGGTTTTCATCATGATGAACTAAACCAACAATTCCAAACAAAAGAAACTTTGTGAAGGTGACTATTTACTTGGACCTTCTGAAAGCTTTTGATAAAGTCTCTTATAAAAGACCATCAGGGAAAATAAACAAGTCAGCACAGTAATGCCAATAAGCAGAAACAGTCAAACTTCTCATATATATTGATGAACTTCAGATTTTCAGAATCACCTGAAAAAAGAGAGACTTGGAATTAGTGTGACACTTAACATGCCTGATAGGCAGTTACCTGTTCAAATGAAGTTATAGATGCTGACCCAAATGCAAGATTAGGTCCTAAACTAAGATTTCTTCCAGGCATGTGGTGGCAAATAAGATACTTACATTAATTTAAGGTGGGACTTAAACCAATGTGATGGTGTCTATAGTCAAAAGTAAAGTGTAGCTCACTGTTATGCTTTCACATAGCAGGAGAATAAGGGGGAAATAAGGAATATTACAGAATGAAATTTGATAGATCTATTCAAAGGCAACAAAAGCTCAAACCTAATGGACTTTGAAGGTTTTAGAACCTGTTTTGGGTTCACAGAATCAGACTGAGTTTCTAACCTTTTAATAATAAAACATCCATCCATCCCCCACATACATTCAAAAGCTCTAGAATAAAATTTACTGAAATACAAATGTATTTTACAAATGTAAAGGATAGGACAGCAAAAAGGCAACATTTGCAGAGTAAAAATCATCTATTCTATATGGAAAAATCCAGCCATTTCAAGACTGCCAAAACAATTACATTCCAATAATAATAGTGGCTGTGTTGCCAACATTTGTAATTTGACTGTGCATTTGCTGTATTTGGTGTTTTTCTTAAATCTCCAGCTTTCATTAAATAAGGTTTCTAGCCATCAGGGTAGGGTGCCCAGATGTCCCAATTTTATAGAGACAGTCCCAATATTTGGGGCTTTTTCTTATATAGATGCCTATTGCTCCCCACTCCTATCCCGATTTTTCACACTTGCTATTTGGTCACCCTACCTCCAGGATATGGAAAAAAGCCTGCAAATGTGATCTCAGGACATCCTAATGGCTCAGAAACCAGTCAAGGGAAAACAACCCAAAATTTTTTATTAAAAAACCCCCAAATTCATGATTTTTAAGCCAGCCAGTCTCATAATTTTTGATGTCTTGAGGGCAAGGTGGCAAGCACTGGACTGGGACTCAGGAGTCCTAGGCTCTAAGGACACTGCCAACTCTGTTCCATGCTCAGCTCCCACCTTCCAGCCTGGCCGGCCCAGGCTCAATGTCACTCACTATCCCTGAAAGGAGACACGGGCTGCAGGAAGTGGGTGATACTGGGCAGGTGCCCAGGTGAGGGAGTCCAGTTTCAGGAGCCTCTTGGCCTTGGGCACAGGTAGCACTGAGGAGCAGCAGCACTGGCTGACTCTCACGTTTGACCGTCCAGTCACTCCACCATGATTGCGGTGGAGAGAAAGCCAAAATTAAGTGAATAGCTGAGCGACATGGTGCATGAGAATCACAGAACCATCTAGGTGTGCCCCCATGGCCCGTCCGTCACACCAACATTCTGCACCTGAGTTTCCCCATCTGTAGGAGGCTAATGATATTGACCTGCTTTGCAAGGCACTTTGTCATCTACTGATCAAGAGCAATAGCTAAGAGCTAGGTATTAGTATTAATAGCATTAATTCTGGATGGGATTCATCAAGAGTGCTCAGAACTGACCTGGCTCAATTTCTGTTGAAGTCAAGGGTGAAATTCCCATGGACTTCAATAGGAGCAAAGTTTGGCTAATCCCGAGCACTTCTAGAAAGCCCACCTTTTCCAATGTATAATGGGGTCAATTTATAGTCCCTCAAAATTTAAAGCTATATGTTATTTATTAGAGATTCAAGACACATACTGCCCAAATTAGGCTGGCGCAGTGGCTACCTTATACATGGTATATAAATGTACAAACTGCAATTTAGTAGAATCTCTCTGTATTCCTTTTTTCAGCCTTCATTTGGTTTTCATGCTCAGTTTCAGTTTTCACTTTACATTTATTGGATTTTGCCTTGTAATAATTTTTTAAAAGTCATTTCTCCTGTTCAGAACATGATCCTTTTCATATGAAGGAGCAAGCAAAACTTTTGAATCTAAGATGCATAAGCAGTTTTGAAAGTAGGCAAAACAAGTTTGCCTATTCCACCTCCATCTCCTAATAAGCCCCCTCACATAAATAGCAGGAATCACAAAGTTCAGGAAGACACCAGTAATAGCTGATCATTTATTGAACCTAGACTGTGGTCACCTCAAAATATTTCTATACGGCATATAAACAAAAATACCTTAAAGAAATTAAACATTTTATTCTGAAGGAATTAATACATGCCCCCAACAAACATCAAGTCTCATCTTCCATGAGTAAGAGTCTATAAATGTTTAACACTGCAAAATTTATCCTTTCCTTTTCCTCTCCATTCCCATCTCTAAACCGTTGTCCATGACTTACTCTCTCCCGTCTTTTTACCACTTCTAAGACCACAGCATCTAGGAGCCCCAGCAATGGACCAGGACCCCATTGTGCTAGGTGCTTACAAACATACACAGAACAAAAAGATAGTCCCTGCCCCAAGGAGTTTACAATCCAAGTACGAGACAAGGAGGCAACAGGTGGGTGCAGACCAATGGCCAAGCACAAGTTGACAGCATGACAGGCATTGGCCTCAGCACACCTGCAACCCAATCATTGTCACATTTGTTGTAAGGCATCACAGTAAAGGAGAGTTTTGAGTTTGAACATGTCTAATGAGGTAGTTAGGGGATATTTCTGGTGCATTCCTCCTAAATGTGAGGGGGAGCATGGGAGAAAGCATCAAGGTGCTCATGACTACTCTGTTGGCTGCCGCATCTTCATCCTTCTTCTCACCTCTTTCCCGCCCCCCACTCCAATCTGTCTGAAATGCTGATTTGAAAATTACTCTCTTCTCCTGCCCAATGGCCATGTCACTCTGCTCCTTGAAACACTTCAGTGGCTCTTTCTCCTTCTGCACCACATGCAAATCTTTCATCTTCAAGACTCCCCACAGTGATGCTCTGGCTACACCAAAGTTCATCTTCTAGAACTCCTCCTCCACCCCACTTTTATTCATCCTCTACTTCCACTTCACATTTATGCCTCATCTCTTGCCATGCCTTGTACCTCCTTCCTTCAGATCTCTATGTGCACTGAATTTCGCCAATATCTTTGTTTGAGCCTTTCCTTTTACCACATCTGCCATGCTTATGACAGGTTTATAAAATAAAGCAAGAGAGACCAGGAAGTTAACACAGCAGTGCAAGTGAACAATACAAAGACATGTATTAAAAGAATGCTCCCTCAAGACCTTACCTCCTCTATCCTTTATCATCCCTGCTCTGCTCCAATAGGTCATTGTTTTCACTTGAATTAATCGCATAAATTAGACTGTATGGGCCTCAGGGGAAGATCCTTGTCTTAGATAGGAAAAGTTCCATGAACACCTGTGGTACTATGTAAATTAATTACAATATTGCCTTCAAAAATATGTAGTTTTTCATTCATAATTTCAATTTTGCAAGGAAATCTGCTACAGAAGTTCAAATAAAAACTTCAAATGTAACACGTTTTAAATTTAACCCCCTTATTAAACTTTTACTGATCATTTGGTTTTTTCCCCATTTGCTAATCTCTTTCCTCTGCCCCCCATCATGTATTTCAACCATGCCCATCACCTCAATATCTTGGCATGATCTCAGCACAAGGAGTGCTATTTCCAGAAGTGTTCAGCATTGGTTAAAGTCTGCTCCCATCAAAGTCAATGGTAAAACTTCATTGGCTTTAATGAAAGCAAAGTTAGGCTAACATTGACTGCATCTGAAAATCCTACTCTAAGGTAGGTAGGTTCAAATTCACAGATTCCAAGGCCAAGAGGGACCATTGTCATAATCTAGTCTGATTTCCTATATAACACAGACTATAGGTCTTCCCTGAATTAATTCCTATTTGAACTAGAGCATCTCTTTAAAAAAAATCCAATCTTGACTGATCAGTAGTGATTTTATGTTATCTTCCAGGTCATTAATAAAAATAGGCCAAGAACCGATTCCTGAGAGGCCCCAAAAAGCACACACCCTCTCAATGAAGATTCACTGTCTGCAGTTACATTTTGAGACCAATAGTTAGCCACTTTTAACCTATTTAATGTGTGCCATGTTAATTTTGTATCATTCTAATTTTTTAATCAAAATGTTGTGGAGTACCAAATCAAATGCCTTATAGGAATCTAAGTATACTATCTCAATAGTATTACCTTTATCAACCAAACCTGTAATCTCGTTAAAATAAAAAGATAGTTAGTTTGACAGGATATATTTTTCATAAATCCATGTTGATTGGCATTAATTATATTACCCTCCTTTTATTCTTACTAATCCTCCACAAAGAGGCCTACTTTTTGCCAGACTGTAGATTCAGCTCCATTTTCCTGTCTTGACATTAAGGGCAGCATTTTCAAGAGAGATTAGCTGCCAGTTGTCCTTTTCATTCTTTTGGGAACTTAGGTGTCTAAATGGGAGTTGAGCTCTTTAGAAAAGCTGTGTGTTTATACAAGGGTTAACTCGTCTTCAGATCCTTTCCTCAACTTGTGCTTGTGAAGAAATCAGGATGGGGAATTTGGGACCATTACCAGTAAACATCAGCCTGCTAAATACAGAAGAAGCAGCTGGGCTGTGAGGGTACTAGCTCTTAACTCAAATACATAAACTGTAGCAAAGGGAATGAAGAAAATGACTGATCATGTTAATAGCTTTTTGTTTAAATATTCTCTTTATTCAGTTCAGTTTATTCAGCTCCAGTGTGAACTCCTCCCGCTTCCTCCCTTCTCTTCTTCACTTTAGCTCTTTTACCAAGTATTCCCCTAAGTAAAGATTTTTTTATTACCTAAATCAATATTCATTGAAGTGGATTTAACAATGTAAAAGGCCTGGATGTCCCCTATTAATATTAGATAAGATAGCTATTCTGTTAAACATGTTTCCTAGGTTATTTGTTTGCAAATGTTTGTGCTCACAGCTCAGATTGATTACAGTAAAAGCTGTGTTATCCAGCACTTTGCCAACCAGAAAACTCCTGAAACCAGCATCTCTGATATCTCCCAACACAAATCTTCAACAGGGTTGCCAGGCTCCCTACCTGGCCCACGTGGCTCCCTGGAAGTGGAAACATGTCCTTGCTGCTCCTAGATGGAGAAATGGCCATGGGAGCTCCATTCACTGCCCTCACCCAGCCCTGAGTGCTGGCTCCGTAGCATCATGGGCCATGGTTCACAGCCAGTGGGAGCTACAGAGCCAACATTCGGGGCGGGGGCAGCACACAGAGCTGCCCAGCTGCGCCTTGGCCTAGAAGCAGTAGGGACATGTTGCCACTTTGGGGAGGTGCCAAGGTGAGCGCCGTCCAGATCAAGTATGTTGTATTCTTGGAGGCAGCAGTTTTAGGAAGAAATCACTTGAGACACAGAGAGCTGTGAACCTTAAAAGCAGCCATTTATTGCCACACAAGGAACTAATCATACCAGCCGAAACTGGGTTGGCTATCCCATAATAATCTAACTCAGTTGCCATAGCAACAACACAGTTCTATTACCATGACAACCAAATACACAACACAGCACTCCAAAACCCTTTCCATGCCTCAACCCCCTGCCCCGAGTCCCCTCCCACACCCAAACTCCCTCCCTCCATTGGAAAGTATAGCTCTTAGTTAACTGAAATTTTTACCTAACCAGCACCCTGCATTTCCCCAATGTGCCGGAAACAAAGCTTTTATTGTACCTAAATGAATGTATTTTTATGGCAGATTTATTCTATAATACCATCAGCAACCTACACTGGACTGCAGCCCTGTGTGACAGAAATTGCTTGATTTAGTTGGCAATTATAGTCTGTTTTCTTTTTTTAGCATTAAGTGTCTCCTTCCAACCTCTGTTCTGAGCCCGAGGCTGATCTCTGCTTCTGAGAGTTTGGCACAAATAGACCCGAACCACAACTGCTCATTACATCAACATGGATTCATTCAAACTTGAGAAACAAATTAAGAGGAAAATTGCAATGGGACTTAGGTTTTATTAAAATGTCACTTTCACCCCATCACAGATAAAGAAAAAAACTTATCACAGACTTACGAAACTGTATATCCGCTTCCAGGTTTTTATGAAAGGCTCCTGTTCATAGTTATTACATTTGTCTAGTCTCACTGCATTTTGCTTAGAACATATGAATGAATGAAAAGCCATAGGTGGTTTTAGCGCATCTGCTGTTAATACTAATAAATTATCAGAGAAATAATTTGTTAAAGCAATAACCAATACTAAAATGAAAAACCTGGCTCTTATGTACATCCATATTATATTACACAACAGTAAACTTCTGAGTAAAGAGAACTGACCATAAAGAGCTTGAGCTTTCAAGATGCTGAGAACTATTAGCTCTCTCTGCTGTCAATGGAACGCATAGCACCTAGCAGAATTGTATAAAGCCTTCTGGGAGAGTTGGTATTTTTGTAATAAAATGACCCAGTGTGCAGTGAGGAATCAAAGACAGGATATTCACAAACACAATTTCAGGCTATTCTACCTCTCTGAGTAAGAAACCTCTTTAAATAATAATAAATAATGTATTTACTGCTATAGCCCTGAGGCACACATTAACAATTCCAGAGGGAGAGAAGAGATGAAGAATCATTGTAAAGCTTCCTGAAAAATTTCTGTTTTGTTACAAAGGCAAAGCAAGGTTAGTTCCATGGCAGAAAAGGGGTATTGATTAATTTGCAAAGAGCTCATCGTTTATATTTGTACTTAGCCATGCTTAATGGTATATCAAACAGCAGGTTCCCTGCTTCACATGGCTTTCTTGTGTGAGATGCCCAAGTGAGCCCAGTACAATACAGAAATGGCATGGCACTGTAGTTGACATGTATCACAGAACAGGTGGGCATCAAAGAAGGAGATAAAAATACTATGATTTTACCAAGAGAGCTGAGTATGAGGGAAAAGTCTGTAAGAGAACATAGTGATGGAGAGGGGACGAGGAAGAGCATTGTTAAAAGGGAGATTATATGGTTCTTCCCAGTCCTCTTTACCCACTAAGCCACCTTTTGGAGATGATGTTACAGGAACTCTTTTCTGTATGGATGTCCTTCATGGCTCCTGGCTGTTGTCTGTGCATTTGTCAGCATTTCTTCAAAAAGTTTTTTTTAAAGAGTATGTGGAAAAAGTTATCACTGTACTAAGAATGTGTAATTAAGAATATAAGAACATAAGAAGGGCCATACTTGATCAAACCAAAGGTCCAGCTAACCTAGTATGCTGTCTTCCGACAGTGGCCAATGCCAGGTGCACGGAGGGAATAAATAAAACAGATAATTATCAAGTGATCCATCCCGTCACCCTTTCCCCACTTCTGGCAAACAGAGGCTAGGGACACCACTCCTGCCCATCCTGGCTAATAGCCATTGATGGACCTATCCTCCTTGAACTTATCTAGTTCTTTTTCAAACCCTGTTATAATCTTGGCCTTCACAACAGCCTCTAGCAAAGAGTTCCATAGGTTGACCGTTCCTTAGAAACACTAGTTGGGCCTTCATGCTGAGAACACATCTGTCTAATTTATGGGAGTAAGCCCATTGAGGTGAATGGGATTATTCGTGTGAGTAAATTTACACACATGGCAAGATCAAGGCCTTAATGTATACATTTTTATAGCCATCAAATCTGTTTAATCTACTCAAAGAAAAACATCAATGGAAAAAAACTGCTGAAAACCAAATCTTGTTCCCTTCTTGGCCACAAAAACTTGTAGTTTGAATCATTTGTTTCAGAGAGAATTTGAAAGGTTAGAACTGTTTAATGACTAGATTTACATTAGGACTTGGGAATGATGCAATATTTATGAGGGCTCCCTTTTGAATGCCAGATTCATATACCCTTTAAATGAACAGTAGCTTATTCAAGGCAAAGAGGGTAAAGCCATAACTTCCTGCCTCCTTGACTTAGGTTTAAAATTGGTCACAGAATGTGCTTTTTAAAAAAAAAGGTTATTGGGCTTGTTTGAACAATTTCTTCGTTAAAAATTTGATTTTTCACAGAACATGCCAAGGACTTCATGTTTAACTTCCCTTTTCATGCTGTTATACAACAAGAAATATGTAGGGGGAAAATGTATATTTTAAAATTGTCTGGGTGGCCATATGTGGACCTAGTGGTCTGCTTAATTAGTTCTGAGTGGCTCATGACCAGAAAGAGAAACTTCAGCCACTCCTTGAGGCAGACACTATGGCCTGAACCCTGAAATTCAACAATATGGGGCAGGGGGAAAGAAGGCTTCTTAACTGGTACATAAGCCCACTGAAGTCTTTAGAGGGGCTCTGCCTGGGCACAGCAATTATCCTGTAGGTGTGGGAGCTATGCTTTTCTCCCATTCTTTTTCATGTAATTGGTTCATAGTATTTATAAATTGTGGGCTTTGCAGTACTGTTAATGTGTAGTGTTCAAAAATCATGTGTCCAGCTCCCAGAATCAAGAGATTAACTTAGAAATTGTGAGATTTTAAAAAATGATACATTTGAGGGGCTTTTTATTTGCCTTCTGTTTTTAAGGCTTTAGATGTCACTTTGTGAAGCTTTTCTCTGCAGCCACAGAGACTAGCAATTGTTTTTTTAAAGGAAAGCTGACATTCTCATGGAATCCCATGACTCCTGAAACGCAGGCTCTAAGGAAAACCCCAACTATCATGGTGAGAGGTTTCAGAGCGGTTGCCATGTTAATCTGTATCAGCAAACACAATGAAGAGTACTTGTGGCACCTTAGAGACTCACAAATTTATTTGGGCATAAACTTTCATGGGCTAAAACCCACTTCATCAGATGCATGGAGTGTAAAATACAGTAGGCTAGTATAAATACACAGTACATGAAAAAATGGGAGTTGCCTTACCAAATGGAGGATCAGTATAACAAGACAGTTCAATTAAAGTGGAAGTGGGCTATTCTCAACAGTAGAATACCAAGGGAGGAAAAATCACTTTTATAGTGGCAATGAGGCCAATGTAATCAGGGTGCCCTATTTCAAACAGTTAACAAGAATGCCTGAATAACAGTTGGGGGAAAATTAGTTTGTGTAATGACCCATCCACTTCCAGTCTTTATTCAGGCCTAATTTGATTGTGTCCAGTTTGCAAATTAATTCCAGTTCTGTAGTTTCTCATTGGAGTCGTGTTCTGACATTTTTTGTTGAAGAATTGTCTCTTTTAAGTCTGTTATTGAGTGTCCAGAAAGATTGAAGTGTTCTCCAACTGGTTTTTGATTATAATTCTTGACGTCTGATTTGCATCCATTTATTCTTTTGCAGATAGACTGTCCAGTTTCACCAATGTACATAGCAGGAGGCATTGCTGGTACATGATGGCATTTATCACATTAGTAGATGTGCAGGTGAACAAGCCCCTGATGGTGTGGTTGATGTGGTTAGGTGCTATGATGGTGTCCCTTGAATAGATATTCAGACAGAGTTAGCAACGGGGTTTGTTGCAGGGATAGGTTCCTGGGTTAGTGTTTTTGTTGTGTGGTTGCTGGTGAGTATTTGCTTCAGGTTGAAGTTCTGTAAGCAAAGACTGGCCTGTCTCCCAAGGTCTATGAGAGTGAGGGAACGTCCTTCAGGATAGGTTGTAGATCCTTGATAATGCGCTGGAGAGGTTTTAGTTGGGGGCTGAAGGTGATGGCTAGTAGTGTTCTGTTACTTTCTTTGTTGGGCCTGTCTTGTAGTAGGTGACTTCTGGGTACCCTTCTGGCTCTATCAATCTGTTTCTTCATTTTACCAGGTGGGTATTGTAGTTTTAAGAACATTTGATAGAGATCCTGTAGGTGTTTGTCTCTGGCTGAGGGATTGGAGCAAATGCAGTTGTATCTTAGAGTCTGGCTTTAGATAATGGATTGTGTGATGTGGTCTGGATGAAAGCTGGAGGCATGCAGATAATTATAGCAGTCAGTAGATTTCCGGTATAGGGTGGTGTTCATCGGACCATTGCTTATTTGCACTGGATCTCTTCTGTGGTCTGGTCCAGGCTGAGGTTGATGGTGGGGTGGAAATTGTTGAAATCCTGGTGGAATTCCTCAAGGGCCTCTTTCCCATGGATCCAGATGATGAAGATGTCATCAATGTAGCGCAAGTAGAGTAGGGGAGTTAGGGGACAAGAGCTGAGGAAGCGTTGTTCTAAGTCAGCCATAAAAATATTGGCATGCTGTGGGGCTATGCAGGTACCCATAGCAGTGTCGCTGACTTGAAGGTATAAATTGTCCCCAAATCTGAAATAGTTGTGGAGGAGGACAAAGTCACAAAGTTCAGCCACCAAGTTTGCCGTGACATTATCGGGGATATTGTTACTGACTCCCCACTTGGTAAGGCAACTCCCATCTTTTCACCTATTGTGTATTTCATAGAATATCAGGGACCTCAGGAGGTCATTTAGTCCAACCCCGACTCCGCTACTCAAAGCGGAACCAATTCCCAGCTAAGTCATCCCAGCCAGGGCTTTATCAAGCCTGACCTTTAAAACCTCTAAGGAAGGAGATTCCATCACCTCCCTAGATAACCCATTCCAGTGCTTCATCACCCTCGTAGTGAAAAAGTTTTTCCTAATATCCAATTTAAACCACCTCCACTACGACTTAAGACCATTACTCCTTGTTCTTTCATCTGGTACCACTGAGAACAGTCTAGATCTATCTTCTTTGGAACCCTCTTTCAGGTAGTTGAAAGCAGCTATTAAATCCCCCCTCGTTCTTCTCTTCTGCAGACTAAACATTCCCAGTTCCCCCAGTCTCTCCTCATAAGTCATGTACTCCAGCCCCCTAATCATTTTTGTTGCCCTCCATTTCCAATTTTTACACATCCTTCTTGTAGTGTGGGGTCCAAAAACTGGACACAGTACTCCAGCCTACTGTATACAAGCCTATTGTATTTTCCAGTCCATGCATTTGATTAAGTGGGTTTTAGCCTATGAAAGCTTATGTCCAAATAAATTTGCTAGTCTCTAAAGTGCCAAAGTATTCCTTGTTGTTTTTCCCAACTACCACGAGACTCCTGATCAAACTGAAAGTGTTGGCACCACTAGCTTTGTTTCATAGAAAATATTCTGTGAGGTGTCTGTCTTTCTGCAGGTTTGTCCTGGGCAGTTGATGCACTCAGAGCAGTATTTTACCAGCTAACTGGTGTGTTGTTTGAAACCAAATAATGTGTGTTTTGAAGTTTAATTAAGCTGGAATATTGCTTGTTTTTAAACTTTTAAAACTTCTTATGTTATTCTTAATGAGAGATGAAGTGCTTAATGAGTATGATCTTCAAATAATTTGGTTTATTCCACATTTTCACATAGAAGTCTCTAATTTTACAACTTCTTCCATACTGAATACTGTATTGTTGTTGTGGAATGTGATTGTATCCCATGACAGAGTTCAACTGGCTAAAAATTGTATGATTTTTTTCCCACTTCTTGTGTTTGTTTTTTGATATGACTAACCTCTTCGTGTCTGGCTAAATAGCTGAAAAGAAATTATTAGTAATTGCATCACTGGATATTTTTTGTCAATACAAATATCATTATTTAAGGTAATAAAATAATTTTAAAGTGTTTAAACTATCTTGATTTATTCTATTCCGACCTTGTAGAAAATGAATCCATGCTATTCATCTCAGAAATGTAACTTTTAGTGAAAGACACATTGCACTATTTTCAATGGCAGTCAACACAAAACCATTCTCTCTTCAAGATTTCAGATGGTTCTAGTCCTTCACTGTAGTTTTAAAATCCTGTACAACATCTCTGTGCTGTGTTTTAGAATGCAGTGTTGAACTATAGACTCTGAAAGGTTCATAATGCTCTTTAAATACTACTGCCTACAATGTAACCCCAAACTTCACAGCAGCAAAGGTGAACCACTTACCTATAACCAAGCTATATAAATTCATAGAGTAAGTTGCAATATGTAGCCTTAAGATGGAACTCAGAGTGTATTGCTATATTACTGGTTTCATACACTTATTTCGGCAGTAACAGAAACAGCATCAGAGGGGAATTCAAGCCAAAGTCCATCTTGCAACATTATTTGTTAGTCTGCTGCTTTACTATGTTTCCTGGACTCGGAAGCACAAATTTGCTAGTTTTATTTACCCTATGACTGGACACTACCATAAATTCATATCTGCTTCACCAGTGATGCTCTGCAACACTTTGATTAGAGCATAATGAAAACAAGCTTTCACACAAGCTAACCAGTGCAGAATCTATTACTTACTAAAAACTGATTATAGCAATTGGCCAAGAGCCCACTAACTGCAGTCATGACCTAGAAAAAAATTAAGACACCTGAGCCTCATCTTGGAAGGAAAGTTACTGAGTAGGGAATTTTTTAATGTAATATTAGCAAATTATATTGAAAGTAGCTAATATTTGTTGTGTAAGTAACATGCAGCTTTGGAAGTAAGATTCCATAGTAATGGAGATCAGCTACCTAGGTAGGAGGAAAGAAATCTAAGAGAAGTAGGTGAGTATGTGCGTGCATATAATAGAAATGACTACAATTTGTAGCACAATATAACAATTACAATAAGCTTCAGAAAAGAGATCATGAACTACAGCGATACTAGGAAGACCCCAATAAATCTTACTATTTTTCTCTAACCAGCTCCATTACAACATGTCTCAGAGGTTTATAACTCAACCATAAAATTTTGCTCCAGGCTAAAAGTTGGAAAGCCTAACTCCAAAGCAAATTTCATTAACTAAATTCAGTTTGAACAATTTAGAATTAGAAAGGCAGAAACATCTTATTGTTTTCAAATGCTTTGCTGCACTTCCACATCTCAAAAATAGTTTCTGACAGCAGAGTGTGACACAGAAGGCATCAGGGGATGTGTAGGCTTATGAGCATTGGGTTCACTCCTTAAAAGGAAAAGAAAACTCCCAAGGCAGGAGAGAAATTCTGAAGAAATCCTCAAAGCTTTTCTCCCACAGAGAAGAAAAGGGAAGAAGGTGACCAGACAGCAAATTTGAAAAATCGGGACGGGGGTGGGGGATAATAGGAGCCCATAAAAGAAAAACACACCCAAAAATCGGGACTGTCCCTATAAAATCGAGACATCTGATCACCCTAGAAGGGAAATTCAGAGACACTTTTTGAGCACCAGTATAACATACTCTATAGCAGGGTCAAATCTGAAGGCCACTGTAGTGGACAGTTCTGGGATTCCAAGGATCTTCATATTGACAGAGAAAATTGCAAGCATCTGTGGTTAGATGTTTGGCTGTGTATTTTTCCTGTGTGCTGCCCCATCTTTGCAGATAGCCAACATAACAGACCTTGAGCGAACCTCTCAATGACCACAAGGTCCGCTAAGGCATGAAGGTGCCAGGCTAGCTTTATTGTCAACAAAGCACAGTATACCACCTGGAAGACTCTACACAGACAGTAAGACGTGTGCCCATGACAATGGCTGCAGCTCAGTGAATGGCAGGACTTTCCATTGCCTCTTCGGCTAGACAAAGACACATCTTTATACCCTGATACAAACAAGTTACATACTGCCTGGGACATAGCTAGTTACTGCCCCTTGACGTGGCTAGTTATTACCTTTGTGATAAAGCTCCAAGTTTGTACTTGTGGGTCCTACGCTTCCTGGCAGATTTAGGGGCCTCAGAAACTCATCTAGGGCCCAGCGTGACCTCCCTTTCTCAGTATAATTGGCAAGAGTCACTGCCTAGTGAGTTACCTTCATCACAGGCCGGTATGGAAGATGGAAAAAGAGGGGAGCCCGGGCCCGTGCTCTACTCCGGGCTCCAGCCCAGGGACCCTAATAGTATCAGCTAAGATGGCTGACCTGTTATCCACAAAACACAATACAATTCCCTGGGCTACTTCCCCACAGCAGTCCCCGCTTCTTCAAACTCCACTTCACCCTTACCTCAGGGCCTCCTTCTTTCTGGATGATATGTTGTCCACCACTCAGTCTCACCAACAGCACAACTTCCTTCCAGAGCTCCTGACACCCACAGCCACCTCACTAACTGGGAGGCTTTTTTTTTTATCTGGTTTCAGCCAGTCCCTGATTGGCTTCAGGTGTCTCAATCAGGCTAGCTGTTTCTACTCCTTTCTGGAAGGTTCTTAATTGGCCCCAGGTGTCTTGATTGGCCTGGAATAGCCTTTGTTTGGCTATCGAGGGAACAGGGACCTGCACATCCTGAGACTAATATACCTGCCTTCCAGCACTCTCTTATATCCTTCTGGTCTGACTCCGTCACACCTTGTACATGTTGGTTCAATCAAAACATTTTATTACATACTATTATCCTGAGCTAATATTAGGAGGGGGTCAGTGTATTCCTATTATTCTTGGGGAATATTTTTGTACCATCCTTAATCTCAGGATATTCTGGTACCACTTGATATCGAAATATGTTTGTGTAAGTACACAGTGCTTAGCACTTCCTAGGAATGTGTATTTTTGCAATATCAGCCCAGTTCTTGCCAGATTCTGTGAGCAGGTTTTGCCTCATATCAAACTTCTAATGCAAGGCCTTATGTCTCAGGTTCTTCCCACTACAGCATCCAGTGGCTGAAGGCAGCATCTCTTAAGGTTGAACCATTTTATTTAAAACTCTTGATAAAATGTTTGGATACAGCTATAGCTTGATATTCTTCAGCTGCTGCTGAAGTAGTCTGAGTTCTCTCTCCTTGCAGTACAGGCACAGTTATGAGCTGTCTATGATGTTCCAGGGACTGTTCTCTCCAACTGTCTTGTATGTTTTTTCTGATGCAAAAGGTGATCCATTAGTACTTGCCTAAGTCTCTCCCTTTAAACAAAACAAAATAATCATCGATTAAGATAACAATTGAAAAGCCAGTGAACCACTCAACAACTGGAATGTACAGGTATCAAGAGAATAGCTTTGTTCTTATTAAAAATCATGAAGAGTAGACTGAAGAGCTGCTACCTCCAATAATTACATGTGAGTGATAGTAGATCCTAAAACAATACCATCTTTCAAGATAAAAATTCAAAAAGAATAGGATTCAAGTGGATGAAGTGCATGATGTGGAAGAAGTGTGTTGCCTATTACAAGCCATGGATAACAGTGAGGTTTAAATTTTAGATTTTAATTCTGTATTTCACCCATTGGACAGTTCAATTATCTAAACTTTGAAGACTCACTGCTGAGCCACAAAAGATTTTCTAGTGATAGTAGCTTGACTTTATGTCAGTGTAAGACGGTTGCTCATATTGTGCAATGAATTCTAGACCTACCCCCTTTGGAATAAACATCCTTTCTTCAGTACTGTCATCTAAAGAGTTAAGCCAATACTTCCACTGGATGTGTGTTTGGGCACTGAAATGGTCCCTGAATGACTATATCTGCTGACATTGGAGATAATGATATTATTATGATTATTTATTATCAACAATAATTGCTGCAAAATATGCAAAACACAAGATCTTTACTCAAGGGGTATAAAGTCTGGCCTATCACTAGGAAATTAGGTCAGTATAATTATGTCACTCAATGGTGTGAAAAAGCCACACCCCTGACCAATGTGAATAAACTGACCTATCTGCCGGTATAGACAGCAGTAGGTCATTAGGAGAATTCCCCTATTCACCTAGCTACTGCCTCGGACAGATGGATTTCCTATGCCGACAGACCACTCCTGTCAGCATCTTAACTGAAGCAGTACAGTGCAGCAGCAGCGTTTCAATTGTAGACAAGCTCTAAATTAGACAATAGTCACATAATACATTGCCTGAGCAGATAATAGTCTAATCTCAAATCAGAACATTTTTTCAGCTATCCTGGGTCAAAAAACAGAATTATCATTTGTGAGACCCTTTCGATATCCACCTTTTATAATAGCTTTTGGGTCAGGGGACTAGAGTGAAAGCATATCTTGGCAGGATAGTAGGGTGACCAAATGTCCCAATTTTATAGTCTTTTATAGTCCCAATTTTGGGTTTTTTTTCTTATATAGGCTCCTATTACCTCCGACCCACCTCCTGTCCCAATTTTTCACACTTGCTATCTGGTCACCTTATAGGGTAGTCCCATTTATAGATGATTTATCTATTAGGAGAACACATTTTATCCAAACCTAACCCTTTTTTTCTGTTTGCAAGGTTAATTTGTAGCAATGTTCTACTAATACTTTATGTGTACATATTTCAGTCTCTGGATTGTTCACAAGCTATTTATTACTTAACTGGTATGGTATAAATTAAGATCAAATTCTATCAGCCAAAACTTCTGTGCCTTTTCTTTGGGAGAAAAGGCTTTACCATTTACTGTATTCAGACCTGCCTCCAGTGTGAGGTCTATGATGAACTATTGGCAAAAAGAGTATAGCAAATGTAGAGAGCTTTGAAATTCCCTTTCTGCTTCTGATGTTACTTGCACTGGACAATTATCTAACTATAAAATAGAGAGACAGTCTACTTTCTGAGGTGGGCAGCAGCTGCTACCATATCCCTGAGGCTAATACTGATGTCATTCCATAGAGCTTATGACACAATTGCTGGTACTGAGCGGATATAGGGATATGCAAATAAGCATGTGCAAGATCTACAGAAACAGCATCTGTTTACCAGGTCTAGTAAACTCTTCCTTATTAGAGAATAACTTTTCAGAGTAGGACCATGCTTTGAGTTTTTAATTACTTTGCTTCAGAAAGTGACGAGTCTTCTAATATGCACATTTTTGGATGTTTATCCTGAGTGAGAAAAGAATCCCATTTCCCAATAAGCACAGGCTTATTGGTACCAAGGGCTTATCTATACTTAAAACGCTACTAAGAGGCGGTAGCTAGGTACTCCACTTCCCTGAGAGGCATTAGCTAGGTTGACAGGAGACTTTTCCCATAGACTTAGTGCAGTTTACATCGGGGGTTAGGACAATATAACTGAGTCACTCTAGGGTGTGGATTTTTCACACCCATGAGTGACAGTTGTACTGGCCCGATTTCCTAGCGTAAATCAAGTCTGACTCAAACTTTTGTCTTTAGTGCTTCATAAAGGTCTGGCAATGGGAAAACATACATTTTGTTTGCCAAAATAACTAGGTTACGATGGATAATCTGCTGAACTGAAATTTCACCAGCCCTTTGTTTCTAGTAGAGCTGGTCAAAAAGTTTTCCATAGAAAGTTTTCCTGCCAAAAACTAAGGTTTTTCTGAAACTGATATTTTTCACATGAAAATGTTGATTCCAACAAAAAAATTGATTTTCTGTCAAGGGAATGTCAAAATGAAAAATAAAATGTTTTCATTTTGACTTTCCAGCCTGAAATACCAAAACGGCATTTTATGTTAATGTTAATTGAATATAATTTTCATTTCATTTTGAAAGAAATTTTTTAAAAATAAATCAGACATTTCTAGTGGGAAACATTTTGCAATGTTCATTCTGTGAAATTTTTCAAGATTCCAACCTTCTGAGTCAAAACAAACTAATTTTGAAATGGCAAAGTTTCCTGTGGGATGAAAATTCTATTTTTCCAAATAGCTCTAGTTCCTAGCAAGAACATGATTCCCGACACTGCTTAACTGGCCTACCTCGTGCATCCGAGGCTTGGATTTGCCAAGTATGGAGCATGAAAAATCCTCACCACCTTAACTATGCTAAGTCCCCATATAGACAGTGCTAGATTGACAGAAGAATTCTTCCATTGACCTAGCTACTGCCTCTCGGGGAGGTGGATTACCTACGCTAATGGGAGAACCCTTCCTATTGGTGTAGGTAGCATCTACACTGAAGCACTACAGCTATGTCTCTGTAATGTTTTACATGTAGACAAGCCACCAGCCTCATCTATCTGTTTTCCCATACATCTAAGAAATGGGATTCTCTTCTCACTCGTGACATAACCGACCACTTGTTCTTGGCAGCAGAGTGACTCCATCCATAAAGTACTTGGCTGTAATATCATTCCCTCCCTTTTGTTTTTCACTGCAAAAATATTTTGATTCACTCTGCTTTTAGCTTGCTTTGACTTTTCATCAGTTTTTTTTCTCAGGAGCAAATCTTCTGCATGTCTGTCTGCATTAAAGTTAAAGAATGAATCTGAAGAACAAAGAGCCTGAAAGCACAGAGCAGAGCTAAATTCAGCCCTAGCAAAAGCTATTGTAAGTTCACTGAAGGATGACTTTGAGAACTTCCAGAAAGAAAAGCTGCTCAAAACAGCTGAATCACGCAGGAGCCTCAGGACATGCAAGTGGGAATTAACGCAGTACAGATTGAGCGTAACAGCACCGAAGAACAAGGATGGAGAGGCAGTAATCGACAGAGCAGGGATGGAAGAGGTCTGCAAGGACTTCTGTATAGAACTGTTCAAATCAAGACTCAACGTCCCTCTCCCAACACTCCAACAGTCAGAAGAATGAGTCCCCCCCAAATAATCGCCATCGAAGTCTGAAGCCTACTGCAACAGATGAAGAAGGGAAAAGCTCCAGGCAAAGATGGAATAACATCAGAAACGATTTCTGCAGGAAGTTAAGAACTTTGGAAGGCCCTCGCTTTAAGATTCAGTTGATATCTTGAAGAAGGAAGAATGCCATCAAGCTGGAAGAAGTCGAACACAATCTTGCTGCACAAGAAGGGCAATCGAGAAAATCTTAAGACCTACTGCCCTATATGCCTGCTCTCTCACATCTACAAGTTCTTTACAAAGGTGATAATGAGATGACTCTTGCAGAGTCTGGATGAACAACAGCCAAGACAGCAGCCAGGATTGCGAAGGAATTTCAGCACGAAAGACCATATATTCACTGTCAGCCAGATCCTAGAAAGAGCAAGGGAATACAAACTCCTGCTGTGCATTGCTTTCGTCGACTATTGAAAGGCCTTCGATAGCATTGAGTTCAATGCAATATTAAAGGCAGTCTCAGAGCAGGACATTAACAAGTAGTACATCAATTTGCTGAAGGAAGCAAATACTGGATGCACAACAGACATTACTCTCCTCAAAACTCTCCTCTGCATCCCAACTGAGGAAGGTGTGAAGCGAGGAGATATGATTTCACCAAAACTATTCACTGTCCACCTCGAAATGGTTATGAACAAGATCAATTGGAGGAGTGATGTCAACATAAATGGAGAATGATTATGTCATCTCAGATACGCGGATGACATCGTACTAATTGCCGAAAGCACCAACCAACTGCAGAGAATGCTATGAAGACTCGACAAAAAATATATATATTCTCCACAAATTAAACTTTGACAACCAGATCACCTGTATTACCATGGTATTTGTATTTTCAAATGACTGAGAACTAAACCATCTTGGTGCATTAGAAAGGGCAATTTCACAAAACTGAAAACAATTATGAGTCGTGAGAAAAAATTTAAACAGCAAAATGTGAATTATAATTAGGAACTGTTTAAGAATATTTTGTTTAGGAATATTTTAATTATTTCCACAATCAAGGAGAAAAAGGGCATGTTGGTTACAAAATCTACTTAGTTTAGTGGGGAACTGAAAGCAGCTACTAACAAAACAAAACAAGAAACCCCGCCACCAAAGAGAACAAATGGAAGGAAGGGGAAATTGATGGTAATTAATATAAAACAGAATCTAGGAATGGTAGAAAATTAACAAGGGTAGCAATAGGGTAAGGAGAAATCTATGGCCAGCAGAGTTAAGAACAATAAGAAGTTTTTTAAGCATATCAGGAACAAAAGGAACCCAAACAACTGTATGAGTCCATTACTAGATGGAAACAGTGTTCTGTAATTATTTCTGTTCTTTGGGAAAAAACAGATGACAGTCATATAAGGATGAAATACTTTCCATTCCAACAGTGACGAAGGAAGATGTTAAAGAGCAGCTATTGAAGCCAGACGTTTTTAAATCAGCAAGTCCAGATAATTTGCATCCAAGACTTTTAAAATGAGTTTGCCAAGGAGCTGTCTGGACCATTAAGGTTGATTTTAAATAAGTCATGCAGAGGACAGGAAGAAAGCTAATATTGTACAAATATTTTAGAAGGATAAACATTATAACCATGGCAATTATAGGCCTGTCAGTCTGACATAGATCCCAGGCAAAATAATGGAGCAGATGATATGAGACTCTGAATAAAGAATCAAAGGAAGGTAATACAATTAATTCCAGTCAACATGGATTTATGGAAAATAGATCTGGTCAGATTAACTTGATACCTTTTTTTAATGAGATTACAAATTTGGTTGATAGAGGTAATTGTGTTAATGTAATACACTTAAACTTCTGTAAGGCAATTGGCTTCTTATCACACATTTCGATTAATAAACTAAAAAACAATACAAAAATCAACATGGCACACCTGAAATGGATTAAAAACTGGATAACTCACCTGTCTGAAAATGAAACCTTTAAACAGGGAATCATCATTAAGCAGGAGTGTTTTTAGTGAAGTCCCACAGGAATTGGTTCTTGGACCTCCACTATTCAACATTTTTATCAATGATCTGAGAGAGAAAATGAAATCACTGATAATTTTTTCAGATATCACAAAGATTGGGGGAGTAAGTAAATAATGAAGGCGACAGGTCATTAAAACAGAACGATTTGGATTGCTTGGTAAGATGAGAGCTAGCTAACAATAGATGTTTCAAGAGAGTCAAATGCAAAGTCAGACATCTAAGAACAAAGAATTCAGGCCAGGTCTAGGAGGACAGGGTGCTCTATGCTGAAAAGCAGTGACTGAAAAAGATTTGGGGGTTGTGGTAGATAATCAGAGATTCCTAGGATGACTCAGTGGCCAAAAGGACTAATAGGATTCTTGGATGCATAAACACGGGAATTTTGAGTAGGAGCAGAGATGTTACTTTACCTTTGTATTTGGCATGATGTAACAGCTGCTGGACTACTGTGTTCTGGTACCAACAATTCGAGGGTTGATAAACTGGAGAGTTCAAAGAAGAGCCATAACAAGAAGGATTACATGACTGGAAAACATGGCTTATAGTGATAGACTCAAGGAGCTCAATTTAGCTTAACAATAAGAAGGCTGAGGGGTGACAATTACAGTCTCGAAGTACCTTGTGTGGAGAACTGGGAAATATTTGTATCTTTTTCATAAACAACTGTGATGGGGCAAGGCCAGATGGCTATAGGAGGGTGCTAGGGAACAGATATGTTAGTTCCAGGCTAAACAAATCCCTGGTACCTTTGGAATCAAATGGCAGTTGTTCAGGTGAATCAAGACACCTGGGGCCAATTAAGAAGCTTCTAGAAAGCAGTAGAAACAGCTAGCCAGACTGGAACACCTGAATCCAATCAGGGACTGGCTGAAACCAGTTAAAAACCTCCCAGTTAGTTAGGTAGGTGTGGATGTCAGGAACTGTGGAAGGAAGTTGTGCTGTTGGTGAGACTGAGTGGTAGACAACATATCATATGCAAGGCAGGAGGCCCTGAGGTAAGGGTGAAGTGGAGTTTGAAGAAGCGGAGACTGCTGTGGGGAAGTAGCCCAGGGAATTGTATTGTGTTTTGTGGCTAAAAGGTCAGCCATCTTAGCTGATACTATTAGGGTCGCTGGGCTAGAGTCTGGAGTAGAGGGCGGGCCCGGGCTACCCCATTTCTGCCTCCCCTAATTAGTCTCTGAGACTGGGAGACAACAGAGACTGTGCCAGGAAGGATGGCTTCTCCTCGCTGGCTTATGATGAAAATGGCTCAATAGGCTGTGACCTTGTCTCTAGAGAGAGAAAGGCTACGTGGAGGGTCACAGTGAGCCTCTGAGGCTAGTGAAAATCCACCAGGAAATGCAGGATCCACAAAGATAAGGACAGAGCTTTGTCACAACTGGTGTTAAAGGTGGGATCATTGTACACAACGTGGTTGAAAAAAGAAGTTTTTTAAAAAAAAGTGCACTGGGGTTTTGGAATTTTTTTTTTGTTTGGTTGTCTGTTTTTGCCACAATGGAGGAGGTGATAAGGGCTCTGGTACAAGCCACAGCAGCCCAGCAGGAGGCGACCCAGATTCAGGCCAAGGCATAACAGTACTCTATGCAGCTTCAGCAGGAAACTAATCAATTACTGATGAACCAGGTGATCCAGGATCGTGCCCTCTTGCGAGAGGTAGTGGATCAGCTCGAGGGTCTGACGGGATGTGAACCCCGAGGGCCACTGTTTGTCTGCCAAAGATGACGTTGAAGCATATCTCCTCTCATTTGAAAGGACTGCTCAGCATGAGGCATGGCCCCAGGAGCAGTGGGCCAGCATTCTCACCCCCTTTTTTTTGTGCAGAGAGGCCCAGAAGGCCTACTTTGACCTGCCTGCCACAGATACCATTGACTATCTCCGGCTGAAGGCAGAGATCCTAGCACGATCAGGGGTGACAGCAGCAGTACGGGCCTAGAGGTTCCATGAGTGGAAGTACCAAGAGAACAAATCCCCAAGGTCCCAGCTATTTGACCTCATACACCTTGCACGGAAGTGGTTACAGCCTGAGGCGTGCAACCCGAACAAGATTTTGGAGAACCTGGTCGTAGATCATTATATGCGGGGACTGCCACCAGATCTCTGCAAATGGGTAGGCCAGAATGATCCGTCCACCTACGATGAGATGATCACGCTGGTAGAAAGATGGATGACAGCCAGGGAATTGACCTGATTACCAAAGGAAAGCCCCTTTTGGAGCAAGCACCCGAACCCAACCTTGGAAGGGTGGGCAACCAAAACCCCAGGAAATCCTAGGTGAAAGAAGGGGCGGGCTGAAAACCATGGGGGACCCCAGAAGGAAGGGATTGTGCTAAGTGGGGGGAACTCTGGGTCTAAATCCCCTAACTCCCATGATAGAGAAATGATTAAAAACATTTATAGCTGTTAGGCATGTGGGGAGTGGGAACACATAGCAGCACACTGTCCCAGCACCAAGGAGCCTATGCAATGTAATGTGGGGGATTGGGAGGTCGCATGCTCCCTTATCCACCTTTCAGGGGTTGCATTAGCCCCCACATAACTACATCAGACCGGTGAAGATAAATGGAGTAGAGACTATAGAGCTTGTGGACTCTGGGAGTGCTATCACCCTTATATCGGGTGATATAAAAGTAGGCAGCTGCTGCAAGCCAAATGCGTAGCAGTGATGTGTGCATGGGGCTGTAAGCCTTTACCCCATGATCCCACTGGAGATAGAGTTTCAGGGGAACACCATTAAGGTGACCGTGGGCGTAGTTCCTAAACTCCCATATCCTGTAGTTATTGGGAGGGAGTATCCAGGGTTTGATAATTTACTCCCCACTAGAGAGGCTGGTGGAAGGTGGGAACCTTGATGATAGCAGCTTGCCACCAGGGGAATGTCAACCCCTCCGATGTTTGCTGAAATTTCTAAGGATCTGTTCTCAGCCCCCCGAAGGACCCGAAAGACTAAAAAAGAGAGGAAGGCTGCAAAGGCCTTAGGAACCCGGATCCTGTCCCAGGATCAGAAGACTGCTCTCGTCGGCAGATTGACATGAGCAGCCAATAGAGAAACTTCCACCCCAGAAAGTGAGCCAGAGGCCACCCCGAGCCGTGATGGCGATGAACCATTGGAAGAAGCAGGAGCCAGCCCCTGGGAGCTCAGGCACATTAGTTCTGGGAGAGAATCTTTCGGGCGGGACTAGGCAGAGAACCCTAGCTATGATAATGCCAGAAGAGAGGTAGCTGAGATAGATAGGATACCCGTGGATGGGAAGGTCCGGGGTCTAGGACCTTACTTGATAGTGAAGAAAGATCTCCTGTACCGTGTGGTGCAAATACAGGAGCAAGAGAAACATCAACTTCTAATGCCTAAACCTGCTGGAACCACGAGATTCTGTAATGACTTTTGCCGACTGAATGAAGTATCCCAATTCGATGCATATCCCATGCCACGCATTGATGAACTGGTTGACCAACTGGGTAGTGCCTGATTCTTGACTACATTGGATCTGACAAAAGGGTATTGGCAGATTCCTCTGACCACAGAAGCTAAAGAAAAGCCAGCTTTCGCCACCCCAGATGGGCTATTTCAGTATACTGTCCTCCCTTTTGGGCTACATGGGGCCCCGGCCACATTCCAGCATCTCATGGATAAACTGTTGCGCCCTCAAGCTAGTTATGCAGCCACATACCTAGATTATGTCATCATCCATACGCCAGACTGGGGAACCCATTTGGAGAAAGTTGAAGCAGTACTGCGCACCTTGAGGCTGGCTGGCCTCACTGCTAAATGTGCCATAGGGCTAGCAGAGGTCGGTATCTGGGATATATTGTAGGAAGGGGAATAGTGAAGCCCTAAACTAATAAGCTAAAGGCGAGTCAAAACTGGCCAAGGTCAACCTGAAAGAAGCAAGTCTGTGCGTTCCTAGGCGTGGTAGGCTATTACCAACATTTTATTCCCCACTTCGCCACTGGGGCAAGTCCCCTAATGGACCTGGTGAAGGCCCGAGATCCAGACATGGTAAAGTGGACTGATGCAGCAGAAAGAGCATTCATTGAGCTTTGGACAGCCCTCTGTAATGATCCCGTACTTATAGCCCTGGACTTTAACAAGGAATTTATTTCACAAACAGATGCTTCTGAGATTCAGTTGGGGGGGGGGGCGGTTCTGCCACAAATGGTTGAAAAAAAAGAACACCCGATCCTTTACCTAAGCAGAAAGCTGCTCCCAAGAGAACAGAAGTATGCAGTAGTCGAGAGAGAATGCCTTGCTGTCAAATGGGCCATGGAGACACTGTGTTATTACCTCTTAGGCCGGCGATTTACTCTTGTGATGGACCATGCACCCCTCCAGTGGATGCAGCGGCATAAGGAAACAAATGCAAGGGTCACCAGGTGGTTTTTATCCCTTCAACCATTCCTGTTCTGCATACAGCACAGGGCTGGATGCCAGCATGGCAACGCTGATGGTCTGTCACGAGCACACTGCCTGGCGTCCTAAGTTGCCCAACTCTATGGTGTTCAACAGAGTGGGGGGATATGTGATGGGGCAAGGCCAGATGGCTATAGGAGGGTGCTAGGGAATAGATGTGTTAGTTCCAGGCTAAACAAATTCCTGGTACCTTTGGAATCAAATGGCAGTTCAGGTTAATCAAGACACCTGGGGCCAATTAAGAAGCTTCTAGAAAGCAGTAGAAACAGCTAGCCAGACTGGAACACCTGAATCCAATCAGGGACTGGCTGAAACCAGTTAAAAACCTCCCAGTTAGGTAGGTAGGTGTGGATGTCAGGAGCTGTGCTGTTGGTGAGACTGAGTGGTAGACAACATATCATATGCAAGGAAGAAGACCCTGAGGTAAGGGTGAAGTGGAGTTTGAAGAAGCGAGGACTGCTGTGGGGAAGTAGCCCAGGGAATTGTATTGTGTTTTGTGGCTAAAAGGTCAGCCATCTTAGCTGATACTATTAGGGTTGCTGGGCAGGAGTCTGGAGTAGAGGGCGGGCCCGGGCTCCCCCCTTCCTACCTCCCCTAATTATTCACTGAGATTGGGAGACAACAGAGACTGTGCCAGGAAGGATAGCTTCTACTCACTGGCTTATGATGAAAATGGCTCAATAGGCTGTGACCTTGTCTCTAGAGAGAGAAGGGCCACGTGGAGGGTCACAGTGAGCCTCTGAGGCTAGTGAAAATCCACCAGGAAATGCAGGATCCACAAAGATAAGGACAGAGCTTTGTCACACAACATACAGGCATGTCGCGCCTTAGGAGCATCTAACATGTGTGATTTCTGCTTTACGTGGTCAACAAAAAAAAAAAAAAAGGAAAAATAAAAATGTAAAAACTTTCTTTAGGGCGCGCGATTTCGCCCACTATTGAAGTGAATGGGTTCTGGCTATACGCGGTTTCCACTTTACGCAGTAACTGCGGAACGGAACCCTCGCGCAAGACACGACATGCCTGTAAGTTCATCAGTGTATCTGTGTGATATTACCCTGTCTGAAGGCATAGTTATCTGAAAAAGGTGTTAAATAAACTATTCATGATAGGTAAAACAATACCTTAGAGAAGGAGCCTCCCTTCACAGCTACAAACTTGGCTATTTTGTTTGAAGGGAGGCTCCTCAGTTAGTATTCAGGTGACACACCTGTTTGGTCAAGGCTGACAAGAATCAAGCCATTCCTCTGCTAAAAGCTGCCTCTGGCAGACAGGAGGTGGGGGTGGGGGTAGGGTTGGGAAGAGGTCACCTGTCCTATGGCTGACATGATGCAGGTTGATACACAGTGACTGAGAACCCATGTCTGCAGCAAGCAGGCTACAACTTGGTTCTTGAGATAAAATGTTATGTCCTACGTGGGGGTTTGAGGGGAACGCTAAGCATGTGTAAAACAATATACATATAGGTCTCTTAGTTTAAATCTACTTCTCTAAGTGTTGTGTACCTTTTGGCAAAATACATCATGCTTTGTTCTGGAGAAGCTGCTTCTGGGTCACTGCATACTGTTATTGACCAGAGGGAAACTTGTGCAGGTGTCAAGCCTATTGGGCTTTCTAAGGATCAATATTGGCTACTGAAGACCCAGCTGGAGAGTGGTTGGACCACTGGGTCCCATCCCCCCAGAAGTGGAGACAAAGGTCTTCACCTGAGATGGTGCACCTTGGGGGCTGGAAAAGGGGTTTCTGCAGAGGTAGCCAACCAGGTCCCATATAGGTGTCGTGGTGAAAAGAAATTTTAGACAAGATAGCGTTGCCTGCTGGATTGAAGAGCTAACACCCAGATCCAATGGCTGGAATTTGACACTAGACAAATTCATACTAGAAAAGTAGTGCAGATTTTTAATAGTGTAGGTAATTTACCATTGGATTCTTCATCACTGACAATTTTTAAATCAAGGTTAGCTATTTTTCTAAAAGAAATGTTCTCCTTCAAATAGGAATTATTCCAGGGAAGTCCTATGACCTGCGTTATACAGGAGGTCAGACTAGTTGATCACAATGGTCCCTTGTTCTGATTTACACCCAATGCAACAATAACTTCAAAGGGGTTGAAAATGGTGCAACTTGGGGCAAAAAACTCTTACAACCTCTTTTAGTGATCACCTTCGTCAAGAACCAGGGAGAAACATGTTTTGAAAGCTGTAATTTTTGTTCTTGTAGAACCTACAGCTAAAGCTTAGGAGTTACTCAGCTTTAAAAATTTACTCCAACATTTACACTGAATGTTCAACTTTATTACACCCCATCTGTATATAATTTCAAATGCAGAATGATTGCATGCAGGGCTGGGTGTGTGGACAGCCACCATCAGCAGAAGACACTCTAGAATTCTCAAGTGTTAGGTCCTTATATGGTAACAGAAAAAAGGACTGGTGGCCAGTAAGAACATACCAACTTAATTACTTGTATATCTTAAAAAGATGATGTAATTCAGGGGTAGGAAACCTATGGCACACGTGCCAAAGGTGGCAGGCAAGCTGATTTTCAGTGGCACTCGCACTGCCCAGGTCCTGGCCAGCGGTTGTGGGGGTTCTGCATTTCAATTTAATTTTAAATGAAGCTTTCTTAAACATTTTAAAAACCTATTTTACTTTACATACAACAATAGTTTAGTTATATATTAAAGACTTATAGAAAGAGACCTTCTAAAAAACATTAAAATGTATTACTGGCACACGAAACCTTAAATTAGATTGAATAAATAAAAAAACTCGGCACACCGCTTCTGAAAGGTTGCCAACCCCTGATGTAATTCAACAATAAGCTACATTTGGCACACTTTTCCCATTTTCCTTACATAATTTAGCTCAATGCTGTCAGCTCAAATAAAATAAAAATTGTTCACCCAAAATCTAAGTTAGAAATTGCAACATGCAAAGCATATACAAAAGATAGGCCATTGAAAGGAGAGACGGAGAAGATCTTCTGACGCACCAACTATTTTCAGCATTTGGCAAATTCCTCAAAAGTGGATCTTCCTCTTGAATCTTTTGGTCACCCGTATCCAGAGTTGATCACACTCCTTTGGCACCAAAAGACTGGTTGTCAACTGGCCCAAATTAATCTGTAGCATAATTTACTAGAGTGTGAACTACTGAGTCAGTAAATCCTTCTGGTTATATTAGCAAATTGGCCTCCACTCCGTAAAATAACACCTTGGATTCACAGGTTGTGATCCAATTCCTATATAACCTGGTTCCAAAATGCAATATAAATAAAGAGGTCTCACAATAGCATAGTATATTTTTGATTGTTGTACACAGACATTTATTTGTACTGGTTCCTAATTAAAAGGAGATGGGTTTGCACTGATCATGGACACTTCCCCTGCATGGACACAGGAGAAAACAACAGACTGGTTTTAGGTATCTGAAAAAATTAATATAAGATCTTCTCAGTAACTGAGCACATTACTCTGCTCACTGCATACTGTAATGTGGGGCCTTTTGAAGACAGCTTAATTAGAAGATGTAACATTTGCTAAAAAGTTCTGTATCAAATACATATAACCATACACTACTGGCTTTACCAAGCTGGAATACTGCAAGCTTGAACTTCAGCCTTCACATTTCCCATCTGTTGTAAAGATGAGAGCAACCGCAAAGGCTCTATTTGACCATTTCTGTTTTGGGGTCATTTGAAATGCTCTAAAATTGTGTTTTGTGATACCAGATTACTATAATTTCTGTTCCCCATAAGAAAGCAGCCTGAAAACACCATTAGAGAGTGCATGAACTGCTGCTAAGCATCAACTATTAGTCTCCAGGGCATCCAGCAGTTACTGTACCTATTTGGACAATTACATCCAGGAACACACTCAAATTTACCATAATGCTTATTCAGTTCAATTATTCTATTATTCAACCATTAAAAAAGACCCAGCCTTTTTTTAAACATTCAGCAAAGATTTTTTATTTCAAAACACATTAAACATTATGTTTACAAAGGACTGTGAGGTGCATACAATACCGTGTTAAAAGCTTTTAATAGCTGCTATGGGAAACCTATTTGCTAGGAAACAAAATGTTCTGAGTGGACAAAAATAAAGTAAGTTTTTAAATAATTATTCACTCTACTCAAGAGTTCTTACCAATAGCAACAGATACTTGTTCAATCAGAGATAGGCACAGGGGTTATCTTTTCAAACTATTATACATGCAGTAACAATTACTATAAATTACCAGTTCCGGTGTTATTACTCTGGAATGTAATTCTTATTCTGAAGATGTATCACATGTTAATTTACATACAAATTTGTCACAACAAGGTCTCCAAATCCCCACAAATAACTTGAAATTGGAATGCATACATCAAGTCAGGTACAATAACCAATGCTTTGTAATTCAAAACATCTGTGGTGACATTAACCAAACTAGTCTTAGAATCCAATATTATACAGTTTCTTTGGATTTAGATTGGCTAAAACTAACATACAGAAAAGAAGCTATGCTGCCTTCCTACCAAAACAAATATTGGTGAGTACATATATGTTAAATGCTTAGCTCTTACTCAGTTCAAAACCAAAAATCAAAGAGAGTCTTAACGTTCACTGAATGCTGCAGAGTAACATTTTATTCCATTTTTAAAAAGTTGAACATTTGACTTCATTTAGTGCATGTGAAATACAGCAGACTAGTGACACTGGAGCTGAAGACATCCATCCACAGAGCAAGTCAGTCATAGCAGTAAGAATGCAATAATCTTCACTGACACTGCTTTGACAAGGTACTTCTAGAAAAGAGGTGCTCTGGACTGAGACTAGTAGCAAAGAGGCCGACTGTGGTGGTTTTGTTTATTATGCCAGCACTAAGGTCTGGGTGTCAATTTGTTTGTTCATGGAACAGACTTTTGTAATGATGTAACATTGTATCATGCTGTTACATTGGGACTATGTCAAAGCCTCGTGCAGGGAATGAAAATCACTTTTACTAGAAGTCAAAGACTTGTTATAGTTCACCCTCATTCAGTGACAAAAAACCAAAACCACCAAAAACAAACCACACACACAACCAAAGCTGGACTGAATAAAACATCAGTTAAATTCAACACATTGGAAACCTATCCGAGCCATAAAATGAATGCTGTATTCCACTAGAAAGGTGTCAGATCTGAATATTTTCCTCTCCCACCTGCTTTAATTCCAACATGATCCTAAATGCTGCCATCTTCAGTACCAGAATAAAAGCACTTAGATGCTTAAGTTCATCCCTATTTAGGGCAGCACTGAAACACTCACATGGCTTTAATACAGACTTCAATGGGATTTGCTTCAATGTTGTCTTAGGGCTTGTCTTCACTAGCGCGGGGAGATATCGATCTTATGGCGATCAATTTATCGCGTCTCATCAAGACGCGATAAATCGATCGCCAGCGGCACCCCCGTTGACTCCATAACTCCAGCTTGCCAAAAGGCGCAAGCTGGAGTCGATGGGGGAGCGCGTCGCTGACCACCGCCGCAAGGACGGCAGGTAAGTTGGCTGTAGATAAGCCAATTTCAGCTACGTTATTAATGTAGCTGAAAATCGGCATATCTACAGTCGATCCCCTGCCCTAGTGAGGACCAGCCCTTAGAGAGAAATGCTTTTCTGAAATCAGACCAATTGTTGTAGCAGCATACCCTCTGAATCTCAGAGCTCATCTTCCAAAAGGCATAAAGCAATAATCTCCAATTCTAGTAATTCATAAAATACCAGACACTAAAATGTCATTCTATAAGTGGGGGAGGAAAAAAAGAGTAACAACATTTGGGGATTTGAAAGCCTGATATTTCTTGATTTATTAGTGCTAGAAATGCTTTGGTGGACCAGTGCAAATAATTTCAGGACCAATACGCTCTAAATTATGGTTCTTGAGCTGTTACTAGGAAGACTGGTGTTGACTAGTTTTGTACCACTATTACATCAGAACAGTTTATTTAGTCACTTGATCAGATATTTGATAACTTCTCCCCAGTATCTTTACCTATTTATTGTATACCATATATAGACAGTTCCAGAAAATTTATTTCCACCACGTACAGGCAACACAAAATTTGATTCCTAGGAATCATAAAAGTAAGTTTGTCAGTAAAAAATAATTTGAAGAAAAACAGACTCCGTTCACATGTATACACTTAAAAAAACCTAACGTGGAATCTTTCAATATACTCATTACTTCTGGAATTACTACTGATTTTTAAAAATACTTAACTCGTTTTTCACACTTCATAAAATACCTGTTTTACTTCAAAAAAACTTGTACACATTCGTCATAAAGCACGAAGGAACCTGACTAAAACTGACAGTAAGAAACAATGCCCGATTCAAGATTAAATCCACGTGACAAACTTTAGACCATTTTATTTCACAGAAGACTTGGGAATGAAAGGAGAACTGCACTATTACATTCTGTAATTCACTGGAGTGCCCAAACAAGAAGAGAAAATACTGGTTTTACTCTCATCATAAATCAAATAAGAGAAAGGAGTTATGGGGACGATCCGTCTGCAGGTTTTTGGCATGTCAACTTTAACTAGAAGAGTGGAAAACATTATTCTCTTAAGACTACAGAAAATTAAATGTTGTCTTCAATATTAACCATAAAGTCTTATTTTAATTTAAAAAACACACATCTTTAATTCAAATCCATTAAAAAAATTATAGTCTATTTTCCCAGTAGTGGCCATGAGTCCAGCATTGTGCTCTGGAGTAAGAGTGTCTGTGCCTAAGCAAACATATCACACAAAATACAAACAATCCACATATGCATGAAGGCGATGGTGGGCCATTCTGCCACTTTAGGATGTGAAGTGCCATCTTGGACACTTGTATCATGGTGTCCTTCCAGCCTCACAGTATTAAGTTGCTGGGGAGGCAGCCTTATAAGTAGCCTAATGACCCTACTGCTAGGGATTAGCACTGCAGCAATTATTTTTAAGATGAGGAGTTTAACCCTAACTATAGACTGAATTTTCTTTTAAATTTTTACAAAGGTGTTACTGTTGAATTGAAGCTCAGCCTTTTTAACAGAGGATTTAACATTTTTGCCGTATTAACATTTTTTTGGAAATTAAGATAAACATACTGAATGCTAACACTGGAGACAGCAGTTACATTTTCTACAGTTTTTTTTGTTGTAGTCTGCAGTTTTGTAAGATATTACTGGTCTCCTAGTCCAATAATCACTAACTAAAATTCATGTGCCTAAACCCTTCAATTTAATAAAAAGGGAGGAAATAAATCTATTGAAATGCATGCTAGAAACCATTAGTACCACAGAGCTATTGATAACTTTGTAATCGGGATAAACCTAAAGTGCTAGAAAAACATGACAGCATCACAGATGACGCACCTTATGTTGTCATTATTCCACTGCTGAGCACCATCTCATCACAACCAATAAAAATGTAAGAATTCCTTTAACAACTCATTAAAATGACTGGTTTTCTTCCTGTACACACAGTGTTTAAATATGACTATTATTCTAGAAGCACTTTATTACGGTAATGCCAAGAAGATCCAGATTAAATCAAGCCTCATTGTGCTAGAGGCTATAAATCTGGAGTAGAGGAAGGGCTCTATTCAGAATGCCACTGCAGAAAGAAGGGTCTACACATCATTTTTCCTGCAATCTATAACTGGGTTGAAAAAATGCTCAAAGATGTTTCTTTTCATACAAAGTATCATATTCAAAATTGTTTTTTCTCCGCCCCCTTATTTTTTAAGAACATGGACAAAATTAGTTTGGTAATTTTTAAGTTGCTGGAAAGTTGATTTAAAAAAACAACTACTTCAGATGTATGTTTCCACAAATGAAAATGGATGTTGAAAAATGAAAATGTGCAGGTCATTAGTTCCTAGAGACAATTTATTTTTTCAACACTAACAGACATTATGTTAAAAACACACTTTTCCATAAGGCATCCATATGTAAATCTATACAGATTTTTTTTTATATTTATTGAGTAAGCACGTGGGTGATTAAGTATTTTGACATGGTAATTTTAAAAGCAGAGTTTACTCATTACTATATTGTCATTGAGCCTCATGCTTCAAAAGGGACATGGGACAACTTCTTTGTTTTTCAGATACAGACATGGCACAAAGTATGGGATCTTAAACCTAGGTTTACCATGAATTTACAGCTTTAACATTCTGCTATTAATGGCAAATATTAGTTGATGCTGGAGACTGGAAGCCTCAAGTATTTGTTTAAAAAAAACTGCACACATAAAAACAAATAGACAATGCGTATCATATCAATGCTATACACACTGATTGGATTTTTTCCACATTGGGAAAGGAACATTTCAAAATAGCAATAACATCTTCTCATTTTTTCTTTTTTGCTATTATTAAAGATACTTGTTTTTGAAAAATAATTCCCCTCTCATAGGAAAGATTCTTCTCTGTGATTATAGTAAAGAATCCGAAATTAGCCATTGCTTATGACATCACTGTTTGGTAGCACGGAAATGACTGACATCACAAATTTAGTAACACAGGGTTGTGAAAGATCAGGTTAGACGTGAACATGCTATCTAATGTAGAAAACACTCAACACAATCTTTAATAGTGAGCAAAAAGCAGCAAGAGAAAAGTGTAAAAAATATTAAAGCTTATGGATTCTTGTTAGTTATACACATTTTTCTCTCAAGTGACAACCGTTTTCTAATGCTGCTTGGGTACACAATGACCTGATTTACCAAAACAGATTCATAATGCTTCTCAGCATGGTAGAACACACTAATATAAGAGAATGTAGCAATTTCCCAAGAGCAATTCTAGTCTATCATTCATATACTGGTTTGTATACAACAGGAATATTGATACTCTTAGTGAGATCCTGACTTTTTCCATAATTGTCATTTAGGAAACAAACTGTTGAATAATGTAAAGGGTCTAACTTTGTTCCACAAAAGCAAGGAAATTCAAAGTTAGGGCAGTTATTCCATCTATGCATTGCAGCACACTGAACTGATATCGAAACACTGCAATACACAGGTCACGACAGATCCCGTCTTAGAAATATTATCTATAAACATGTACCATCACGTCAAAAAACTAGTAGCGATCTATAACAACCTCTCTCACTTGGGTTGAACCAGATCCCTGGGTCTATGATATGGACAGATTTGTAGTATAGCTGTTTTATAATGTAAGGAGAGATCAAGTGTGTGACAGCCTGTATTTTGTATAAATCAGAAATGAAAAACCCTTGTCATAAATTCAAGGTAGAGTCAATCAGGAATGGAATGGATTTGGTCTAGTATTAATAGAAATTAAGAAGAAAAAAGAAAACCACAACACCTACATAGCAGCTTATTTGTATTGTATGTGGGGCCTGATGATCTGACTGTATTCTTTGACCAAGTATGTGGGGTAAAAAATTTTGCTCGCTGTATCTGTCTTTTGAGTCTAAGAACTTACACACACACAAAAATTAATTACTTCTTTTGGTGCTAATAAACCGCTATTTCAAATCTGCATCAATAACCAATGTACGAAAAGCTTTCAGTGCCATTAAAACTGCAATTTAAGGCCAACTACAGTTGGTGGGGAGAGGGAGAAGAGGGGAAGCTCTAGTGTACTTCAATTTGGTGCCCAGGACAAGAACACATCTTAGGAATTTGAGATCTCTGCTTGTCTTGCGCTTTCCCCTCCTCCCACCATCTCTCACCTTCTTGATTACTACTACTCAATAAATGAGAATTTTTAAAAAATTGTGTACACACAATCATTCAGCATCTTCCAAATACTGTATTTAGATATGGTAATCCGACATTACTTCTGCCTGGAAATATTTAAGTCCTTCGGTTAAATTTGGCAAGAATCCACTGGGACTTTGGGTACATCATCTTACTTAGACCCTGTTGCATTAAATTAAGCTTTATCAATAAACCAAAACAGCAGAATACTAAGTTTAACTGCAAAAGTGAACTTAAGAATTAAATTGTTTTTACAAATACTCCTATTCCATGTGAAGATAACCTAAACTTAGCACACTCTGCAAGTGGAAGCATCACTCCCTGACAGCATAAACACTATTAGTGTATACATAAATAAGCTTCAAGTGTTGTTAATTGAATGGTGACTGTCACACCTCTCAAAAAAAATGCTTTGAGAAGCAGCAGATAATTATACTACATTTTCTTTTAATAGCAAGTGCTTCACTCACACCTTTGAAAGTTTTAGCACCTCTACAAGTAAATATACCCTTAGATCAACTAAAGAGTCCAGCAACAAAAGACTTGGGGTTCAGCTTGTTTAAAACTACTAAAAGTCTAACAATGCAAACATTCAAAGAAATAAAAGCCAAGTTAGTTCTTTCAGCAGATGCCATCCTTGACTCAGTGGATATTACTTGTCCTCAAGATTTTTTTTCTTCAGAAGGCACACACGCAAGGCATCTGAACTTTAAGTTTGTGTGTTACTATGTAAAGTGATGGGAAGCAGACAGTCTCTCTTGCAAAGGCAAAGTGTTTAATAATGTAAGGCCAGCAGATGTGAGAGTTTGTTTTAGACTGTGCTTCACTGTGAGCTGTCACTAGGCACAGCTGGAAGAGGGACAGAAGGCCACGACTGTTCTGAACTCAATCCAGGTAGAAGAGAGTGACAACTTCATGCTGATTAGGTGCAAGATGGTATAAGTTTCACTCTGTGGCCATTTTCATCTCCTCAGGACTCTCTCTAGATTGTCTGAAAGAAAATATTTTCTTACTGAGGGAGAGCAAACAAATGCTTTTTTACAACAAAGGGAAGAGGATGATAAAATGCATAGTTGCAAGATTACTGTATATTGTGGAACTGCAGCAACATAATTGCAAAACTAGACAGAAATTTGCCATGGGACCTAATCTTTATATTTTGCTCATGTGAGTAGCCCACCCATTGGAGATATTGGTACTATACAAGTAAGTAAAATGCAGGATCAAGCTCCCAATTGCTAATCTTGCCCTCTGATGTTATTTATATCAATGGTTGCAGTCACATTCTTTATACTGCTTTGGAAACCACAATCCACCCGCTAGTTTTTACTTCTAGAGTATTATAGAGTAACAAGTTCTTCCTAAAATCTTTCCCCAAACCCACAATGAACAGTTCCCTGTTTATAATAGGTTTGGTTTGTTCTTACACAGGCTGTGATTCACTCCACACCACACTCATCTATTACTTACTGGTATATCTGCTGAGGCCATGGTGTTTGTGATGGGGTGGGAACTGAATTTGTTGGACTCACTAGCATGGCACTGTATATGTTAGAGGCAACCACCAGTATACAAAGCAGTATGGGTCCTATGATCGCTCCTTCCAATCCTAGGTAATATGCTCCACCAGCTACTGCAAGGCCTGTCAGGTAGGGATGGCCACCTCTGGAATTACAGCACAAAGAGGATAAGTTATTATAGAGCAATATTTTATAAGAGCAAATAGTATCATTTATGGAAATGTGAACTGATTAGCAAATGATATTTAGCATATCAAGCTGATGTAACTACAGATTGCTATAAATGTTGCAAGTAAAAACATTTAGTACTGTTCATTAGTATTTGATCTTGGTAATATCCACAATTTAGAGGACACTTTTCACATATTGAAGAAGGGACAGTCTCTGTTCCAAGTTATTGATTCTAGCTAGGCTTCAGATTTCAAAATAAAACACTCAAGGCTAATCATAAAACACCATCTTTGTAATTCAAAAATCTGAATTTATAAGATGGCTGGTAACATGTGTCTTCATGTAACCTAAACTGTACACACACTAACAAGAATGGTTTGTAGATTCACATTTCGTATTATCTGCAGAATGGTAATGGGTAAATGAATGAAAATACACTAAAGACGCTCGGTTTTACTTGTCAAGTATCAAAGCCAGGTAGGAAACAGAGGCTTGGGAGTAGTCTAATAACAACTGCTCTCGAAGATTGTAGCCAGTGTCTTAAAGATGATGCTCTTAAGGGTTAAGGTCTGGCTATCACCCCATCACTGTTCTATACTGTAACTCTAAACACTGCCAATACTAAAGCCCTGCTCACTAAGGAAATCCTACAGCAGAAGCCAACACTACAGATAAAAGATGGCAAATGAGCCACTTATAGGGAGGCAACCATATAATTAGGTAACCATATAACTGAAGACTTGGCACAAGCCCACACACAAATGCACGATGGAAAGGCATCCATGAGTACAGCTGGGTTGGGATTATTTTCAACACGTTTCCTTTAAATTTAAAATTAAGCTGAAACTTGAAATTAAAACTTGCTCTATAGTTGTTTAAAAAGAGGAGGGGAAATTTCAAACACATCTAAAAACATCAGGAAAAAAATTATTCAAAATTTCAAAGCTTTCTACCACTCCTAGTAAAACAAAACAATTCCCCCCACCCCCCAACACAAAATAATTAATCTAGCATCTGGAAATCACTCCTAAGTGATGCGTCCTAAAGAGATTATTAAAAATGGGCCAAAATGAGAATATTTTATCTATACCTCCCCCTACACTGCTGTACCTGAGCAGTTCAAATTAAACAGAACAGTTCCAAAGCACAAAACTAAAACCCAACCAACAGTATTATGCAAAAAACAAAACCTAGCCTGCCCAGCATACTTGCAGTGCTTAAGGCAGCGTACTGACAAGAAATAAGGAATTGTGTGGAAAAGCTTGTAATAAAATAAGTACTCACATTTTGAGGGGTGGTTTTGGAATTGAATACAAGGGATTGAGAATAGTGGCTAGTCAGGTAGAGTTCTGGCGGTTGCTGCCAAACTTCTACACAGAGCACCAAAAACACATCACAACCCCAATTTATACCACCTGCGCTATTGCTGTTCTGATCTTTATCACTACTGCAAACAGTGGAAGCTCAAAACGTAACACAACTCAGTTTTTATATCAGATTTAATACACAGCAGGGGCAGGAGTAGATAATTTGATTATGAGAGGGTGGGATTTAGACTGATCTTTTGTTTCCCTCACTAAAAGAAGTGGACTTGTGACTGACTGCTGAATTCTTTAACTCTTTCTACATTTTTTTCAACTGTTGTGTCAACTTTAATTTTTTGGACCAGGTTGTTAAATTACAAAGGCAGCTGCTGCAACAATTTGCCTGATAAGATACAACTAATATTCGTTTATACACTTAGAAAACCCTGCATAACCCCATTATAGCTATTTCTAATGCACTTAATCTAAGCTACAATGCAGCAGAGCATTTTTGTTTTACTTAATGGAAACAGGAGGGTTTCTGCTGACCCTTAATAAATCCATCTTTATCACAGGTATTTTATAGACAGTAAACAGAGCCATCTCATTGCAGGTGAACAACAAAATTCTAATGAATAAATGGAAGAATGAGGTCATTGGCTTTTTAATGACCACTGTCCCTACAAGCATCAATAATAAAAGTAGTAATTTATACTTCACTTACTGGAACAAATTCATTAGAAAAGCAACCAATGCAATAGTCTGAAGAGCCTTAAGACTGGGTATTTTCAAGGACCAGTTGTCTGCACAATATCATTACTTGGCCCCGTTGGATGAGACCAAACGATTTTAAGACTATGTCAACCTGGTCTTCCCACAGAATAGAAATAAACAGTCTACCTAATGCTCTGATTTGATGAACATCCCTAGGTGCATTATAATAAAAATTGAGCCGTTCCAGGATCTGGCTAAAATAATTTAGAGTCCCAGTAGATCAGGGGTCAGCAAACTACACTCCATGGACTGAATCCAGCCCATGAGACATTTTAAGCCAGCCCACGAGCTCCTGCTGAGGAGCAGGGTCAGGGGCTGCATCACATAGCTCGGCCCTGTTCTAGTGCTCTGGCCGGGATGCCGGGTGGGGGGTCGCACCACGCGGCTCCTGGAAGCCACGTGATGGCCCATTCTGAGGGTTGGGGGCCGCTCCATGACTAGGAGTCAGAGAAGGTACATGCCACTGCTTCCGGGAGCTGCTTGAGGTAAGCGCTGCTCGGAGCCTGCATCCCTGAGCCTCCCCCTCATGCCGCAACCTCCTGCCCCAGCCTTGATCCCCCACCTGCTCCCCTAACCCCTTGATCCCAGCCCAGAACACCCCCTTGCACCCCAAACATCCCATCTCAGCCCCACCTGACAGCTCACATCCCCAGCTGGAACCTGCGCCCCCCCCATTCCAGTACCCTTGCCCCAGTCCTCATCCCCCTCTGAACCCCTCGGTGCCATCCCAGAGACCACCCCACCACCCCAAATTCCTCATTCCCAGCCCCACCCCAGAGCCCTCACCCCCTCCTCCACCCCAATCCCCATTTGGTGAGCATTCATGGCCTGCTGAACAACTTCTATTCCCCAATGTGGCTCTCGGACCAAAAGGTTTTCCCACTCCTGTATTAGATGTACAATTGCTCCTAAAAGCAGAGACAGTAGTGTAGGAACTGAATTGTATAATTGTTATAAGACTTGATGTAAGCTTTGATTTCATTCTGCCAGCCACCCTTTTTGAATAACAGAAAGGAATGACTATCTAAGACTGGGATGCTGTTTCCCATATGCATTACAATTAGAACCTGTTATAAAGTTTAGTTAGTAAGAGACAGGATTTTGTATTGTGTCTACGAAAGAAATGTTGAGGGCATGAAGCCCCAATGTGAATTGTTTTAGTTTTAAGATTTAGGAAGGCTTGATTTACAGTCTATTCTGCTGAATATAAAATGCTGCTGTCTGTATACCTTTGAAGGTTTCTGTGGAAGACTGTTTGTGTGAAGGAGGAATGTGGCTTCACACCTTATCAGAAAAAGATAAGGTGTGAAGCCATCACAAATGTCCAGATGGTTTAAAAAAAAGCGAGAGACTTGGAAACACCACCACACAAATCAGAAAACATCCACTGTATCCAGTGCTAAACATATTAGCAACAGTGACGAGCTCAAAGGTGAGGCAGGCACTCCCGAAGGTGAGACAACAAATAGAAGATAATGATGGGATGGCTGACAATAACCATGAAATAATAACAGCGGAAAACTCCAAGATTAATACCACTTAAGAACTAATGATTACAGGATGACATTGCAAAATGCATAGAATTTACAACTATAAAGATGGGGTATTTTGTCATGGAACTCTGGGTTAAGTCCTGCAAAGCCTCAGTGCATTGGATCATGACCAACAAAGCCCAGCTCCTCACTCATGCTCAATCTAACTGGCCGTTAGATTGACTCAAGCTACGACAAACTGGTAACTGTAAACACCAACTGGCAGGACGTGTGTGTGTGTGTGTGACTGACAAGCATATGCTAACTGTGTTGTATTCTTAATAAATATGGCGTATTAGCCTTCCTCTTATAAAAGATCCCATGTGCTTTGTATAGCATAACAATAGCAGTGCCTAGGAGCATATTTTTATATCTGTACATCACTACAAGGTTGTGACCATTCCTTGCTGATGGGGACCTCAACCAGAGTTATTTTAGTTACCTCCAGACTAGAGCACTGAAATGAGCTTTAATTAGAAAGCTGAACGTTTCAGCTGCCTGCTTATTACTTGGGATGCAACTGAAGGGTTTGGAGCTTCTCTTCTCTCTCAACAATTGAAATCAGAGGGAAGCTCAAGTTGTTAGGGCTTCATTTTTAAAGGTATTTAGGTGACTAAAGATGCAGATAGGAGCGTAGTGGGGCTTCCAACAGCACACAGGTTCTGAACTCCAATAACAGGGGCTAGGGGTGTGTGTGTGTGTATTTTTAGTCATCTAATAACCTTTACAAGTCTGACCTGTAGTCCCTAGATTTTCACATCTGGTGGCTGGTGCCAGAACATTCTTAAGGAGAGCCCCAAACTCTGGTATTCATACTTCAGAACATATTCAACTTCCACATGAAGGGAGTTTGGAAGAAACTTTCACTATGGATTGGTTAATCAATAATTGCCTAGTACTGGGGTTCTTGTGTCCTCTGAAGCAGCTGGTACTGGTCATTCTAGAGTGAAGATACTGGACTAGATGGACCATTGGTCTGATATAGGAGCATAGGAATTGCCATATGTACTGTATCTGCTTCCATTCTTGCTCAAGCAAAGCCAGAGTTGGCTAACTTTCAGGGTATGTTGTAAGACTTATATATGCAGACTATTGCTGATTGGTTGGGTAGGAAGAGAGTCTTGTGGTAGTACTGAGATTCTGAAAAGTTAGATTTATTATTATAATTATGTGATCTCATTAAACTGTTCATGTGCTTAAAACATTGAAAATACTACTATAGTTTGAATGAATAAGTTAAGGCATGAGTGTGATCCAACATAAAAAAATAGCATGCTTTGAGAGGTCTTCAGTCAGACACTTACCCTGATATATCTGAGTAGATTGCTGTGTCTACAAAGTATGTTGGCAACAGGTGAAAAACCAAGAGCAAAATGGCTTTGCATCCTTCTCCTTGGGTGAGCCAGAGATCTAGAATTGCAGGTATAGCTGCCCAGTATGTGCCCAGAAATGGAACAGCTCCAAGGATTGCTGCCAATGCTAACATAATAGAGTACACCATAAATCAGAAGTTAAGGAGGAGAGATCAGAAAAACACCTTTTTTTGGGGGGGGGGGCGGTAAAAGATACTTCAGGTGAGTTTCTGCCACCTTTACTGTGCAAATAGCTCAATTTAAATCAATGGGACCACTTGGAATAAGGAACTAAAAAAACTGGCAGATCAGGCCTTTGAAATATACAACTCTTCCTTTTTTTTTTTTTTTGGTTTGTTATTATACCTTCTCTAAAATTCTGATGTCTAAATTCTTTCCATATCAAAAATGTGTGATTGTGACATAAAAATGGATGGGAATAAAAAAACCAAGCAGGAGAAACAGTCTTGTCAACCCAAGGTAGACACTTCTATTTTACTCCTGAGGGAACTCTGTGTCACTGCACAATTCATAATTTTGCAGAAATTAATGTTGTACATGCAGAATTTCTTCCTCCCACAGAAATGGGCTGCAGCACTGCTAGTTGCCACGAGGGGCTGCTGGACCCAGCAAAGCCCAGCTCCCACACAGAAGACACTGCTGGGGAGATGGGGATGGAACTAAAGGGTTTCTGACAGCTGCAGTTCCCAGCACCCTCTGAGGGAAGGAAAGGACTGGTTGGAGGGAAAGGAGTAGATTAGGACAAGACATCTGGTGAGCCTAGGACAGCACAACAAACCTTAGTTCTGGCACTTCCCTACTTTTGAGTGCTTGAATTTGAAATCTTAATGTTCTCTTAGCATAGTTTGCATGGATAACTATTAATATTTCAAACAAAGGGCTTTATACAGGTAATATTTAATCACTACTGCCACTGCACAATATATAGCTACCATCTGTAAAATAAATAACATTTGCTTGGGTTCTTACCTGATGGTATGAAGACAATATTAATTCCAAATATGGTGTGAGTGAGCCAGGTGTAGAGTCCATAGAACCCAGCCATTTTGAGAGAAGCATCAAACACACCTCTAAAATGATCAAAGAAACCCAATTAAACGACTGGATTACAAAAGAGGTGGAAATATCAAAACACATGTCCAAGTGCATCATACCACTAGTTACTTGGTTCAAATTCTAATGAAGAATAAATTATCCATTTGTTCCTTGTGCCAAAGAATGTGTTCAACCCGAAGTCGATTTTTGATTTGATAGATTTTTCACAATTGTCAGATTCTGTTAATCCAAAATGATTTGCCCCTCATTTTTTCTAAACTGTCTGTGAGCTGAGAATTCAGTTATTCACACAGCTCTACTTATTAGCTTTACTTGCCTTCCCCTGCTAATCATCATCTCTCTGCTGGGGCTTAAGAACCCACTGATTTCAACTTTCTCCTACCTTACATTATACAGCTCCTAAAATGTGGGAATATCAAATGTTTTTGTAGGAATTTATGTATATCTAGTAATTTAAAATGCACCTATTTGAAGTTATGGGTATATATACACACAACTGAAAAATTAGGACTAATGCTTCAAACATGAAATCTTCAAACAGACCTTCACTAGAAGCTCATCATCCAACACAAAACATTCAGCCACTTGCCCAGAAAAGACATGAGGGAGAAAAAAAAAAAACATGTTTTGCACAGTGACCTGAAAGTCAACAAATTCAGATCAATATGGGTCGCGGGGAGGGTGGTTTGCAATGTTGTTGATGCTTCACTGAAAACGCCCTGATCATTATAGCTGATCTCATTTGCTATAGTAGTACATGGGAAAAAGCATAGTCTGAAATAAAGTACTTCAGGTCCTGGATAATGCAAAATATACAATATATTTTAATTATGCTAGAAGGAAGCAGCTCAAATCTTTGAGGAAAACCAATTACAGTAAGCAAGTGAAACAGAGCTTGTATAAAAACTTCAAAATATTAAAGATACTATCATATTTCAACTATTAGATGAAACAATTGGCATTATTTCTGCACTCCCCCTTTCTATTATATTGAATGCAGTATGTCAGTTTTCTCTACAAAAGTTTACAAGAAAATAATTTTCTCGTAATGAAAGTCTGATTACAGAACTTGTTCTGTTTTGAATTACTTACACTATTAAAAAGAAATCATATTTGAAGTGTTAGGAAAATATAAGTTCTGTTCTGATTAATTGAAATTCGTGTTTTTTACCCACTAGCTTCTCAAAACTGTGTGGCAAGTGTCAGTCTAAACCCTGTACACAATTTTGTCTGTAGTTGATTTCCATGTCCAAGATCTTTAGAGCAGTGACTTTTAGTCACAATGAAAGTTTTAGAGAAGAAAGCCTTCACAATTGCTCACAAAGAAGAAGTGCTATGTATGTATCATCAAACCCAGAAAGAAGTAATAAAACACACATTTCAACTATACCTACTGAGAGTTCTCCTCCTGATAACTCTGAGAATTCATCTTTTCCCTCCCATCTTCGTCTAAACCCTAAGCTCTCTTGCCAAAGCAGTTTTCTGCTGTCAGGCTCTTCTAGCTCCTGAACCCATCTCAAAGCATTCCCTTCTAATGATGAAGCAAACACTTCTTCTCCAGAACAAGGAGAGAGCGTTGCAACCATTCAGTGGGGCCCCTAACCGGGGAAGTGAATTTTTTTAAATTGCTGTATTACTTGTCAGGACTATTCAAAAAATAATAAAAAAACCAATAAATTAATTAGTAGGATCCCGTTACTTAACGCTGGTTGTAGGAACTCAAGTTCCATTATGGGTTAATTTAAAACTTCAAAATTCTCAGGTTTATACTGTCCTTTGAAACTGTATAGGAGCTACTACACAAATAAATTTGAGGTCAATATGTCTAGCCAAAAAACATTGAAAAGTACTCCCCTGTCCCTTAAAAGATGCTTGTATACTTTGCCATGGTTAGCATCATACATGCTCTCCAAAGATATTTTTGAGATTGGATAGATATTGGTTTTCAGTTTATGAGCTCTGGCTTGAGGCGGGTGTCTGAGGTACCAACTTCACTTGAAATTAAACTGTTCCATCTACAGCTACTTGAAAGAGATTTCTGGGTACTCAGACACTGAAAATTTCCCCATAGCCTATGAAAGAAGAGAGGACTCTCCTATTGTGATAAATGCAATAGAAAATAGAAAACTCCATGAGCCAAAAAAACCCTTTGGATTTCTAAATATAACGTGTGTGTGTGTGTGTGTGTGTGTAAACAATTGCAAATCTGCTTCCTGCACACAGGAAAGCACTTGAAATAAAGGATCAAATTCATTTTAGGAACAAAGTGAAATCTGTAGCAACTGCAACCACTCATGCCATGCACTCAGAAAATAAAGGCATTTCAGACATGTCTTTTATAATTAGCAATACCCAATATATTTTCTTAGTATGCCACAGTTTCAGTGAGTATGTAATCTGCACAGATCACTATGAACTAATCTCAGTGAGACCATAAAAATCATCACCATGTATCTTTAGAGCTGCATATTTACTTAAATAAGTTATTTTTGTTAATTACTTATTGATAATGCAGTAGGCTGAGCTTTTAAGTTAGATAGTGTTTACACTGATAAGCCAATTATTTGTTATGCATATGTGATTAGAATAATAAAAACCAGGAAATTGACTAGACAGACTTACATTTGTTACACTCAAAGCTTCTCAAAATTTGGATCCAATTTCTGCTATCATAACCATGAAGCACATCTCTGAATGTGAGCCCAGTTAGTCATTTTAGTAACTCATACAGGGCTAGTGCAACCACTAGGCGAACTAGGAGGTAGCCTAGAGCACCAAAAAGCAGTGCCCTGCCCGGGGAGCTGGTCCCAGCCTCTCCGCCCAGCCCCTGCTGCACCAGGGCTTCCCAGGTGGCCGGCGCAGCTGCCTGGCTCAGCAGGGAGGAGTCGCCTTCCAGAGGCACTGGAGAGCCAGAGCATTGCGCTTGCAGTGGTGGTGAGCCCCAGGACCCAGTGCAGCCCACGCAGGGGCAACAGTCCTGCAAAGGCAGCGGCACTAGCGGGGAGCAGCCGTGCCCCCCACAGCCCAGATCGCTGGCCGGGCCACTCACATCGGGGCCTCGGGCAGCTCAGGAGCTGAACAGTAAGAGTGCTCCTCTTGTGCTATTCAAGCTCAAAATCTGGAGGAGGGGTCATGTTGGATCCTCACCTACATCTGGATCATTACATAGCAGCAGTGGCCAGAAACACGTTTTTATCATTTCTTCTTAGCCATAAAGTTGTAGATTCTACTATGGTGATCCCTTACTTTTTTCAGTTAGTAAGGATTAGAATTAATGCAATGAGGCTAGAGCTTCCTGTTAATTTCTTAGTGAAATTTAAGGTGATTTTCTCTAGTTAGGCCTCACCCTCCTCATATATACATGTTGTAATACAGTCTAATTACATGACTGCATACAATTTCTCAAATACACTATATGATTATTCTACAATCTTAGATATGCACGTGTAGGATGCTCTAATTCCTTTTAACACCACATTCATGGACTCAGACCATTATCTCCTTATTCCCACGCATATCCACTACAAGTTCTCTCAAAGTACACATTTTAATAATTTTTTCAGCTCTTGGGTAGTTCACAATTTTTTTCTAACCACCTATGCAGCCTTTCTTAGAAACAATTTAGGAAACATGACGACTAACTACCAGGCTAGCTGAGCTGGCAACACTAGTGGCGCACATATGTTGGCAAATTTTCACTACCTTTGTTCTTGATGCATGTCCTGTAACAGTTTAATTTCCATATAAATTATTTTAATGGATTTTTGTCATATGGAGAATAGTCTGTCGTACTAGACGATGTGATGTATTTAATGTTGTAGAAAAACCTGCACACAGTGTATATATATACATAACTGTGTATAGTTTTATATAAAGTATAATTAAGCATCTTTATATTACATGGTATTTAAATATACTTGTATTTATTCATGTAATTTTAATACATCTTTTATACTATACACAATTATATAATAGTCCTCATACAATTTCATACCTTAATTGTATGTAAATCTGTTTATATACAGATTATATAAACTTATAAACACATATACCATGCAGATATATAAATATTGTGTGTGTTTATTTACATACAATCCAGAGAACAACTGGAGGAGAATGGAAATACACAAACACTTTCTGGAAACTTGCTGTCTGATGGGGAAAGAAATTTTAGCTTTTTAAATTACCAATCCCCATATAACGCTAGTCACTATATCTGGTTCAGCGATAACTAAAAGGTCAGGCACATGAGGCAGATAGTAACTGCAAAAACAGAATGAACAACTTGGGTGGGTTACAAATACTGACCATGTTTGTTAGAAACCAGTATGGAAGCCCTTACACAGCCAGCTAATGTTAGCTAAATACGCCTCATTTCCCTAGTCTAGAGAGAGCCTAGAAGAGGATAATATTTTCTCAGTATCTGATCATGCAGATTTTGTGCACTGAGAGTAGTATATTACTAAGGTCCCATATGCTTTTTGCAGCTGCCCTAAATGCTGCAGCGGAGTGTTGCAGAAGACTAGAAATTCTGTAGCAGCTCTGGAGAAGTTAAAAAATAAATGGGAGGAGGGTTTAAAGAGTAAAATGAATGAATAAACTGAAATATGCTTATTTAAATTTTAATATAAAATTAGTTTATATTCACCCTGTTCACTCAACATTAATTTTCAACATTAACTGGTTCTTATCTAATGCTTTTCATCATTAGATCTCAAAGCACTTTAGAAAGCAGATCAATATCATTACCCCATTTTGCAGATGGAGAAACTGAGGAACAGATAGGAGAAGTGACTTGCCTAAGGTCAACCTGTAGGTCAGTGGCAGAGCTGGGAATAAAACCCAGGTCACCTAAGTCTCAGTCCCATGCTCTATGCCCTAGGCCACACCCAGAGAATGGTATTAGTTAAGCCGTTGAACACACTCAGGGAAAACTGGAGATTTGAAATATATCAAGAGGGGGATAGTTTAGGATTTTGGCACATAGGAAGGTATGGGAAGCTATTTTAAGTTGTGAAATAAGCAAGTTAGCTGGTTATTTCTGTTAAAATTACCAGCAGGCATTAGCTAACAGTTAATTATGACATTTAAATTATCATTAGATTTCAAAACTAACACTGTACTGAGATCATCAGATAGTTCACCTTTTCCTTGGGGCTAGGGTCTGCCTCATTCTGCACACAACCTGAAACATCACTGAATTAATTTGGAATGTGAGTCTGTAAGGTTTTCACCACAAAGGACAAAGCATAGATTCTGGTACACAAATCTGATTCAAAAAGTGGATTCTATCCTGATGTCAGAGAGGCAAAAGGGGAGGGAAGGAAGGAAGGATAATTTTGGAAATGTCATTTTTAACCTTCTACCCCCACCCTGTTCATGTATTACACTCACTGAAAGCAAATGAACACAATATACAAACAGACAAGAACTATAAACTGTGAAAATGTAATACACTTTTCTGCATTCTTATGAATAAGAAGTCTCTGTAAAAGATACTTCTGGTACTGAAAGGACATACAGCACATGCAGGCTTCTTTCGAGGCTTAGTTTGTTAACATTTGTTTAACAAAAATTCACTCAATTCAAAAGGTCTACTATTAACACTGCAGTCAAAAATTCACACGTTCTAGTTTTCCTGAGCATATTATACACTTTTACACTTAATATGCTGGAAGACAATTGTTTTCTCTGGGAACTGTATCAACATCTCTTTTTCTCCACTATTTGACTATTCTGTGAAAGCAAGAGCCTGGATACACTTAGGTGATTGATGCAGCTTTTGCTTAACACAGCTCTCTACAACTTCTAAGTTACTACAATAAAAGTGGTTTTATCCACCACTTTATAAACCGGCATTTCTGATCTTCATTGAAATTACAGTTGGTGCTGGGCCTATGGGGGGTTTTGGTGTGGTAGGGGGTGCAGAGCACTGGCTCTGGGAGGGACTTTGGGGCACAGAAGGGGATGCGGGGTGCCGGATCCAGGGGCCGCATACCTCGGGTGGCTTCCCACAAGTGACGACCTGTCCCTGCTACTCCTAGGCAAAGGCGCAACGGGCAGCTCTGTGTGCTGCCTCTGCCCGGAATGCTGCGTCTGCAGCTCCCTTTGGCTGGGAACTGGGGCCAATAGGAGCTGAAAGGGTGGTGTCTGCAGGTGGATGCAGTGTGCAGAACCATCTGCCACGCCTTTGCCTAGGAGTAGCAGGGACAGGTCACCACTTGTGGGAAGCTGCCCGAAGTGAGCTCTCTCCAGATCCGGAACCCCCTCCCATGCCCAGACTCCCTCTCAGAGCCCGTGCCCCTCCCCTCCTCCTGTGTCCCAACCCTGCACCCAAACTCCCTTCCCTTCTTATTTATTTTTCACTAACCAGCAACTCCCAATCTCCCAACTACCGGATAAAACAGGCACTATAGCTGTCTGCATCAAATGTTGCCTTTTCACTTTTAAGCAACTTTGGTTCAACCCCTTTCTTTGTCAGGGGAACCTTTTCTTAAAAACCTGGTGGCCCCTTTTCCATTTGCTTTTTAGAGAAAAACTCTGATCATTTAGAAGAATTTTCTATAACCAACCAAGAATCTCAAGATTTTGAAATGTATTAAGAATGGATGAAGAAAATAACTAACATTTCTGAAATGGACAACAAACATTACTCATCTTCCTGATGTTACAAAACTTGAGCTTTTGCTAATAAAAATATTTCAGGAATCCAGTCAACACACTGAACTGGTCTTATGACTTCTACAACACTGGTCAGCCCCCACCAAAAATTGAAAGCTGCAATAACTTTAAGCCACAGCCATCCCCGTGTGCATGCACTCATGTGAAAATATCGCACACACTAAATTGCACTGAGGCCGTGACAACATGCAACTTAGTAATGTGCAATATCTCCACCAGAGCAAGCAGAATGGGAGCTTCAGGGAAGAGGGGTATGGTGCATTCAGGAAGAGAACGACATGCTGCTAAGGGAAAGGAAAATGGTTCAGGCAAAGGTGTGCATGCTGCTACTAAAGAGATCCATGAACTTGAGAATTACCACTTCATCCAATCAGAAATGAGAAGACAAAAGCATCATCCCTCTACTTTGAGAGATACATGTATCAAGATGGCAAAAGTCAAACACACAGTGAAGTAGCTGGGTTATGATGAATTAACTTCATACAAAGGACTCTGACAGCCTCTACTGCCCTGGGTAAGCAGTTATCTGGTAATTTACACCCAGTCCTCAAAGTACTGCTTTATTTTAAAACAATTACAGTGGAACCCCGCAATACCATGCCCCGCGTTTATCGCGATCGATATTTTTGGACCCCGCTCGTCGCGGTATTGTGGGGTTCCACTGTACATTCTGAGTATTTTCACTTACTGAAGTATTAATGGCTAATAGATACAAAAATCCCATAAAATCTAATACTGCTAGTTCATATCTGAAACAAGTTTTCTTGTTAGCCCTGAGTGAAAGCCTCAGCAAATATTTCCATCAACTCAAGGTACTGTGTCATCAAAACCTCCTTTGGAGAACTAGCGCTGCATGTTTCTTTTTCCAAAAGTCACCAGCACCGCAGCTAGCTAGGCCAAATAAATTTCTTTATGGAACAATGGAAGGCATGTTCTCTCCTAGCCGCAGATCATTTGCCTTTGTAGCATTCCCAAGACCTTCTGGCCTAGGGAACGAGAAGTCTCAAGTGGTAGTGAAAAGCGCTACCTAATGAATGACGGGGTCAGCCCGAAACAGCATTTGATTTATAATCTTGAATCAAATCCCATATGAATAGAATTCAGTACAGATGATCACTTTAAACTAAGCAGGACAAGCTTCTTGTACGAACGAAAGTCAACAACATATTTTTAACAATACTATTGATTCAAATGCATAATACTTCTAACTCTCTTGGGGGTACTCTGAAAACCAACACTAACTCCCAATAATTCTAATTTACTTGGATCTCAAATGAACGAAATATTAAGGAAATTAACAACTAGTCTACAGATATAGAACTGACCTGATTATATTCTCATTACTTGTATTAATTGTGAAATGTAGGCACATGCAGCTCCAGTATCAAGACACATGGCAAATCTTGGTTTATTTCATCAAACAATTAGAGATTGGTCCCCTTGGCCTTATCTAATAAATGAAAATTTCAGTCACCATAACTGGTAATAAATGACTGATCACTGAATGGGTTATTTCAGGAACAATAGTTGTTCTAGCATGCAACTGAATTCTAAAGAATTGTGCAAGTCTGTGAAACATGCTATTTCATGGAGATTAACAGCCCTTATCTGCCCATCTTCCACCACTGGATCTGGCTGAATTTTAACAAATACACTTCACTACTGAAGCATCATTCATTACACTGTTGGATTGCCAAACAATTCATTTGACTGGTGTAGGTTTCTTTTCTAGTAATTCAAGCTAAGTTTAGGATGGATCATTTTTAGTTCTAACTATGTCAACCTAAGCACTATGCCTCTTGCGAAGGAGAAGTTATTAGGTCAGTGTAGCGGGTGACTTAGAATGGCAGGAGCAACGTTGTACTGAAGTTACAGAGTTGGGTCAACATAAGCTGTCAAGTATAAACTAATCCTGGGGGTAAGTGTGTGTTGGAATTTATAGGGTGTGTGGAAAATAACTGAATTCACAATACAGTAATTAGTTGACCACTGAAGGGATGGGGAAAGTTTGGGGGTGGGAAATCCCTGTAAGGAATAATTATTTATCTTGTTATTTCGCAGAGTTTTACACACTTGGGTCTCAGGCCTACAATCAATACTTAACATTTTTGACCTTCTTAAACACCCAAAACTTGGTTTAAGAGCTCTATGCTGCTTAGCATGCACCAATCTCAAGAACATCATAGGCTCCCGAACATGTCCAGTCATCTCTTTTGAAGAGCAGAAAATGAGATCTTCCTTAACTTCTAATTACATTTTTAAAAAATTAAGGAAGGAATAATACCAGATATGAAAGGAAAACAGATAAAAGAGCTGCCTTCCAACTCTGAAGGAACCTTACAAGTGATCTAGGTAAAGAATGAAAATCACAAGGTAAGTAAATATACCATCTCTGTGCCAGATTCTCAAATTTAGAATCTTGAGGGATGTTGTTAATTAAAGAGTATAATTACAAATGAAATAAGGGTTACTACCAACAAGTGTGATTTATTTATTTTAAATAAAAGGTGGCAAGATACCTCACAAAGCATGAAACAATAAAAAAAATTTCAGAACATATGCCAACAAAAATCAAAACTCTGCATCAATGTCACTGATTTCCATTAAAAAAAAAACATTCTGAAACTCTAACTCCAACGGGTAGGATGAGTTAGTCTTATATAGAAGATGTATTTCAGAAACAGGTACTATAAGATAAGAGGACCATATAAACAGTATTCTTCCTTAGAGACAATCTGTGCAAACTCTATAAAGGATTGAGGAAAACTAATAGGTTGCGTTGCACAGAGCCATGATTTAAACATTCCTGTAACTGACAAAGGAAGCTGTTCAGTTTGGATAGAATAAATCTTCACCTTCACTTGACTAACTGCAAGCCTGCCAGATCATTGCAGTGAGAAATAAAATCAGTCATTTTAAAACAATTCTTTAAATTACAGTATTTCATAGGGAACAGGTATTAACAAAAACAAAGAAAACATTGGATGAATTTTCTAATGTAAGTCCAGGGTTCAAACTCAGGCTCAACTCTAAACCCCCTTCCATCTACACACAAATTGTGTTAACCCAGGGCTCATATCCAGGATCTCAGGACCCAGCGGGGGTGGAGGGCCCGAGCCTGACCCAAACCTGGACCCAGTGTTCCAGCCTTATTGCTTTGTAGTGTAGATGCTGTTTCAGTGGACTTGGGCTCTGGGGATTTGCCAACAGTATTCCACAGCCCCATAGGCCGACTCTCTTTGTTCTCTGGAGTCAAGTTCGGTGAACAGTCAAGTTCTCCCATGGTGCTCCACAAACGAAGGGCCAGAGCAACCAAATTTTGGGGAAGGTGCTAGAAAGTCTGGGATATGGGTGATTGGACTCAAGTGTGCATAATACAGTATAGATGCTGAAGCTCCAAGTTGGAATTTAGCATTCAGCAGATAATGGCAGGGTCTGCTAACTTAAGTTCTACTAACCCTGGGTTTACATTGCAGTGAAGGCATATCCTTAGAGGCATGATTCAAAGTGGGATCCACTTGAATGTATGCTCCAAGTACCTAGAAGACTATTCTATTAGCTGTTGCACTGCCCAGTTGTGGGCCTAGCTCCCCACTCCCATTCTCAAGTGCACCTCCATAATCTGAATGAATGAGAAAGGAACAATCAAGAGTGGAACACACGGACCACAAAAGGAGGCCAACCTGAGATGGGCTTGTTCACACAGAGGCTCATAGCTCAATCAGTTCAGAGAGAAGGTGTTATAAATTTTGCAGACCTGGCATCAACGGAACAAAGAAAAATAAAAACCACTACAGATTGTCTATGGGAGACCAAATTTCAACTGGTGTAGGCAACTGGTTCATCAAATCTTTGCTGAATGACTGCTGAAAGCCAACACACAGATTGGGCTACTGAAGCCTCTCACTGACCCAAAAAATTGAGGCAGAAACCTTGAAGCATGAATCTTTTTCAGTTGTACTTTCCCTGTTCCTATGAGTGCATCTTACTTAGCATTTGGAAGCATTTCACATTTCTGTACACTAACTCATTTTAAATAAATGGTAAGCAAACCAGCTCCGTAGTTATGCCCTGTTGAAAAAACACCAATGTACCAACTAAAATTGTTGCTATTGATTGGAAATCTGGACAAAGGATACCCTGAATCTTGTTTAAAGAACTATGAGCAACAGGAACCATAGCTGAAGTTGAGAATCACTGGGTAACATTTATGAGGCAGCTTCTTCACTGACCACTATCAGAAAAGGACTGAAATGTTCTGGGGCCTCAACTCAGGTATCTGGAACATGCCCTGTCGGGTAAAGTTTAGAGCAGTGGTTCTCAACCCAAGGCCCAATCAACACACGGCTGCGGCCCCACATAATATATATACTAACTATGGCCCTGAGCATGTTATGTGGATACAGCCCACATAGAGAGCTGCATATGCAGCCCACAATGGTAAATAGGTTGAGTCTCACTGGTTTAGAGGCATGAGAACGAAGAGTGAAAATTATGCACTCATGATATCTTTAGAGAAGATTATAAACTTCATTTCTGGTTGCCCCCATTACACTAATATCTCTAGGTCATTTGGCAGAGGTGGGTGCACAGAAATGTTTTGAGGCTGAATTAATGGTTGTAAAATGATATGAGAGTCTAAGATGAAAGGAACTAGAGGAGTGCCATTATTATGTCATAATTCATACCAGCAGAGTTTCTTGAGCTTATTACTGTACATCCCAGACTACTTTTCATCAGCATGAGATTTAACTAAGGCTACAATTATGTCATAGTGGACACCACTGTCATGGAATCCGTGAATTTTGCCATTTATGCGCTGCCCTGCTTTAACAGTTTGTTATTGTACTTTGATCAGCTGCCATGCATTAACAATTTAATAGTTTGCTCTGATCTAATCACATTTCAAAGAGGACTAGATCAAAGCAAACTACCAAACTATTAACATGCAGCGGCAGGGTCCACAAGGTTCCCATTATTATAGTGTGAAATTATCTATTTCTTACCAAGACTGTGCTCTGAATTATGAGCCATGTTACCATGACAAAATCGTATCTATAGATTTAATATATTAGCCATATCAGATGCACATGCAGTTTTAGCTTACTATTCTCCTTCAAGGTCAGAACCTGGGAAAAACAGATTTCTTTTTTAAAAAGAAATGGTACTTGCTACACTCTGAAAAACAAGCAATTTTCCTACTGACAGAATCAATTATTTTCCAAATGGCATGAGATCTGACAAACAACGAACAATCAGATATACACATAACAATAAGCATCAAACCACACTGGGAGTAATAATTCAAGGTAAGTCCTCACTATCTGACCTTTAATCCTCAAGAAATTAGTCATTAACAAAAACTGCCTTATGGAAACCTGATTATCATCACAAAAATAGTAAATCCTTTCATGCTCCTTTTTTGCTACTCTACATAAACAAACTGTATTTATTCCACCCTCAAGGCTACAGCTATGTATCACATCTATTGATTCCAAGGCCAAAAGGGACCATTGGGATCATCAAGTCTGATCCATATAACACAGTCCACAGAACTGCCCCCAAAAAACTCCTAAAACATATGTTTTGGCATGAAGATCCCATATCAGGGCCAATCTATACTTAAAAATTTGATGGACATAGCTATGTTGCTCAGGGCTGTGGAAAATGTCATGCCCTGGGCACTTAGTTAGGTCAACCTAACCCCCTGTGTAGAGGCAGCTAAGTCAATGGAAGAGTTCTTCTGCCAGCCTAGCTACTGCCTTTTGCACAAGTGGATTAATAATCGACAGAAAAATCCTTTCCATCAAAGTAAGTAGCAGCTATGCTATAGCACTACATTGGCACAGCTACAGCACCATCACTGGACCATTGTAGCGTAGATATACCCTCAGCGTTATGGCAAACTCTGTAGATGTATGTGCAACTTAACATTCAGGGTAGAATCAAGATTAACAGCGTGAGGGTAGGAAAAGAAAAGCATACATGGATTAGGGAACAAGGGTAAACTAAAGAGACCCGAGAGCACACACTCCTGCATATCTTTACATCTGCATATTTTTAAAGTCAAATTTTACTTGCTGCATCTTCAAAATAAAGTCTCTGTCAGCAAGGCAGGCCAGCATCTCCTCATACTTCCCAATCATTGGCTCTGCTTTATCTATCGCTGATGCCTGTTGTCTCTCTTTCCCTACACATTACTCCTCTGGCTTTACTTCTTTCTTCCCTTAGTTTCCATCCCCCCCAGTTCATTGTTTTCCTATATACTGATTCAATCCATTGCATGATCTGTGAAACTTAGCCTACAAAGTGAAACTTACATTCTTTGGCGAATAGCACTTTGCAGTCAGGAGTATGCACACAGCCCAAATCAACAAAGCATAGAAGTTAGTCTCTGCCACTGTGCTATAGACATGTATGGGGTCATTGAAAGACAACTTGGGAGAAACTGGTGGGGCACTAAAGCAGGATTGCAAACGGGATGAGTTTAACTTCATGTAGCTCTACTTAGTAACCTAAAGATACGCAAACAGCCAAAATCAACAAAGCAAAGAAGCTAGTCTCTGCCACTGTGGCTGCTCTGTTCCCTCATGCCATGGGATGAAAAGCAGATACAGGAACTCTTCACTTAACATTGTAGTTATGTTCCTGAAAAATGCGACTTTAAGCAAAACAATGTTAAGCAAATCCAATTTTCCCATAAGAATGAATGTAAATGAGGGGGTTAGGTTCCAGGGAAATTTTTTTCACCAGACAAAAGATATTGTGACAAAGCTCTGTCCTTCTCTTCGTGGATCCTGCGTTTCCTGGTGGATTTTTACTAGCCTCAGCAGCTCACTGTGACCCTCCACGGAGCCCTTCTCTCTCTGGAGACAAGGTCACAGCCTATTGAGCCATTTTCATCACAAGACAGTGAAGAGAAGCTATCCTTCCTGGCACAGTCTCTATTGTGTCTCAATCTCAGAGACTAATTAGGGGAGGCAGAAAGGGGGGAGCCCAGGCCCGCTCTCTACTCTGGGCTCCAGCCCAGGGACCCTAATAGTATCAGCTAAGATGGCTGACCTTTTATCCACAAAACACAATACAATTCCCTGGGCTACTTCCCCACAGCAGTCCCCACTTCTTCAAACTCCACTTCACCCTTACCTCAGGGCCTCCTTCCTTCTGGATGATATGTTGTCCACCACTCAGTCTCACCAACAGCACAACCTCCTTCCACAGCTCCTGACGCCCACACCCACCTGACTAACTGGAAGGTTTTTATCTGGTTTCAGCCAGTCTCTGATTGGCTTCAGGTGTCCCAATCAGGCTAGCTGTTTCTACTCCTTTCTAGAAGGTTCTTAATTGGCCCCAGGTGTCTTGATTGGCCTGGAGTAGTCTTTGTTTGACTATCCAGGGAACAGGGACCTGCACACCCTGAGACTAATGTACCTGCCTTCCAGCACTCTCCTATATCCTTCTGGTCTGACTCCGTCACAATATGTATACATACATATACACACACACACAAACACACACACACAGAGTATACGTTTTAAACAAACAATTTAATACTGGTACACAGTGATGATTGTGAAGCTTGGTTGAGGTGGAGGAGTCAGAGGGTTGGATATTTCCTAGGGAATGCCTTACTACTAAAATGAACTAGCAATTGGCTGAGCCCTCAAGGGTTAACTCTCACACACAGAGACACACCATGTATGAGACAGAGAGAGATATTCCCCTTTAAGTATGCTGACTCTTAAGTACACTGTCATGTTAATTAGATCAGCTTGCAGAGACCAGCTGCTGCCAGTCAGCTCCCTCCCTCGTGTGTTCCCCCTGCTTTATGGAAGATGGGGTAAGTGGGGTGCAGGATCAGGGGAACATCCTGATATTAGCCGCCCTCTTCCTCCACCTCCTCCCACCCCGCACAGCAAGCAGGAGTCTCTAGGAGCAGCTCCAAGGCAGAGGGCAGGAGCAGCACATGGCAGTGGGGAAAAGGACAGCTGAACTGCCAGCAATTGATAGCCTGCTGGGCAGCTGCTACACAGGGAACTTATGGGAGTAGGGAACTAATAGAGGGGCTGCCAGTCCACCCTGGTTCCAACCACCCACCAATGAGCTGCAATGGGCTGCCCTTCCTGCAAGCAGTGGACAAAGCAGGCGGCTGCCAAATGACGTTAGAAGGGAGCGTTGCACAATTTTAAACGAGCATGTTCCCTAATTGATCAGCAACAAAACAACATTAACGAGGATGACTTTAAGTCAGGAATTCCTGTATCATCAACCATACTAATGTTCGTAAGTTGCTACTGTAAGAGGATACCTAGAAACATCTTTAGTTAATTCTCACAAAGTAAGTAACTGTGTAATTACAAACAGTTGTATTATAAAATGTCTCAGTAAAATGTCTTTTTCAAAAGTTCCAACAATTGCGGGGTTTTTTGGCAGAGGAAGGGGAAGAGACAGAGGTGGCATGTTTAATATGGAACAATTTGGTTCAAGATTTTCTTCTCTGCCTCATCCCAACAGGGACACACTGGTCTGTTATTAACATACATTAAGTCCTTGAAATATAAGCAGCCGCAACTGCACATCCTTAACATGAACAGTTAAAATTAAACTAAACTAAAATTATTTAATCTTCATACAACAAACATATGCCAGTCCCCCCAAAAAATTGTTTCTCGCTGCTAGTGAGAAAGCAACAACATACCTTATGGCCTCTTCCACAGACTGGCCAACTATATTTGAGGATGGGCCTGGCTGCGACAAAGGTGTCAAGCTAATCACCCACTTCACTGGTTTGTAGTACTCATCACTGGAACTTAACAGATAAAACAACGTGGTCAGGAAAATCACCTGTAAAACAAATCACAATTTGAAAGAAAAAAACATTAAACACTACATGGATAATAGAATGCAAATATGTTTCAGATCATTTAACATAATTGGGAAATGTATAAAATGCTATTGGACACACAGAGAAATGCACTGCAGGTCATACAGACAGGCACATTTAAAAGTGAATCTTGCCTTTGAAAAAGGCATAGTTACCTGAAAGAGTTCCAAGTAATCAGTTTTAATTTTTCCCCCAGTACAGAAGCCCCAGTCCTTTACTGCATCAAAGTTTGGAAGAACTCCTAGAGAATCAGTCAGACTTTCCCTTTTAATCTTACTGGCATCTGTCAGATACTACACCACTTATTTCTGTCCATTTGAGTGAGACATTTATTATCCTAGTTCTAATTTTGTCCTCTGTTTTCCCATTTTCCAGGATTCTGGAAACCAGATACTGGATACTGCCCATCTAGTTTCAAAAATAAGTCTTCAGTGTTCACATCATTGAAATTACATACCATATACTGTTTTTCCTCTGGTTATTATGAGCTCATGTCTCTCCAATACATCTCTGCTGTTATCAAAATCCTCTTCCAGACTATCCTTCTCCTCACTGTACAGAATGATATCTTACAATAGCATGCATCAAGATACCTCCTCCTGTACATTCCTTGACAGGGTATCCAGGACAAGGATAAACAAGAACGACGTCAGAGTTGATCCCTGTCACGCTCCCACCTTTACCAAGAGTTTGTCTGTTTCACCACCAGAAGTTCTGAATATTGATCTAGCACCTTCATATGTGGCTTCAACAATCCACACAAAAGTTCTGGTACCATTTTCTCTCTCATACACCACCAGATGACTTGTCTTGGAACCAAAGATCTTTTCCAGATCAATAGCAACCATCTTTTTCCTTGTATCTTAGCACCAAGGTCCTTTTCCTCCACATATTAAGTATCAATACCCATCACCTGATGGAGCTGAACAAGAATGCCAGCAGAAGGATATCTTCTATTCCAAGCTTTTTCCATGCCTCAATAGTGATCCCGTTTGGGCCTCAGCCTTATTTTCATTTCTTTTCAAGCATGTGCCACTTCACCTGGTCTGATAGAATGATGAACTTTGGTGTATGTGACAGGGCAGAGCGGCCCTGCACTGGTGTTGCAGGGGTTAACCCTTCTCTCTGGGCTGAGGAAGCCCCACCCCAGAAGCTCTGCTGGGCATGCTCCAACTGGAGATCCAGTATAAAGGCTTGCAGAGCAGCTCAGTTGGGGCTGACTGCCGGAGGGGAAGAAAGCAAGCCAATAGCTCCTACGGAGAGACAGCCAGGGTCCCAGGTTCCAGAGGCCAGTGAAGCCAGGACACAAATCAAGACCCAGCTTCACGGCCGTGAAGGGGAACAGACCAGAGAACCCCCCGGAACTGGAGGACAAGGCAGCGCAGGTAGGAAGTGACCCAGGGGCTCTTAAAGACATACATACGCTTGGCGTGTTGCGGGTGGATCCCCGCTGAGCGAGGGGCAGGGAAGCCCCTCATCAGGTGAGCCCTGGGTTGGGACCCGGTGGAGAGGGCAGGCCCGGGTCCCTCTACCCCTGCAGCCACTAGGCCATGCTGCCCCGAGACTGCGGGGAGCTCAACAGACTCTGGCCATTGGGCCACGCTCTCTGGAGGTTCAGGAGAGCTGTATAGATGTTGGCGGTTGGGCCATACTGCCTTTTCATTTAGGATTTTACAGCAACTATAAGGCATTTTTCCAGATCTCAAATTACACTGGTCTACAATTTTTTAGAAGTCGTCTGCTTCAGAGATAAAATGTGATATTTATTATGTATTTTGATGTGCTGAATTCAAATATGACAAAACAACTGATTGGCTACTGTTTCTAAGATATTTAAGTTTTTACATTTTATGTCTATGTATATTGTGTAGATAGTAGAGTTTTAATCAAATTGTAAACCGAGGTCTTATGTGTTTATGGTTGCTTTACATGATAATATTTCACCTGTCCTGTTTATGTAACACTTTAAAAATCAGCGAAAGGGTTATATAAATAAAATGTATTATGAAACAAAAGGCAAAAAACTATTATGTACATAGTTTAGTCCTATTCAGTGTCTACTCGGCGCTTCTTGGCTTGTCTCCTGTATTCATTAAATGGAGCATCTCTTGTCACTGTTCAGCAATAGTCTGCAAGCATTGATGGGCTCCATTTGCCCTGACAGCGTTTCTCCATTGTTGCAATGTTCTGGTGAAATCGCTTGCTGTGCTCGTTGCTCACTGCTCCGCAGTTCGGTGGAAAAAAATCTAGATGAGTGCGCAAAAAAGTATCTTTAGTGACATCTTGTAACCAAGGCTTTTGTATGCCTTGAGGAGGTTTTCCACCAACAACCTGTAGTTGTCTGCCTTGTTGTTTCCGAGAAAATGTATTGCCACTGACTGGAAGGCTTTCCAAGTCGTCTTTTCCTTGCCACGCAGTGCATGGTCAAATGCATCATCTCCAAGAAGTTCACGAATCTGAGGACCAACAAAGACACCTTCCTTTATCTTAGCTTCACTTAAACATGGAAATTTTCCACGGAGGTACTTGAAAGCTGCTTGTGTTTTGTCAATGGCCTTGACAAAGTTCTTCATCAGACCCAGCTTGATGTGGAAGGGTGGTAACAAAATCTTCCTCGATTCAACAAGTGGTGGATGCTGACCACTTTTCCTCCCAGGCTCCAATGACTGTCGGAGTGGCCGATCTTTCTTGATGTAGTGGGAATCTCTTGCACGACTATCCCATTCGCAGAGAAAACAGCAGTACTTTGTGTATCCAGTCTGCAGACCAAGCAAGAGAGCAACACCCTTCAAATCGCCACAAAGCTGCCACTGATGTTGCTCATAGTTTATGCACCTCAAAAGTTGTTTCATGTTGTCATAGGTTTCCTTCATATGGACTGCATGACCAACTGGAATTGATGGCAAAACATTGCCATTATGCAGCAAAACAGCTTTAAGACTCGTCTTCGATGAATCAATGAAGAGTCTCCACTCATCTGGATCGTGAACGATGTTGAGGGCTGCCATCACACCATCGATGTTGTTGCAGGCTACAAGATCACCTTCCATGAAGAAGAATGGGACAAGATCCTTTTGACGGTCACGGAACATGGAAACCCTAACATCACCTGCCAGGAGATGCCACTGCTGTAGTCTGGAGCCCAACAGCTCTGCCTTACTCTTGGGTAGTTCCAAATCCCTGACAAGGTCATTCAGTTCAGCTTGTGTTATGAGGTGTGGTTCAGAAGAGGAGGATGGGAGAAAATGTGGGTCCTGTGACATTGATGGTTCAGGACCAGAAGTTTCCTCCTCTTCCTCGTCTGACTAAAGTGAGAATGATTTTGGTGCATCAGGAACCGGCAGTCCTTCTCCGTGGGGTATTGGGCGTATAGCTGATGGAATGTTTGGATAATGCACAGTCCACTTTTTCTTCTTTGACACACCTTTCCCAACTGGATGCACCACGCAGAAGTAACAATTGCTGGTGTGATCTGTTAGCTCTCTCCAAATCATTGGCACTGCAAAAGGCATAGATTTCCTTTTCCTGTTCAACCACTGGCGAAGATTTGTTGCACAAGTGTTGCAGCATATGTGTGGGGCCCACCTCTTGTCCTGATCTCCAATTTTGCAGCCAAAATAAAGGTGACAGGCTTTCTTAACCATAGTGGTTAGACTGCGCTTTTGTGATGCAAAAGTCACTTCACCACAAACATAGCAGAAGTTATCTGCACTGTTCACACAAGTACCAGGCATCTCTGCTCACTTTGGCTAAACAGAAATGTGTCCCTTTGCAAAATCAAACGCTGACAAAAGAGAGCACAACACTGTATGATTTCTAGAGCTGATATAGGGCAATTTGTTCAGCAGAGTGATGTAAGCTTCATTATGATTGCATCATCCACGACTTCTAGGAATAACATGATGCAATTCATATCATGTATGATGCAATACCAGCTTCAGATTGCATTGTTTTGCCTAAAAAGCAAGTACTGTCCAAACCCAGTCATAGATTTATTCATAGATCCAGTCAAAGATGTATTTTAGTCATTTCTGGTTTAAACTGAGATCCCTTCCCTTTATAACTCACTTATCCTCTGCCATTCCCATGTCAAGGGTCGTATATATTGACCCAAGAGCATATCTTGAAAACTAGAGCCAAACAACAATTTTAAGCATCATTTTCGTTCTTAGTGACCCAGAATTAGTAAAGTTTGACTACATTTATTTCAGAACCATTCTGGCTTTAGAGCAATGTTATTTGTGTGGTTCTTTTCTACACCCTCTTCAGTTTTTCAACATCCTTTTTTAAATATGGACACCAGAACTGGTGTAGTATTCCAGCATTGGTATCACCATCACTGTACTCAGAAATAAAATCAACTCCCCGCTTCTCTTCATTACTCTTTCATTTATACATCCAAGGACCACATTAGCCTTGTTTTGCCAGAGCATCACTCACAGAGCACCTCTTTCTGTGCTGCTTTCACCACGTAAACCACACTGCTGCTCAAGAAAGAGAGAGTCAGAAAGCAGGACAAGATCTCTCCTGGATGATTAAGACTGCTTATTTTTGAAAGCAAGCCATTGGAATATAATAGGACAGCACAGGTCTGAACTGATGAGCTGCCGATAGAACTGCTTCCCACCTGGAACGCAAAGTGCAGGACTGGATTACAGCCTGAAGCCCTGGGTTCACTGTCACACCAGCCAATTTTAGCTCAGTCTGCATGGCAGCACACTCACACCAGGGCTTCGTCCCCTATATGGAATGGCAACAGAGGCTGCCCCCTCCTAGGGAGCAACAATGCAGCAGCATCTGAGAACTCTCTCCTACCTCGGAGAAGCAGGAGTGACAGAAGGGAGTTAGCTGAACTAAATGATACACAGACATGCAGCAAATTTATTTGAGCTGATCATTTAATTAACATTAAGTGCCAATGAACGTAATTAGAATATCACACTCCAACAACTCCATTTATGTGAATATACAATTAAATTTTGAAAAAAAATAGAACATATATTGTGCAAGATAAATATACTATATTGAATATAACTGACTTGCCCCCTCCTCCCACCAGCAGAATAGTCCCAACACTACATGCAACATCAAGACACGCATTCTCCTTTGTCCATTACTAGATCTTAAGTAAGCTTGAGTATTTGTTTTGGAAAATTTCAGAATCACCTTAGCCACCAGTCAGGAAGCAACGTAAGACTCTATTAACTTCAACTGTGGGACTACAAAAGAAGAGGGAGGCCTCTGAAGATAACCAGTTAAGCCATTCTTTGCATTTTATAAGGTGTTTAGTGATTTCTTAGTTTAAAAATTAAACTATATGCAAAAATTAAACTTCTAAGTCATAACTGAGGCACCAAAGGACTGCATCTAGAAGGAAAGTGACTGATGAGAAAACTCTGTGCTAAAATATATAGCCTGGCACTACATATTAATGTGGTTTAATTGTGTGAGCTCTGTACATTGAGAAACATTTCTACCCCTGCTGTTCACCAAGTTATTGTCTGTCCAAGGGCTTTATTGCTGACACATTAAAAAATGTGTTGAAAATTTCCATATTTCCCAACAGAACTGTAAGTCTCCTTTGGCCAAATGGCACTTTTATCTTCCTGTTCTGCAGAAAAATATGAGCTGAACCAACTTGATTCACTATTCATCTACAGAAAACATGTAAATTCAGTCTTACTTAAAACACTACGACAACAGAGCTAGCCTGTGTCACTGATTACAAGGCAGGGTTCAGCCTTGGTTTAAGAGAATACAACTAAAGAAGAGCTGTTCCTCTTTGTGCTAGGTTGAATTACTGATATACCCAGAAGAATATCGAGTTAAATTAAGACAACTGGTCTATTTGGACATAAACACTTGAGGTTTTTATTTAAAATGAAGGTGACTCTGAACTCAGAGTTCTCTTGCAAAAATCAAAAAAGTTTAAGTGTTTGAGACACAAAGAACTAAACAGTTTCACTGAGACCTTAATGCAGAGCTGCTTTGTTGAATTTCTGAAAGCGGTGTGCTACATGAGAGTTACAGGAACATAAGTATGGCCGTACTGAGTCAGACCAAAGGTCCATCCAACCCAGTATCCCTTCTACCGACAGTGGCCAATGCCAGGTGCCCTGGAGTGAGTGAACCTAACAGGTAATGATCTCCTGCCATCCATCACCACATTCTCACAAACATAGGCTAGGGACACCATTTCTTACCCATCCTGGCTAATAGCCATTAATGGACTTAACTGGATAAATTCATGGAGGTTCTCTTTAAAATCCTGTTATAGTCCTAGCCGTCACAACCTCCTCAGGCAAGGAGTTCCACAGGTTGACTGTGCGCTGTGTGAAGAAGAATGTCGTTTTATTTGTTTTAAACCTGCTGCCCATTAATTTCATTTGGTGGCCCCTAGTTCTTATACTATGGGAACAAATAAATAACTTTTCCTTATTCACTTTCTCCACACCACCCATGATTTTATATACCTGTATCATATCCTCCCGCCCCTTAGTCTCCTCTTTTCCAACTTGTAAAGTCCTAGCCCCTTTAATCTCTCTTCATATGGGACCTGTTCCAAACTCCTAATCATTTTAGTTGCTCCTCTCTGAACCTTTTCTAATGCCAGTATGTCTTTTTTGAGATGAGACCCCCATTGTATGCAGTATTCAAGATGTGGGCATACCATGGGTTTATATAAGGGCAATAAGATATTCTCCATCTTATCCTCTACCTCCTTTTAAAATGATTCCTAATTTCCTATTTTCTTTTTTGACTGCCACTGCACACTGTGTGGATGTCTTCAGAGAATTCATAGAATCACAGAATATCAGGGTTGAAAGGAACCTCAGGAGGTCATCTAGTCCAACCCCCTGCTCAAAGCAGGACTAACCCCAACTGAATCATCCCTGCCAGGGCTTTGTCAAGCCTGACCTTAAAAACCTCTCCACAGTGACTTCAAGATCTTTCTCCTGATTAGTTATAGCTAAATTAGCCCCCATCATATTGTATGTATAGTTGGGATTATTTTTCCGACGTGCATTACTTTACATTTATCCACATTAAATTTCATTTGCCATTTGGTTGTCCAATCACTTTGTTTTGTGAGATCTTTTTGAAGTTCTTCACAGTCTGCTTTGGTCTTATCTTGAGCAGTTTAGTATCTTCTGCAATCTTTGCCACCTCACTATTTACCCCTTCCTCCAGATCATTTATGAATAAATTGACTAAGACTGGTCTGAGAACTGATCCTTGGGGAATACCACTAGTTACTCCTCTCCATTCCAAAATTTTACCATTTATTCCTAATCTTTGTTCCCTGTCTTTTAACCAGCTCTCAGTCCATGAAAGCATCTTCCCTCTTATCCCATGGCAATTTAATTCACGCAAGAGCCTTTGATGAGGAACCTTGTCAAAGGCTTTCTGGAAATGTAAGTATACTATTTCCACTGGATCCCCCTTGTCCACATGTTTCTTGATCTCTTCAAAGAACTCTAATAGATTAGTAAAACAATTTCCCTTGACAGAAACCATGTTGACTTTGCCCAAAGTTATCTCAGAATAACAACTAACATGTTCACTTTAATAACTATCCCAGTGAACATATTGTTTGGATCCCTGTATACTGGGCTCAGTGGACAGATCTACCGCTTATGCTAAGGATGCTCTTTTTCCTCTTTTTAAGATTATTTATCATTATAAGAATTTTTTTACTGCATACTTTACCATGAGAACTTCAAGTTTGAGTTTATACCATGAAAGTTATGCTCCCCCTTTTGGGCAAGAATATTTGTGATTTACACAAATGAAAGCAGAAGATAATCCTTCACTATCAGAAATATCTCCCCCTCCCGGGGGAATGCAGGGATAGGATGAGATGTGGTCTTTAAGAACTGTGAAGACCTAGTCATCAGGCTCTCTTCATCTTAAAAATATTTTTATTTCTACTATAATCTCACCAGCCCACAGAAATGACTTTAAGGGTTTCACAATGGGTGAAATATTAGACCCAGGAAGAAATACAAAGGATTATATATCAATATCTATGGTCTATGCTTTTCTCCCCCAGTTGAAGTAAGGGACAACTGCAGAACAGCATAAATACAAATGGATGTAAAAGTCAGTTCTCTGGAACTTAAGGTAGCAATTAAGCTAAGAAATCTTCATATCCCACTCTTATTTTTTGCTTAAGTGTGACTGAGAACCCACACAATTGCCCTGAATTATCATTTGATTTAAAGCATGCAATTTTAGTTATCCAAACAAATGGGAAAAGATCTTGTCTCCTCTTCTCACTGTCTCCATTAACTGCTGAAGTTAATCTGGCAGTAGGCCTTTATTTTCTTCCAATTATTCAAAACAGATATTTTTAAACACCACACAACAAAAAAACCACCAGGATTTCAATCACACTTCCAAAGGATTGTTTAGATTAAAAAATCCACTCAGGCCAGAGTCCTTGACACAAGCTCTCTTGGTGTCTGAGATCTAGGTGATCACAAGCCTCAGGCTCTGTTCCAGCCATTAAGTTATTTAAAAGTAGCAGCTGTCAACACACAGCTGCAATGGAAGAAAGAAATCACCTTTAACATTAGTAACTATTCTACACAGCTGTGGCGATCAGATTTAGGAACAAAAGTCCCCCCCCGCTCCAAACACACACAAAAAACAATACAATACCTTTCACTAAAAACATGTATCAGACCACTATTTTGGTATATGCACTAGAGTTAATAAATACAAAAGTCTAAAAAGCATATTGTAATGAAAAAAAATCATTTTGGTAAATAAAACTAATTTATTGAAAATATTTCCTTAATTAATGCAATGTAAAACAGAATTGTGTATTCAGCAGTTTTGCTGACAATTCCCTACAATAATTTTACCCTACTTAGAACAACGCCTTTGTTTAGAGATATACTTTGGAAAAACTGACAATTCTAGATTTTAGAAAGAACTGTAAGCAAAATAAGTGGATACACTGTCAGACCAAGTTTTTCAATCAGGTTAAAAGGATTCTGAAAGATTATGATCTAAGCATATAAAAGCTATGATAGATATACTCATTTAAAAATGACCTACATAAAACATGCTTATGTAAGTAAACTGGCTTGCCTAAACTTATATCAATAAAACCTTTTCACATCACGCTATCCACATACGTGGAGGTAATATAAGAGAATCAGACTGTATGGCTGGAAGGGTTCTCCAGATGTCAAAGAGTCTAGCCCCTGGAATCTGAGGCAGGACCAACTCTATCTAGACCAATGGTCTCCAACTTTTTAAGCACAATCATTTTGTGAATTTAAGTACAACCCAGGATTTACCTCAAAGGAAATGTAGAAACAACAATAATCACACAAAATGATCTGGAAGACGGTGTAGACCTCAACAAATTTGCAAATGACACTAAACTGGGAGGAATGGTAGATACGCTGGAGGGAAGGGATAGGATACAGAGGGACCTAGACATATTAGAGGATTGGTCCAAAAGAAATCTGATGAGGTTCAACAAGGACAAGTGCAGAGTGCTGCACTTAGGATGGAAGAATCTCATGCACTGCTACGGACTAGGGACCAAATGTCTAGGCAGCAGTTCTGCAGAAAAGGACATAGAGGTTACAGAGGACCAGAATCTGGATATGAGTCAACAGTGTGCCCTTGTTGCCAAGAAGGCTAATGGCATTTTGGGTTGTATAAGTAGGGGCATTCCCAGCAGATCAAGGGACATGATCAATCCCCTCTATTCGACATTGGTGAGGCCTCATCTGGAGTATTGTGTCCAGTTTTGGGCACCACACTACAAGAAGGATGTGGAAAAACTGGAAAGAGTCCAGCGGAGGGCAACAAAAATTATTAGGGAGCTGGAGCACATGACTTACGAGGAGAGGCTGAGGGAACTGGGCTTGCTGAGTATGCAGAAGAGAAGAATGAGGGGGGATTTGATAGCTGCTTTCGACTACCTTAAAGGGGGTTCCAAAGAGGATGGATCTAGACTGTTCTCAACGGCAGCAGATGACAGAACAAGGAGTAATGGTCTCAAGTTGGAGAGGGGAGAGGTTTAGGTTGGATATTAGGAAAAAAAATCACTAGGAGGGTGGTGAAGCACTGTAATGGGCTACCTAGGGAGGTGGTGAAATCTCCATCCTTAGAGGTTTTTAAGGTCAAGCCTGACAAAGCCCTGGCTGGGATGACTTAGTTGGGGATTAGTCCTGCTTTGAGGTCCCTTCCAACTCTGATATTCTATGATTCTAACCCAAACACCCTTGCCCCACCCCTTCTCCAAGGCCTCATCCACTCCATCTCTCAATTTCCCTAACCCTCACTCACTTTCACTGGGCAGGAAAGGTGGTTGGGGTGCAGGAGGCTTCTGTCTCTGGGCTGGAGCCCATGGGTTTGGAGTACGGGAGGGGCTCCAGGCTAAGCCTGGGGCAAGGGGTTGGGTTGCAGGAGAAGGTTTGGGGTGCAGGCTATGGAAGGGAGTTGGGGTGCAAGAGGAGTTTCAGGGTGCTGGCACTGGGAGGGACTCAGGGCTTGGGCAGACGGTTGGCATGCAACTTCTGGGAGGAGGCTGGGGCACAGAAGGGGGTGTGGGCTCGAGGGGGGGGTGGAGTGTAGGAGGGATTGGGGTAAAGCGGGGGGGTGCAGGGCTTGGGGAGGAGGTTGGAGTGTAGGAAGGATTCGGGCTCCTCAAGCAGCTCCTGGGCAGCGGCAGAGCAGGACTAAGGCAGAGTCCTGGAAGTGGATGGCATGTCTGGCAGCAGCTCCCGGGGACGAGGTGAGGAGAGATGGCTCCATGTGCTGTCCCCACCCACAGGCACCAACCCTACGGCTCCCATTGACCGCGATTCCCTGTTCACGGCCAATGGGATCTTCAGGGGCGGTGCCTGTAGGCAAGGGTAGCACACAGAGACTCTCTGCCTCCACTCCCCAGGGGCTGCAGGGACGTGCCAGCTGCTTCCAGGAGTGCTGTGGGCCTAGGTCAGGCAGGGATGGCTGCAGGAGGATTAGCAACCCTAGACTGATATGGCACTCGACTGTCAGAGGCTCCACGATCATTCAGTCGATCACGATCTACCAGCTAGTGACCTCTGATCTAGACCATCCATGACAGGTATTTGTCTAATCATTTCTTAACCTCCAGTGATGGGGATTTCACAACCTCCCTTAGAATTCTAATTCATTACATAACTACCCTTAAAGTTAGAAAGTTTTTCCTAGTATAGAACCTAAATTTTCCTTGCTACAGAGATTAAACCCATTACTTTTTGCCCTATCTTCAGTGGACATGGAGAACAATTGGCCACAAAGCTCTTTATAACAGCCCTTAACCTATCTGAAGACTTATCAGGTTCCCTTGAGAGAAAAATTGAAGATCAAACATACCCAGTTTTGTTAACCTTTCTTCATAGGTTGAATTCTCTAAATCTTTTATCTGTAGGCCTCACCAGAGCTGAGTAAAGCAGGACAGCTACCCTCTGTGTCTTTCATATGAGGCAGTACTATCACCTACCCAGTTTTTCCCCATTTTGCAGCTGAGCATTTGACTTTTTCCTTTCTAAGTACTTTGCATAGGTCTTGATGTTAATGTTAAATTAAATCTAGCATTAACTTTTAATTGCTATACCTACACTCTGCCCGGCAGTCCAATATAGGACTTATTCTAACTCCCTAATCATCTTCTAACTGATGCCCATTTTCTTAAAAAAATATCAGATAAGTGTTCCTTTCTTCTCCTTCAAACAGTAGAATTCCCTCTCCCCCACCGCATATTATTCTGGCTTCAAGTTCAGGACAGGCAATATTAAAATATAAACCAATAGGATTAAGGTCTAATCTTTCAGGATTCTGCAGGTCTAGAAATAGGAGCTTTATAAAATTGGAAAGGGGAGACTGCCAATCTCCCCTTTGGGCAGAGGTGAAGAAGAGAGAGAGTTCTCATTCCTAAGCCTGGAAGGTCCCAAGGTAACAGTCCTGAAATTTTTATTAATTTTAAAAGCTATTTTAGATCATACTTAAAGGACTTTTGAGAAGCGTTAGTTTTAGTTTTCCTTTTGCTATAAACCCTACACAGTATTTGGACTCTTGATAATGAAGACACACAGGTTTATAGGGAATAGGACACCAAACAATTCCAGTGAAAGTTTTTGAAACTCTGAAAACTCCAAAATATTTGAAGTATGTGTGGCATATGCAGAATACATAATGATTTTAAATAAGAGATTTTGGATCATTTGCTGGAACAAAGCATCTGGAAAGTTGGATTAATCAGCTCTCTGATACACGCTCAGTCCAAGTAAAATTACACTTTTTCCTTCTGACTCCCCTAGCAGAGGGTACGTCTATAAGAGAGTTTGACAAGGACATGCTTACACCCTAGTATTATTCAGTTTCTAGAATGGCACCTAGGAGTTATGAACACTTTTAATGTAATTGTCAGTAGCTTCCAAGCTATTTTAAGCAGTGCCAAGGACTGAACTGGCCCCAGGATCAGGCAAGTACACCACTCTATCTCCATCCTTACTCAGGTTGAGTGTATTATATCCGTAGCAGAGGATGTAGGTGTTTATAATTGTGAGTATAGGATGACCTGCAATATCTATGATTGGGCAAAATGGTTATCCCAAAAACTCATGCTGATAAAACCTTTATGCCATATCACACCATACCACATAGGCACATATTCAAAACAAAAAGCACTTTAAAAAAATCCAGTCTGATTTGTGAACAAGAATTCACTAATATTTGGTATGTTCCTTTAAATCCTTCATTCTGTGTTCTAAAGATGAACTGATATCCCTAAAATCCTTGGTGAAAGCTCCTTGTGTACATCAACTGAGAGGGAAGTAAAATGAATAATATCAACTGTCCAGTACATACTGCTTACCAGTGAAAGCACAAAATTGAGAAGAGCTGTCCCACTATAGAAGAGGATTGTCACTAATGTTGTTACTGTGGTGAAGAGTAGGCTCACATTACGACTCATCACTATCCACAAGGACTCCAGAATCTGGCAAGGAAAAGAAAGTCAGATATTTGAAGTCACTACTTTGACTAAAATTATCTAAAAATATAGAATTGGTCAGAAAATGATTCCTCCGTGCAACAAACCTGCAAAGAATAATTCTCTTTTAAACAAGGCAGTTTTTAGTTTTGACGAAACTTTAAGATTTTTCATTTAAAACGTTTTCCATAAAAACGTCACTTTTGTCAAAGTTATTTTCCATCAAATATGTTTTAATGGATTTTTTTTGACAGTTCTAATAAAATAGCATAATTCTGAAACAAAAAAGAAGACATCAATTCTTACTAGGCAGGCAGTGTTATGTTATTTACTGTTTATTGCTGATGGTTTCACTACAATCAGTGAACTTTGTGGAAAGAAAAAAAATCTCATCCTTTCCTCAAAAGTAGGTATGGCAGTTAAGTCAAAGAACATGCTGCAGTAACTAAATTCTACAAAACTAAATTCAAATCAAATACTGTAATTTTCTTCAGCAGAAGGTTAAAAGTAAGCTCCATATTAATTGGGACTATATAATTTTCTAACTTGTTCATACAATTAACTCAATATAGAAGTTATGATTTTCTGTAATGGTACTTTAAAAAGTTAGATTAGGTGTGGACAGTAACCTATAGTCCATAACATAAAATCAGTAAGGACTATTTTGGGGGAACTGGCTGACTGCTTACTAGTTGCAGGTAACATAGGAGAGGTTGGTTTTGAGATGGTTAAAAAAAGTTATAGACTTAGGTCTGGTCCTCACTAGGGCAGGGGATCGACTGTAGATATGCAACTTCAGCTACGTTAATAACGTAGCTGAAGTCAGCGTCTCTACAGCCGACTTACCTCCTGTCCTCACGGCAGCCAGCGGCGCACTCCCCCGTCGACTCCGGCTTACTCCTTGCGGCAAGCTAGAGTTCCGGAGTCGACTGTGGCGCCACCGGTGATCAATTTATTGCGTCCTGACAAGACGCGATAAATCGATTGCCAAAAGACTGATTTCTGCCGCGCCAAGTGAGGACAAGCCCTTAGTATAAACAGGTTGTTCCAATTGGCTTGCTCAGTGACAGTAAAGTGCAAAACAGGACAGAATAGAGCAGGGAAGTACAGAAGGTAAAACTGAGTAGAAATAAACTGTAGAAGTAGGAAGAACTAGGACAAAGGTAGGAATTTTGAAGACAAGGCAAGCAATTTCTCAGTCAACACTGAAGTTGATAAGGATAGTGTGCATGCCCAGGGTGTGAAAACACTAATACTCACACGTTAGGTAACAGTTTTGGGGAGGCCCTAAAAAAGGAATTGCAGTAATCAAGATAAAAAATTTCAATGCAAGAACGAGCAGTGCTGAGATAGTGACAGATGCAGGACATGCCACAGAGGCTAAAGAAAGCAGACTGAATTTACCATCATAAATAGGTGCAAGTGAGTTTATACTGAAGGATTACTTCAACACTCAGGGCTGGTGTACACTACGGGGAGGAACTGACCGAAGACACGCAACTTCAGCTACGTTATTCACATAGCTGAAGACAGCGAACCTTCAGACGACCTACCTGCCGTCCTCATGGTGGCAGCGGTTGGCGGCGCACTCCCCCGTCAACTCCAGCTTGCGCCTCTCTGTGAGCGGGAGTTCTGGAGTCGACGGGAGTGCTGCTGGGGATCGATTTATCACATCTTTATAAGACGCCAAAAGATTGATTGCTACCCACCAATCCAGTGGGTAGTGAAGACATAGCCTCAGAGGTAAATAGAATGTCAGAGTAAAGAATGCTAAGACACAGAAGAAATTCAACAAAGAAGCAGGCTAAGTCAAGAAAAGCATCCAGTTAACCTGGATTTGGTAATAGGAAATTCAGGTGGGAGGTAAATTTTCATTTTTAGGTCAGAGGCATTAGTCCATCAATGAGATCAGGGTATATATTTTTTTTTAAGTGGATGCCAGCAGCGTGTCTGGCAAGACAAAATATTAAAAATGATGTATTAAATAGACAATTTTTAGTTGTCTTTTCCTGTTGGACAATAGCTTCTTTTGCTTTGCCTGGAATGGAGGTCAGATGCTGGAAATTGGAGGAAGTGGAGATAAAGGAGGACACTGGTGCAAAAATGAAAAGGTTTAGAAGTGCAGAGTAGTGGCTATGATGCTACTGAAGACTGTCACATTCTGATCCAAAATTGCATCAAACTCTTTGCAGTGCATGATGAAATCACAAGTCAGGTGAGGAAAGGAACAAATAGGGTTAAAAAAACAGATTTTAAAACATAAGTAATGGTTACTAGAAAATGTGTTTAGTAGTTTCACCATTAATAATTTTCACTCACCTAGTCTACTGATCAGTCATAAAATTAAAAAAAAATTAGCTATGTAACTGGTCTGATTCCCAATACCTATACACAGTACATAAAGTTATTCACAACTTGGTCAACTCTTGACTGGACTACACCACTTTAATATACCTGGGCATGAAGCCTTCAGAACAAGCTAACTGGTATGCAGAATGTCGCAGAATGTCATCTTACCAATACTGGCTATTGTGAATACATCAAACCCATCTTCTGCTTCCTACATTGACTTCCCAGAGAGTATCAAATTAAGTTCAAGGTCCCAGTTCTTATCTTCAAGGTTTTCAATAGCTTGGGGCCCAGGGTATCAAGGTGAAGACCCTGGTTGACAGCTTCCCTCATCTGTCACTTTCTATAATAAGCATAAAATTTGTCTGTGCAGAAGAACAGAGCGCTTTCTAAGGCCAGCCCAAGACTGTGGCATTAACTCTCACAAGAACCATCACAAACCTCACCACATTCTGCTTTAACCGCAAAGCACATTTCTTTGATCTTGCCTTCTCTAACATGTTGCTAAATATATTATATAAAAAACTCCACAACAAGTTACTCCTTTGCACACTTCTCTCCCTGGGGAGAGGAAGAGTACAAACACTATATTAGTCACATTTTAAGCACTACTGGAAGACCATCATATACTATAATTATGACCAAGGCATAAAAATCTATATAGAAGCTTAAACAATGCGGGCTATTAACTTAAAGAGAACTGCTATGCAAGAATAATATTTTCCCCAGGCAGGGACTAGTACTCTAAGTCAGAACCCACTTTGTATATTCATACTCAATTAATAAACTCCCAAAATTAGAGTTAGAGTTATTTAATTAAAGTTATTTAATAAGAATTCAACCCTCTCCCTCAAGCTATTTTACATCATGCTCTAAATTTAGAAATAATTGCTAAAAGAGGTTTATAGTAGAAAACAGGTGTTGGACTTGGTGCAAAATATTAGGTATAGACATATTATGCTGTAAATGAAAGCAAAATGTAGAAGGAAAATGTAAAACTGCCCTGGAGGAAGTTGGGGACAGCAAGTCTACGAAATAAGCCTGTGCTACTATAGTGACCATTTGTCTTTGGTGATAATAGTTCAATTCTGCAGGACTAAATAAGACTTCTTCCTTCAGGAAAGCCAGCTGACACCAGTAGAATTAAGACTTCCCTATTCTGCAAGGTCTGGATTGCTGACCCAAGGGTCAACACAATTTTGACAATGAGACTTGAATTACTTTCATATCTCAATTTCCCTGTTCAAATTTTGAGAAAAGCACAATCTTTCAGCATCAGGTCCTTTGACAACTATGCTGAGAGAGGGATTGTTTTCCACATTCTCAAACTTCGAAGTTATAAGGAAGGGCTGGTACCTAACTTATTCCTCAAAAGATGATGTCCCTTGGAGAGAGAGAAACATTGACTCAGAGAAAAGTCACTCTACCATGGATAAAGCCAGAGGGACCTTTAGATTATTGCTGAAGAACAGTTCATATGAACTCTAAAAATTCCTTAGCAACAATTTCCAGGGCCACAACCGACATCAGGATATTTAACAACCTGAGGTATCCTTTGGACAATTAGAACTGGACTGTAGAGTCCTATTCAAGTTGGAACATATATACCACTCAGGCCCTTGAATTGTAAAAAAAACAACATATCTAAAGAAGCCTAAACAGGTGAAACTTACTGAAAGTTTTCACAGAGAATACTCTCTGTCTTCCTGACCAGTATATCTTTGCAGATGATACTGACTAGTGTAATGACAGATGACTTTGGGAAAGCAGCCAGAGGATCGAATCTGAGGCGATATGAGCCAGGTCTCACTCATCACCTGGAAAACTTCAAGTGTTTATTCATAGGTTTAAGAAGAGCCATTTTACTCTCAAGGATCCCAGAATGATTTTTAAAAAAAGAAATAGACCAGAAATGTGTCTTCTTTCTGAATAATTCAGAAAAAGCAGTGAGGATTTCCCTTTTTCAGAGGTTGAATCTTAGCCATCTGGCTATGTATTTCAGAAGCAGGGACCATTTGTATGACAAACTGTCCTATAGAAATCAGGTACCTGAACCTGAAGCAGGAATCAGAACCTCTCCCTTCTTCCAGTCCATATCAATGGTGAGAGGGGTAGGACTACAGACAGTGATTTGTACTTATCCTACAACAAACAGATCACTGGAAAATGGGTCTGTCCTACTACTTCTACTCCTGAATACAGGGTACAGCTCAAGGTTGAAACACAATGGAAACTAAGGCTCTAATGCACTTAAGCGCCTTTTGAAAAATCAGACTTTGGCCATTTTGTAAATTTTATCTAAACATTTTGGCAATGTAGATTAAAGTAGCAAGTTCTCTCCTTAAAAAAAGAACCTTCTTTCTTCAATATTTAACAGCGTTCAGTATGTAAAATGTAATAAATACCTATGAAGGTCAAATTTTTAAGCCAAGCATATGAAATTTCATGAAGTATACTAGTCCTTTTGAGCTACATTTAGTATTATACTGCCATGTAGCCAACAAGTTGATGTAATACCACGGTGCATTATAAATAAAGAAGCATTCTGAACTTCCAATTATAGTATCTCTCTCCCTCTGAACTGTACATTTTGGGGGACTATTATGGTAGTCTTCTCAGCAAACAATAGAATGAGGTACAACTAATGCTCCTAAATCGTTTACATAGCCTGTGTGTTTTCTGCTTTTAGGGCTATTGTCCCTTCTCTTACCAAAGAGGGTGAATACTCATTAGGACTCCAGTGGGGGAGAAAGAAAGATTACTTACTACTAAATAGTTTGACAACATAGCATCTACATATTCACACCTTTAGGATGTGCCCAGTCTTATCTGCAGAGCTTTGGGACCTTTTAGGATACGTCTACGCTGCAATTAAAAACCTGTGGCTGGTCCAGGCCAGCTGACTTGGACTTATGGGGCTTGGGCTCAGGGCTGTTTAATTGTGGTACAAACACTGGGTCTTGGGCTGGAGCTCCCGCTCCAGTATCCTGTGAGGGTTCATCTACACTGTAATTAAACAGCCACACAGCTGCAGCTCCATGAGCCCGCGTCAACTGGCACAGGCCAGCTGTGCGTGTCTAACTGCAGTGCAGACATACCCATAGAAAGACAGTTCTCTTTTCTTTTCTTAAAATGGTTTGCATTCTAATAACAATTCTAAGTTTGTTGTTTAGGAATTTACTATTATTTTTAGCATTAGTGCCCAACTGCACACTTAATTAAGAGTCCTAGGTTGGTGCTGGCTTACCATAAGTTTTCAAAGCTGGGCTGCGGCCAAAAGTTTGAAAATGCAGAGACCATCTCAAAGAAGAAAAAGTTTAAGCTGTGGCTGCTGCTCCTTGGCAATTCATTTAGTCTACAAAAACTTCAATATCTCAAAAGTACTACTGCATACTAGGTTAAGTCAACATCCTTACCTCAGTAATATTGGCCTTAACAAAAAAAAAAATGTTTATTATGTTCAAGTATCAATGCTCTAGTGGCACAGACACAATCACATTTTCATCTATTTTAATCTGCAACATCAGAGTGAATATTATTTACGAAAGGGTTGTGTACGCAGGAGCCAGAAAGGGAATGCTGCCCAGAAAGGACACATTTAGAATTTACAGTGTCACATTATGCTCAACAGTCTACAGTACATCATAAAGGACATGAGTGTGGAGAAAAGGGACAGGTGTTTCCTGTAACTGAGGATAAATTGTGAGTTCATGGCTACAAACAGGAAAGCAAGTCAACTGTGGGGTTTTCTTTTTCCTACTGCAAAACCAAAACTGAAAAGAAAACAAGTTGCTGTAGCTGGAAACTATGGATGTTTTCTAAAAAACTTATTTTTAGATTTCAGCCTTTGAAAATATTTATCCTCTACTTGAAATTAATTGTCATTGTATTCAGGTTACTATAGCACCCCCATCACCATAGTATCTAATCACTTTCCAGCAATGCATTAAGTGACATGAATAGTACCTTCTCCACTTGTCTTTCTAAGTGGGAAATTGCACATGGATTTAAACAAAAAAACCCCATGCCATGCATTTTTATTTATGAAGGGCAAGGTCAGAGAAATGTGCTTCACGCATGCATAAGTCAATTTAAAGAAAGGGTTAAACAAATCATTTCTGTAAGTGAAAAAAGGTTCACTGAAGTAACTTTCCCTTGAGTTACTTCATCCTGCTCCATATTCAGGAATCAAAACTGTAACATCATTAGAAGCACAAGGTACAAGGAACAAATACATACCTACCAGTCCATGGCAAGAGGTGCCTCAGGGGAAGTGTTAGTTTAAATTACCTCCACAAGAAATGCTGAAGGTTAGTAGAGAACTTCTTTTCTGAGATAAATCTTTACATATTGTTGATCTATTTGTTTTATAATGATCACGTCAAGAACTAAAAAAGTGCCTGCAGTAGTGATTCTGTATGTTAACCATTCCTGATCTAATGGACCATTTGAGTGTAAGTCCATTGCTTCAGTATGGACTGGTTTCAATGCTCTATTTTTTTTCTTCAAGGAGGGGACCAGTGCATTAATTCAGGGAACCACACAGTGAAAAATATTAATTTCATTCTTCACAGAACTTTCACAAAGAAAGAATAAGCTACTTTCAAAACAATGAATAATAATTTGGAAAAACGAGACTAAGGAACCTGTCTCTCCATCTCTTGAACGATATTTCCTTCAACTAAGACCTAAACAAACTGAATTTTTAAACAAAAAAAACCTGCTTTGGGTCAAACGCTGAATTGTTAGTCTTACCAAAAATCTTTTAACTCTGTGTTTGCCTTTTTGGAATTTTTCAACTAAGCTAAAAATATTTACTTTTGTAACTACACACAATTTATTTCTTTGTTGGGAGCTTGAAACAAAGAAGTAGGCCATTCTAATTCAACTTCCTTGCTTTCTATTTGGTGATAGGCAAGTTGTAAAATTTACTTCAAAACAAAATTGCAGCAAGCAAAAAGAGGTAAGAAAGGAACTGTGCTATAGAAATGGAGCAGTATGAATTTATTGGAAAGGGGGCAAAACAAATGAACATTTGTCCAGAAAAAAGTCACATCTAGCCAAATAAGAGATTCATATTAATTATCTCCAAGAATGAAAGAAAAGATTAAGGTTTACAGAAACAAACACATTTAAAACTAACCTGCACAGCACACAGTAATCTTGCAACAATGATATCTATTGGGAAGGGGCAGGTTGAAGAGATTCTATTAATATGGATACTGAGAGCAGGAGAGTATTTACTGATCATAATCCATTATGTTTGCTACTTTGCTGATATGGAAGAATCACAACTGGTGTGACAATATATCCTCAGATAATACTTTAATAGTTCCTTTTGTCTCTAACTTCTCATGCATTCTTGAGTACTGTGTTATCTTGAAGGGTGAAAATCACATTAGATGCTCAGATCAGTTTACAGAGAGAATATTAATACATAGTTTAATTGATAAAAAGATACATACTGAAAGAAATGTCTCAATGTTCTCATGAACAAATGAAGCAATATCCTGCCAGTCCAGAATGTCACCCAGCCAACTGTTCTGACGATTTATATGCAGCTTGTGTCCTTTGTGTCTTCCAGAATGTGTTACATTCTGAAAAATAAAATAATAGATTTAAGATAGAAATTAAATCTTACCAATTTACAGAGTAAAGTAAGCTACTGGGACTTGATTTAGAGAGTACATGTCAACTGTGCAGATAAGATCTATTTTAATTTGCACAAAATGCATTCAACTGCACTTTCACAAATATTTAAGTTTTTATACATTTGTTCCCCTGTTAAACATGTACCTTGAAAATCTAATCCAGAATGCTTTTTAATAATTAAAAATTCCTTAAATGCGTTAATCTGTCAAATAAGCTTGTTCCTCCTGTGTGGAAAATGTGTTTAATTGGACTGATTCGCAGCAGCTTGGCAAGACCATCCTTTCCCCTGGAGTGCAATTCTTGTGCTCCAGATTCTAAGCTTTCATCTAAAATCCGTATCTAATCTCCAATCCATACGGTTGAGAAGAAAATCTTCCAAACGTAAAGTAACTGACTGAAAACAGTAATGTCTTCCAGAGGACAACCTCAAATAATTTGAGAAGAACCTCAGCTGGGGGAAGTTTCCTGGTTCAGTCCTATGGTGATTTACCTCTCTGCCAGCTGCTCTGAGGGCTGAAAAGATGTACCTGCGCTGCTAGGGAAGCAAAGGAAAGCTGCAAGAGCAGTTACGCACTGCTCCCTATCAGAAAAGGATTTTTCAGCAGGAAAGCAAAGAAATCTGCAGGGGACATGAGTTCTGCACACATGCAGTAATGCAGAATTTTCCCAGGAGTATCTAATTATAGACTAAACCACTAGTTTTGGGGGACTGCCTGCCCTATTCTTTGCCAATTTCCCTGACTGAGCATTCTCAGTGTAGCCCCTCCAGCGACCATGGTCACAAGCATCCATACCAGTATCCACCTCTAAGGGCTTCACTTCCTTTTTTTCTGATTTTATGACATTTTTGACAAGCCTTCTCATTTTACTGAAGTCTCTCTCTCTAATGTTTAGAATATCTTACTTGCTGGTACCTTACTTACACAGCCATATTGCCTCTCACTACATCACCTTGTCAAGAAAAGTAGCTTTGATTTTCTTTTCCATTTTGACAGTTACACTAAGATAATACTGTTACCAGAAATACAGAGATCTTCTTGGTAAATTACAAACATTTTAAGAGTGTGTTGTTACAAATAAAAGGTTCTTCACACTGGAGTCTGACTCACAGAGTGAGTTTAATTTCATGTACAATCAATACTGGTTTTACTCAAAACAAAATTAGGAAAGTAAAGAAAAAATCCATTAGACAATGTCATGATTTTTTTTTTGTATGTTTAAATTACATATATTTAAAAATTACACTAACTTAGTAAAATTGCTCTTAATTTTGTTCTCTTTCTTGAGCCTCCCATAATATGAATGCTAACACATACTTTGAATCTGAATGATTTAAGAAACACTGAAATATATACTAAACTAAAACTGCATTGTGACAAATTCAAATGAATATTTAATTCTGAAGTTGCACAAATATACAAATAGCTTTCATTTTATTTCCCAGGAATAAATATTCAGGGCAAAGGTCTGACATACTAAAACACACACACATACTAAGCATACATTAAATAGCCCATATAAAGATGCATGTAACTACATATATGCAAAGGGGCAGAATTCTGGGTGAACTGGAAACCTAATTCTAAAGTTACCTGACTTGTGCGCCTAACGCTTAATTAACGCCTGACTTGTTACCTGACTTGTTACCTGACTTGTTACCTGACTTGTTACCTGACTTGTTACCTGACTTGTGCGCCTAACGCTTAATTAACGCCTAACGCATTAATTTCTTTCACTAAAGATTACAAGCTTTTGGATTTTTTTTTAACACATACTTTCTTAGAACGTTATCTAGAATCAGTAAAAAATAAAAAATGATACGTAGAACAGGTATCAGTTACTCACCTTCACAAACCAAGAGTGATAAAGTCTGTCCCAGAGCTCTAGCACTTGCTTTTCAATCACAGCAGTGTTGTTCACTTTCTCTCCTAATATCTTATGGAGCTATAATATACAGAAATTCTGTTTATTATGTAAAGCAACTTGAGGCTAGCAGCTATGGATGAATTCAAAGCCAGAACATCTACATTTGATTTTCACTGAAGACTTGGCTTCGGTCCAAAAATATCAAAAAAGTCAACAGTATCTACAGGTTTACAATATACATTTCAAAACCTGTGGCTGACAGCACATAACATCTTAACTGAAACAAGCAATTTTGCCACATTAAATGGAAACAGATGAGACTCCTCTCCAGTGAAACACTAAGCAGAAAGATCTGTCAGATCCTTGTATACAGTAAAGACACCCAAAGAGATTTGAGACGTGTGCTAGATGTCAAAATGCTTATGTGAGGACAGTGCAAGATCTTGCCATCTTCCCAAGAAACAACGAACTCCCAATCTACAATGTACTCTCTACTTTAGAGGCTGGAACTTCAGAAGATCATGGCTTGACCAAAAATGGTCATTTTCAGGACAATGCATTCTGCCATCTGAAAAATGCTTAACTAAGGACAGTTTCTGAAACAAATTATGTTTTCTACAGCTGTCTTCACATGGACAGTCACCAGAGAGATGGATAAATACTTATATTATCAAGCTCTTAAAAGGAAGCCGTTTCCAGCAGCCATGGGAGCAAAACTAATAAAATCATCCCCAAATCATTTATTCTGCTAAACAGCAAATTGGAATGAATAAATCTTCAGGAAAAACAACATTTAAAGGAAACTAAAGCAACCCAAGAGATACCATTTGACATCTACATGAAGGAAAAAGTGTACAGATCACTCTTTTATTTTAGAAAGGAAGAAAAACCAAAACCCTAAAACTAATACAAAATATTAAGGTGTTCTTACCTTATGTGTAATCCATTCTCGGCCATACTGATATACATTATTAGCAGCCGAATTGAGAGCTTTTTGAATGACCTGAGCTTCAGGGAGCCAGCTGATATTTTTAAAGGAAGGAGAGTATAAATAAAATTATTTCCAGTACTTCTGAACCATTTCATTACAGTGCCAGAAACACTAAGAGTAACAAAAGGTTTCCAATCAACTAACAGCACCTATAGTTTAAATATGTACCAACACACACCGTTGTTAAAACTAGAATACTTCCTCTTTCAATGACAAGATGAATACTTTAACATACAAAGCATAACTCAGTGTAGGATACAGATTACTACATTTACATTTCACTCTAAGATTGATCAGGAAATGTTCTTGAAAGTTACTAAATTTAACTTTAGAAGATATATTGTCTATCTATATGTATACTATAATAGAGCTGTTTAGCCACTTCTTGGGTTCTTAGAGCGGCTGCTTTGTTACAAATATAATTTGGAAACCTTATTTTTCAAGTTCGTATAATTGCAAAGATTACAGTCTGTTCATATTTGGAAGGTTAACTGATCTAGCGTGGTCTTCTTGAACTTACAGACTGTCTAAAAATACAGAGAGATATAAATCACCCAATGCTCAAATCCTATTCCCAGTCAAGAAGTGTGCTAGGGACTTTTTCCAATACTGGGGAAGAATCTTCCCATTCCCACTCTCAAGTCACTTTGAAGGGATGGAGCCACGCTACAGGCGTCTACACAGCAATTAAACCCCCACATCTGACTTTGCTGTCAAATTGCTGTTTAGACATCGAGGCTCGGGCTGGAGCCCAGGCTCCAGTCAGAACCTACCGCAATTTTTAGCCCTGCAAGCCCTAGTCAGCTGACCAGGGCCAGCCACGGCCATGTAGCAGGTCTTCTATTCCAGTGTAGGCATAACCCCTGTGGCCAGCATTCAAGTCTCAGTGCACTAGGGATATGCATCTCCTACATCAGCTCCCCAAACCTCATCCCATCAGTGCAGAACAGAACCACACAGTTCTCCACAGATGCCTGGAGAAGTGTTTGGACCAGAAAAGGCGTGAATTGCCTTCATTCATCTCAATGAGCTTTTAACTGTGATGCTTCTGTCAGAGTTTTACCTCCCAAAAATGGTATATAGGTGAAGCTTCCAACAAGTTTAACTCTCTCTCTCTCTTGCCCATTTTGAAACTGAAGTACACTGCAAGCTCTGAAAGCAAGTAGGATAAGCCTTTTGGTAAGAGCCTGCTGGATAATTTGACAAGGCTTCAATCTAGTTCTATTAAAGTTTGAAATCAAGTAAAATGTGATCTTCTACTCAACAAAAACATCCTGATAAATAAGGACTCCAATTGAAACGGTGATATCTAGCGATTCTACTACTTCGCAAACATCTTTATTCCTTGGGTAATCTACTTGGTCACTACAACTGCCAGTTTTTAGTTGGTCTTATTTTTGTCACATTTCTACTAGGGCTGTCTATTAATTGCAGTTAACTCACATTATTAACTCAAAAAAATTAATCATGATTAATCACAGTTTTAATCACACTGTTAAATAATAGAATGTTAAATGATATTTATTAAATATTTTGGATGTTTTTCTACATTTTCATATATATAGATTTCAATCACAGTACAGAGTGAGATTTTTTTATTGCAATTATTTTCATTGTAAAAATTATAAACAAAATAGTATTTTTCAATTCACCTCAGACAAGTACTGCAGTGCAATCTTTGTCGTGAAAGTGCAATTTACTAATATAGATTTTTTTGTTACATAACTACTTAAAAACAAAACAATGGAAAACGTTAGTCTACAAGTCCACTCAGCACTTATTTCTTGTTCAACCAGTCGCTAAGAGAAACAAGCTTGTTTACATTTACAGGAGATCATGCTGCCCGCTTTTTATTTACAATGTCACCAGAAAGGCATTTCTGAGAATAGGCATTTCCATGGCACTTTTGTAGCCGGCACTGCAAGGTATTTGCATGCCAGATATGCTAAACATTTGTATGGCCCTTCATGCTTTGGCCACCATTCCAGAGGAGATGCTTCCATGCTGATGATGCTCATTTAAAAAAAATGTGTTAATTAAATTTCTGACTGAACTCCTTGGGGGAGAATTGTATGTCTCTGGCTCTATTTTACCCACATTCTGCCATATTGTTAAGTTATAGGAGTCTCGGATGAATACTCAGCACGTGTCATTCATTTTAAGAATAATTTTGCTGCAGATTTGACAAAACATAAAGAACCCCGCAATGTGAGATTTCTAAAGAAAGATACAGCACTTGACCCAAGATTTAAGTATCTGAAGTGCCTTCCAAAATCTGAGATGGATGAGATTCCGAAGTCTTAAAAGAGCAATATTTGATGTGGAAACTACAGAACCCGAAACACCAAAAAAGAAAGTCAACCTTCCGCTGGTGACATCTGACTCAAATGATGAAAATGAACACGCGTCGGTCTGCACTGCTTTGGATTTTTATGGAGCAGAACCCCTCATCAGCATAGACGCACGTTCTCTGGAATGGTTCTCTGGTTGAAGCATGGAAGGACACATCAATCTTTAGCCAATCTGGTATGTAAATATCTTGTGATGCTGACTACGACAGTGCCATACGAATGCCTGTTCTCATTTTCAGGTGACATTGTAAACAAAAAGTGGATAGCATCATCTCCTGCAAATGTAAACAACCTCGTTTGTCTGAGTGATGAACTCAGTGAACTTGCAGGCTCTAAAATTTTACTTGTTTCACAAATTTTTAATTGTTCTATTTTTGAACACAGGTTTTTTATACATAATTCTACATTCGTAAGTTTAACTTTCATTATAAAGAGATTGCACTACAGTACTCATATTAGGTTAATTGAAAAATACTACTACTTGTTTTTTTACAGTGCAAATAGTTGTAATCAAAAATAAATAGATAGAGTGAGCACTGTACACTTTGTGTTGTGTTGTAATTGAAATCAATATATTGGAAACGTAGAAAAGATCCAAAAATATTTAAATAAATGGTATTGTATTTTTTTAATCGTGTGATTAATCAACTAATTTTTTTTAAAAAATCTCGACAGCCCTAATTTCTAACTTCTCTGCAGAATGCAATGGTTGAATCACACAATAGCTGCCAACAAGGGGCTTGTCTGTCTTAATAGGTCAATGTGCTATATCGGGGTGTGATTTTTAAACACAGCTATGTGTTGCAAATTAATTGGTCTATGTAGACCCTGCTGGTGCACTTTAACATACTATGTTAACAGTACTACAATAAAGCACCTTAGTGCACCACGGCAGTATCTACACCAGTGATACTTAGACATCAGTGGTTCAGTAGCCAAATTAGTGACCAACATTACTGTGACTCTTTTGGGTAGTGTGAATACATTAGTTTAATTTACTATAGTACTATGTGTTCATATTTAAACAGTATGATGGGGAAGTTTTATATACATTATTCTCATAAAATAGTCATTTTGCTATCAACTATAACTGGTTAATAACATAGTAAAAGCATCCTGACTGGTTAATAATTGAAATCACAGTGTTTAGTATCATGTGCTGCAAAGAGCCACAGGAGACACATTTAAAGAGCCACTTTTCTGAATATCACTGGTCTACCCAAATTAGGGCTTTAAAAAAGCATATTAAACATTCATTTGTTTAAATCAGCATCAAAGCAAGGGTGAAAAATACCTCTGTAACCATACAACTTGAAAATCACTCCTCAGATTGATTTTTTTCTACCTCCCCTATTTACACAATCCACTGTGAGTACACGCTTCACACACTGATTGTGTCCCTCCCTTTAACTACCCCTTTTCATCTCTCCCCCCAGTGATTTTCCCTTCACTTTCCTTCCAATTTGCTCTCTTCACACATACTATCCCCTCCAATCTTCCCATTACCTCTCACACTTGTAAACGAAAAGTATGCACATAGATACATGCTCCTCCCCCTTCCACTTATTCTCCCTTACAATTTCCCCCACCCTCCACCCCAAAGGAGTTTTCCAGACCAATTCTTTTCTTTTTCCTAATCCACTGCAAAAGAATTTCCCCCAATCTTACTATTACCTCAAGAGTTTCCCAGACAACACTGTATCCTTAAAGGGGCTTGCTCTGCTGTCATCCCCTCAATCTTGTAAAGGGGCTTTCCAGTTAATTTTCTAGTCCAGACTATGTGACTACTGCCCCTTTGCCCTCCTGCACTACAGTCTGGGGAAACAAGCTCCTTCAAAACAGCTAACGGGAAGGAAGTTACACAAATCTCTGCCACCACTGGTCCACAATTAAGCCACCAGATTCAGCTCTCATCTGCCCTTTCAGCTCCAGGAGAGATCGCTACTCCAAGGGGTGGACTGGAAGGCAGCTTAGCACCAGATTTGTTGGAAGGGAATCAGCAGGGTTCATGCATGTGCCTGAAATAGTCACCCTCATTTCTTAACACACAGGAGTCTTTTTTTAAAATATAAAAACTGTAGATAAGAACACCTTGAAACTTGTTTATCTACTCTAGTCTATTAATTTCAGCATTCTTACTTTGCCCACTCTGGATGATTGGCTACAGTCTCATTTATCAAGCTGCTTGTGACTTGAATCAAGTGAACGCTCTCTTGATGTACCTGAGTTAAATACAGACAAAAGGAAGAATCGGACGTGTTATATAATACAAACTAGCACCCACTCTAAATTAACAGAACAAGGTATTTCAATCTAAATTTTCAAGAGTGATTGGTGATTTCTGTTGCTCAACTTGTGAAAAATCAGGTCCTTAAATATTTCAAGGCAGAAAAATACTCAGCATTTTTTTTGAAGTGGGGTCCCTTTAAGAGGTCTGAATTTCTGCATCCAAAAACTCATGAATCCAAAATTATCAGTCACTTTTGTGCATTTGGGCCATATACAACAAGTGGCAATCTACCCAGAAATTGCAAATTGTTTTCCCAACTGTGATGTAGACACACTGGTAGTAAGACATCTATATGTCAAAGAATCTACATAATCCTAAAATAAGTATAAATTGTAATTTCAAGGTCTGAGATACAAAGCATAACTTGCAATTTAAATTTTGAGCCATAGATGGAAGAAATGTGAAAGCCGCTCCATTTTCTGTTCTACAATAATCAACTATGCTATGAAATGCATTACTATGTTCTAGACTAAATATATATTTCTTAGGAAATTTGTTACTTGAAAATATCTTAAAATAGATTAGGCACATAGTTTTGTGGTAAATTTTTACAACTCTGCTAAAACTTATGATTTCATATACTCAATATTCTTTATAAATTCCACATCATATGAAAAGGAAACTGAAACTGCAGACTGAATGACCACACATGGACTCTCTAATCCAAAAACAGTAGAAGCAAAGATGATCAAATAAGTACTTAATACGAATACAAAACAGCAAAAAGTATTTTGAGGAATTTAAAATTCTGCAAAATTCTGCATATTTTATTTGTCAAAGTAACAATACAATCACACCAGTTTCAATTTTTTTTGGTAATTTCAAAATAGCTGTCAACAAGTATGTCAGACAACAAAAAAGATTCAGGAATTTTTTTTTTTGGACAAATATTAGGCATATTAACACAGAACTTTGCGCAATAATTAAGCTATAATACAGAATGCTTTTACCGCACTACTCAGAAGCGGTGCAAAGGCTTGGGGGAGTCAGGGTAACAGAGGAGCTGAGGGAGAGGAAAGCAATTGCTGGGAAGGAGCATGGGAGTGAAAATGGATGGCTGTTGGGTGTGGGTGGGAGAAATATGAAACGGGTTTTTGGGGGAAGAAGGGCTGGATTGTTACAGAGCTGGGGAGACTTCCCAGGCTGAGCCCTAGATTCCCCCATTCAGGGAAGCACATCTGCCCCGTCCCAGACAGCCAGTCCCCTTCCCTCACCATCGCTCAGCCACCCCTCCTCCTCCATCCCCTGCAACCCACATCCCATTCAGGTCCTTGCACTGTCTGTCCCCCACTAGTCCTTCTGAACCCCTGACTGTGTCACACACACCCCTGGCAGCCTCGTGTGCCCTACGCTGTCTGTCCCCCCCCCCCCCCCGCCCCCCCCCCCGGCCGGCGGGGGAACCCGCCGCGCGGGGCCCCCCCCCCCCCCCCCCCGAGTTCCTCACAGAGCACTGTGAGAAACTCAGCCTCTTCTCCTCCCTCTCCCCTCTTCATCGCTGGCTATTCCTGACTGGAAACAGCTGCCCTCAGTTCAGGCACCACAGCAACTCCTGGGGGGCAAAGGGTATAACTGCAGTGTCTCCAGCAGAATGTATTCTCTGCTGAGAAAAAAAATGTGGGGCACATGAATTTTGCACATGCACAGTGACTCAGAATTCCTCAGGAGTTAAAAAAGAACACATTAAATGAGTGACCTCTACTGGAAAGAAAAAAGTAGCTGCATAGTGAAAATCAGTTTGAGAAAATTTGATCTTGAGAACATGGTGACATGAGATCAAAACTGACAGTTATACATGGACATGTGTACCTACACTTCTGGGATGCAGAAGTTTGTATATAGAAATCTATGCTCTTCCCTTGCTTCCACTACACTGAAAATTATCTTCAGTGCATTTGAATATCTTCAGATAAAACAACTGGTAAGTAGTTTGACATTAATATTCTACTCCAATAACTTACACCAGCATAACGCTGAAGCTAAGGAATCTGAGGTGTTCTCCCTTACTCACCGAAACCGAGCAGTTATAATAGGTTGCAAAATAATTCTAGTACTAGTATTGTAAGATTATAATATGGCTCACAATTCTCCTACTTCAGTTTACTAGGGTAACACACTTTGCATATACAAGTATTTTTCTTCATCTATACATAGTATTAACAGGATAGATTGAAGAACATTTGATTACTAAATATTTTTGAAGAGACTTTCTGCTTTATAGTGCAGCACAAACATCAGTAACATTTTCATTTAAAAAAAGGGATTAAAAGAACAACTTTGATTATAATTCTTGATGCACTGTACCTTTGCCGTAAGGAGCAGGGCTAGCAGAAGGGTTCCTATCACTAGCAAAAATATTATGAAAATGCTAATTATTTTATCAAGCATTTTCTCCAACCACACGATCATCTGTGAAGAAAAAAGAAAAACAAATCATGACATATTAAAAAAATCATTTTTTTATTCAAGTGATACTGGTCCAGTCTGACAATCCTGGATTTCCACAATTTTCTTTACAAAAAGACTGCAAGATTAGACCCTAAGCAAGTACTATTTACACCTAAGCTTAAATATGAACAATTAGCAAGCAATGGTTAGCATGACAACTAAGGAAAATGTTACAATGCAAGTGATTTTGAAAATTAAATTTAAACATTACTGTGAATCACATAGCAAGCTCGCAGCAAAGCAATCAGTAATTTAACATTATTTTGTTATCAGACCCAAAGAAGCTAGCTTTCATTTTAATACTGAACTTACATTCTGGCTTAATTTCTTGTGTTCAAGCAACAGAGAAACTTGTAGTCACTATCATCTGCACAAAACTTGAGAAGTTACCAGTATGGACTATACAACCATAATTTGCAAATTTGGACGGCTGAAGTTAGTTACCTAAATCCCTAAAGGGATACTTACATATGTGGCCTAATTTTTAATGCTGCTTAGCAGACCTCAAGCCTTACCTGAACTCAGTGCAGATGGCCTGAACACACACACACACACACACACACACGAACACACAACCAGTAATCATACCACTTCAGGTTCATGAAGTTCTGTTCCTGTCATTAAAGGAGGGAAAAATCTTAACTATAGTGCTGTGTAACGAGCACTATAGAAAAGAGTAAACTGCACTTTATTTAATCAAGCCCCTTTCATATTAAATTAAGATTGTACAACCTCAATGTGGGCAAATCTATTTTTTTCCAGCTTTTGTGACTCAAAAGTTAGAAAAAGCACTCAAATAAAAAAAAAAAAAATAGCAGGGGAAATCCGGCAGTGCTCTAAAATTTTACTTTAAAACAGAACTGAGTTCAAAGGCAATATGCAGAAGGTTCAATATTCCCAAAGGAGAAATGACTATACATTCAATGGTTGTGCTGACTTTAGTTGCTATTCTTGTCTCTGTGTCATGTAAAGTCAAAAGTTATAGTAATAAGAGCTCCTTCTCTATTACTGATCCCTATCCTTGCAAATGAAGTTGCTTTATTGATCCATTACTGATTGCTAGAGTTTTTAAAATCTCTAATTATATCTGGAACATCACTGTGGCATCAGAAGACTTGATATACATTAATGATTTTACCCTCAGACTCCACTACAATTGACATTTTGTTTGACATACACTGTCACGAGGCAGATAGCATTTCAGAGCAACCATTCAGAATACAGCGGGACACTCTCTAGAGAAGTAATTGTTGAGTTCTGCAAGTTCCTGCAATGAAAATATGTTCTGCAGAAAGGAATCTCAAAGAGCCTGCAGTAGCCAGCAAAAGTCTCAGAGAGAACATGAAAATTTTCAGTGTTTGCCACCATACCCTGAACACTTCAGCAATTACTCAAGTTCCCCACTATTACCAGTGAGGAAGTCAACTGCCTGCAGGACAGTTATCTGAAAAATTCCAACTAGCTTGAACTCCAAACTATTGATTATCTAGGAAATTACAGAAAATTCTGTTTCAGTTTTGCCCTTTCAAAATTCTCATACATTTAGGGATTTTGAGGACATAGCGACTGAAAAAAAAAGAAAAAAAAAAAAAAGAGTTACCTTTTTCGTAATTGGCGTTCTTCAAGATGTGTTGCTCATGCCCATTACACATTCAGTGCATGTGCTCGCCACATGCACCGGTGCCGGAAGTTTTTCCCTCAGCAGTATTTGTAGGGGATTAGCTCTGGTGCACCCGGAGCGGCATGCACACACCATAGTTGGGCCTCCAGTTCTCCCCAAACTCAGTTCCTTCTTGCCAGAAACTCCGACAGTGGGGAAGGAGGGAGGGAATGGACATGAGCAACACATCTCTAAGAACACCACTTATGGAAAAGTTAATTGACTTTTCTTTGTGTGCTTGCTCATGCCCATTCCGTATTAGGCGACTCCAAAGCTATATCCCTGGAGATAGGTAGGGATTCACGGATGTCTAGATTGCAACACAGCTCTGCTGAACCCAGTGTCATCCCTGGCCTGCTAGAGTGATGGTACAATGAACCGTGAACATGTGGACAGAGGACCATGTTGCAGCTCTATGGATGTCCTGGATAGGGATGTGTGCCAGGAAGGCCAAAGACACCCGAGCTCAACTGGTGGTGGTGGAACCCCCGCCACGTCGTAACAGGTCTTTATGCACTAGGCAATCCAATTGGAAATCCTCTGCAAGGATACTGGCAGGCCCTTCATCCTATCCACTCTAGCAATGAAGAGCTGAGTTGATTTATGGAAAGGCTTCGTATGTTCTAAGTAAAAAGTCAAAAAGCCTTCGGATGTCCAGCGCACGAAGATGCCTCTCTTCACTGGTCTTGTGCAGTTTGGAACCGAACACTGGGAGGAAGACGTCCAGGCTCACATGGAAGGTGGACAGCTGGCTGCAGCTGAAGCTTTTCCTTATAGAAGACTGTGTACAGCAGTTCTGAAGTCAAGGCTTTAATTTCAGAGACTTGTCTCACTGACGTCACCGCCACCAGGAACGCAAACTTCCGTGACAGATGGGAAAGGAAGCAAGAACCCAGAGGGTCAAAAACGGCCTGTGAGCCTAGACAAGACCAAGTTAGGATCCCATTGTGGGACAGAAGTCTGTACCTTAGGGAAGAGTCTCTCGAGCCCTCTCAAGAATCTGACTGTCATGTCATGGCAAAACACAGTCTGTCCTTGGATCGGTGGGTGAAAAGCAGAGATGCCCACAAGATGAACTCTAATGGAAGAGTGTGCCAGGCCTTGGTTCCTCAAATGAAGCAGACAGTCTAGGACAGCCTGCATCGAAGGACAAGAGAGAGAGAGAGAGAGAGAGAGAGAGAGAGAGAGAGGTCACACTCGGATATCCAGCAGGAAAACCTTGTCCACTGGCCAGGTAAGTCAATCTATTTGAGGGCTTTCTACTTCCCAGGAGGACCCGCTACACCTGCACCAAACAGATCTGCTCCTCCGGGTTCATCCTCACAGCATCCACACAGAGGTAGAGGAACACGAGATTGGGGTGTAATAGCCAACCATGGTCCTGTGACAGCAGGTCCAGCCAGTTGGGCAGGGACCAAAGAGAGGTCGCTAATAGGTTCATAAGCGTTGCCAACAGTGCTGGCAAGATCATGCTGGGCTGATCATCATAATCCACGTGCTCTCTTATTTTTGCCAAGAACTTGGTGATAAGTGGGATCAGGGGAAACATGTACATCAGGCCCCCTGACAGGAGGAAGGCATTGGAGAGGGAGTCCTTGTCCAGACCTTGCTGAAAGCAAAACTGATGACATTTTCTGTTTTGTTTGGTGGCGAACACTTCCACTTGGGGAGTTCTTCACCTCTGGAAGACCACGTAGGCTATGTTCTGGTGGAGCAACCACTCGTGGTGAGAGAGAAAGCCCTGCCAAGGTGCTCCGCTAGTGTGTGTTCTTGACACAGGGAGGCAACAAACTTCCTGGTGGATCTCGTGGTCAATGCAGAAGCTCCAGAGATGAAGTTCTGCTTTGCAGAGAGCCGAGAAGCACGCTCCCCTTTGCCTGTAGATGTAGAACACTGAGGCTGTATTGTCTGTCAGGACTCTCACCACTTTTCCCGACAGGTGAGGTAGGAAGATGCCGCACATCAGTTGGATCGTGCTGAGTTCTTCAATGTTTATGTGGAGAGTCATCTCCTCCGGGGACCACATCCTTGGGTCTCGAGATCTCTGAGGTGCGCACCCCAGCCGAGACATCTGACACCAACTTGATGGAGCGCTTTAAGCTGGCTAAGGCCGGTATCACTATCTGGAGTTCTACGCAAAGTATGGGATGGGCTGCACCGCTCGACCTGAGCTGGGGCCCAACTTCCTGAAGGGGGCATTGAGCAGTCCGGCACAGGTCTTGACTCACCCCTAGCCCTCTCCTTTCCTTTGTGAGAGGTAGGAGATCTTCCCCTCAAGTCTATCTTAGTTACTTGACCGGAGCCACGGAGGGAGACTGGTGCTGGCTTGTGGACGGCACCAGCGGAGCACTGCGCACTGAGGCCAAGGTTGTTGGTGTGGAGCTGCTGCTCCGGTGCCAGAGTGAGCGTCAACTCCCCTAGAAGCACTTTTTCACAGCTATCGTGCTGCTTCTTTGTCCTAGGTTTGAAGGACTTGCAGATATGACACTTGTCGCTTATGTGCCCTTCACCTAAGCGCCTAAGCAGCTGGTATGTGGATCACTGCTGGGCATGGGCCATCTGCAGCAATCACAGGGCTTAAAGCCAAGGGACCAGGGCATGCCCCACTCCCCACATAAGTCCCGTTCGGGACCATGAAAACTTTAAGTACTACAAGGGTAACTGTCAACAACTATACCACAAGTTCTACAGAGTTTGAGACAACACTAGCTGAAGCGGCAGACATTCTAGCACCATCTCTGGTGGAAACAAGGAACTGAGGGTGAGGGGAGTCGACAGTGCCACTTATACCACAGCATGTGTGCGCTGCTCCAGAGGGCACCAGAGCCGGACCTTTATAGATACTGCTGAAGGAAAAAATTCCAGTACTGGCTCACATGGCAAGCACACACAACTAATAAGGAACGGACATGAGCAAGCACTTGAAGAATAAAAAGGATACAGTACCTTAAAAATACCATGTTATAAATAAGTTAAATGTTCACTTTATCTTATGCATCATTCCTTGCTATTTCTTTCTCAGTTTAAAAAAAGCAGTGGCTTCTATTCACAGGTCCAAATTCAGAGAGAAGTCTAAGTGAATCTAAGAAAGTCTAAACTAATGTAATTTCTCTTATATCAATGATCCTCAATGGGTATGGTAAACTTAGATTCAGTTTGTGAAAAATATACATCCACTTAACACATAAGCTTACATATATCACCTTTGAATCTGTTCCACTGGCTACTGAGTCCATGGCCATATCTACATTAGGGAACGGTACAAGAGATTTCCACCAGTGCCACCTCTTGATCCAACAGCACCACTGACAGCAACAAGTGTCTCAGCATAGACAAATCTAGAGGCTTTTGTTGTTTTACCACAGTGTAAACTGCTGGTTTGATCTGGAAGCCTCTAGATTCTTGGAAGATACGTCTCCTGCTGGAGCCATTAAACCAATAATACCATCAGTGTCCCTGCTGTAGACAAGTTCTAAGAGTCTAATATTATGGTACTTGCAGTTAGGCCATCAGGGAAAGCTGAAAAGGGAAGAGCAAAAGTGTGTAATAAGGTATAAATGAAAGCATGCTCTCCATATTATTAATTCACTTACAGCCACCTCTTAACTCCTGCTGTTCCCCCTTCATCTGGCACTTCCACACTAGCTTAGACTACTTTTTTTGTCAGTAGATCAAATTCAAAGAATGAAAAAGTGACTGTTGGCTATTTAACTGTAAATGAGTGAGAGATTGAGAGTCTTAAAGACTTTCAAAACATGGGTGCAAAACACGGCTGAGAAATACATATTTATTCACCTAATAAGTGGCCTGTTTTTCAAAAATTCTGGGCACTCAGCAGCTCCTATATATGCTTGACTCTAATCTTCCATTTAAAAACAAAAACAAAATACTCAGTCTCACTGTTGGTTCAATTTACATGCTGAGGCATTGGGAAAAATAAGTATAAATTATACCAGTTGAAACTTACCACTGAATCTGATCCATATTTCTCTAGGTGACTCTTATAGACTTTCCTTTCTATGCCCTACCCCTAAATACATGCAGGCACATACACACACACACACACACTTTCTAAACACTAGTCAGCAGCTATTCCACTAATTTTAAAGTCTTAAATTTATTCTAGTTTAATTGTTAGTCATTAGCTACAAGCAAATTTTGCCATGACATCTAAGACAGTTAAGAAGTAGAAAGGAACCACACTCCTAAGCTACAGAAGGTCATTCACTCATTAAAATAAAAATAGGATTTCTGATATGAAAGTGCATAAACTTATCTTTACATTTAAAAAATAAAGCAAATTACAAACAATTGAATTATGCCTCAAAACTAAAACAAGTTCAAAGTACATACATTCATGAGTTCATTGAGAGAAATTTATTTGGAAAAAAGTAATTGGGATGAGCATTTTAATTGAATGTGGCTTTTTAAATCTACAGTTTGTATTAGGAACTAGCTTTGAAAAGACTGACTCATATCTAGATTTATTGGAATTGGGAGAGTGATTATGCCTTCTATATTTTATACTGCACTGCACATTATTCACAAACAACATTTAACTCAAGTCAACTCATCATAAAAGAACACTTACGTACATCTGAGTTATTTTCTAATATATTTTTACATACTAAACTATATATTATACATACAAAGTGTATATATTGACAAATCTCTGAATATATATTTGTCTGTGGTAAAATACAAATAGTATGCGTGTCTTACTTCTTTTATGCAATCACAGCTATTTCAGTATTTATTTTAATTTCCCCCCCTAAAATAAACCAATAAATCAAGTCGTATATATTTTCTGGTAAGAATTTCATCTTCAATTATTTAGGACTGTTAAAAAGGGATCATTTAGCTCTAGTGAAGCCAATTACTCAGATATCTCAGGTTCTTGGTGAAAAAGTGCAGATGAGCAGCCAGATCAAACCAGCCGGGGAGCTACCTACATTAGGGTTCTCAAGGTTGCTAACATTGGCACAGAAGCACTGGTTCTAGCAAAAATGAACGGTACTGTTTTTTTTAAGATTCGTGCTGTAAACAATGCCATGCAGAGCAAGTCTTTCTAACTCACTGGAATCTCTTCTATGCCTTGGGCTCAGTAGGTAATACTAAGTTGTGTGATTCTTACTCACCGAAGGCCCAATTTAAAAACAGTCACTCACAAAAATCTCTTATGTAAAAGAGTTTTGCTCTTAACTCTGGTTATTACAACTGGAGGATATGTATAACCATTTTAAACCCTGCCCTGCTTCCAGGGGTCACATTTTTAGTTTCACATTGCACAGGGAAGCTTATTTTAGTATATTCTTCAGTACTTTCCTTGAGAGGAAGACAAAAAAGGTAAAAGTTATAAAAGGAAAGCAGTCTTTAGAACGACAGTCCAATCTTTTGTGCTTCAATCTTCCCCCTTTCCTAGCATTTTATGAATTGTAGATTTAATAAAATTAAGAGCCTATGAGAATTTACAGTCTGTTTTTCGATTTTATATCTAAGTTATACAAATGTATGATTTGCTTAGTATACACAGGAGCCTTAGCATATTACAAAATAAATATATTTTGACATAAATGTTCAAAATATCTAAGCAGGTGCAAGAAAAAAAGGAGTACTTTCAAGTACTTTTTTCAAGTAAATAAAGCTCAATTTTTTAAAAACTGTAGACTGCACAGGATGGGTCTACATTTTTAAAATTATATCTTATTGTTATTTTTAAAAAGTATTTTAATAGCCATGTTAGTGTTCAGCAACTTTTATATTGTCGCAAAATTAGAGAAAACCCACCCACATAAAATCTATGTTCAAACATTAAGAGTCTAAAACCACAGAATCAAGAAAATGCACAGTTAAGACCAAAATTCCATTGGTAGCTCAGTGCATTGGGTGGGTGTATTGCAGAGATGTAACATATCATTCCCAAACAAAAATTCTTCTTTAAGACAACCTATGGTTGCAAATACATATTTAAAATTTTGCCTTGCATGGTGTAGTACAAACACAATCTTTTCAACATCAGGAAATGGAGGATGAAATTAAAAGTCTAAATGTCAAAAGACCAGAAGACGGTCAAATTATCCTTTAATTGCTCTCCCCCATCCATCTTTCAATAACAAGCCACACAAACCTTTCTCCTCTCCCTTCCCCTGACACTCAGAGAAACTCTGCATAGGAAACTCATCCATTAATTGGGTGCTGGAGATGAAACTCTACGGTCCTCATGTTTCAGGCTAAAATGAACACAACAGCTCATGCATTATTCTCCACATATTTTCCACTAAAGACCCCAACTATAATCTCACTTTTACTGTTTGTTACCCAAATTATTAAAAAAAAAAATCTCTCCTTTCTCTCTCCTTCTCCATCCAGGGCTCCACTTTGGACTGGGTATACAACTCTATCCCTTTCACTCTCCTACCACAGGCCAGAGCCTCACATTCCAAGTACCTACTACAGTCTATAAGAGCAGCTGTAGGTTGTGTGACCGATCAAAGATACTATACTTTGTACGGGCAACAGTAAACAGAGTTTCTGTGCAGTGACAGCTAGTTGGATTCTCTCACCAGTACTGATATAAATGAAGACAGAGGTTGGTGCTAGAAGTTTAGCTGATTTCCAGTTATTATGGTTTTGGTTTTTTAAGGATATAACCTTTTAACTTCCTATTCTTTATACATTCTGTTTGAACATCTAATAATATAAATCAGTATGTATCTACAACCATTAGTTTATCTTAATGCTTTACTGTTGGGGAATTTTATGTTTGAGATTTGTATTTTAATACTTTTGACACAAGATCTCCCACCTTGATTTTCATACAAGTTTCACTAGCAGCCCTCTCCAGCTCTCTTGCTGCTTCTGTGGAGCTGGTCAGCTTTACCAGAGTCTAAGGCTTTGCCTAAAATGAGGATTCGCCCAGATTCCAGTCACTGTGGATGTACTAATGTAAATTCCTAGTGTAGACAATGAAAGTTGCAATTTGTAGAAGTCTAGTAGTTTAATCCTGTTTAAAACTGAAGTAAATGAGTTGAAGTACCTTAGCAACACAGAGTGAGTTAAGGATGAGATTGTGTGTGATATGGATACATGGCTATTTTTTTTCTATTAACTTCATAGAAGGGAAATTATTTTCTTTTAACTACAGTAGCAGTTTTGGACATTCCTCCCTTCCACTTTTTGCTGCTCTGGATGCTCCCCGTTTCCTTTAGTAATGGTTCAATATGGAGTAATCTGGAGTTTTATTTTTCCCTTAAGAAAATGAATGTGTGGGTTACATTGGTGCTTTTGAAGGCAAAAGCCTACAATCACTGACTGGAGCCAGTCATAATGCAGGAGCTATGCAAGTTTCCATTTACATCTTTGTAAACTTACCCTAGTCCTGACCTTCAACACCCTTAATGGAAAATGCCTACCGAGACAAATTATGTGTTGGCTTTGTGATATGTACAGATGGAGATTAGTCAGAGATAAAATTTTTCTTAAATCTTAAAATTATTTGAACCCATGTCCACAAAGGAGAAAGGCTAATACACTATCCTAATATACAGCACATTTAAATAAAATGAGTGCATTTAGTTAAAAGATGTAAATCAGATGGTGTTATATGACCTCCAGTAGCTGAGAAGGGGAGGGAGGAGACGACAATTGGGAGAGAACACTAAAAAGCAAGGCATGTTAAAAGCGTTCATGCTGCAAAGAGGACACAATCCTTTAGTTGGAATCACATTCTCTTTATTTACCTTCTTATTAAGCCAGTGCCACAGCTTGTGGGGGAGGAGAGGGAAGGGAAACGGAGGAGAGAAAAACAAGACAAGACGACAGTGGAAAATTATTGAAGAATGCAGTAATAGTGTGAACAGAAATGAAGGCAGACAGTCACCCATAGAATGAAAATTTCGTAATTCCAGACCCAAAGGTAAACTACAGTAGGAAATAAATAGTGAAATCTGTAATACAATAATCTAGGATTTACCAGGAAAATGCATAGGCATGGCTAAATTCAATTTTTATATATATAAAATACTAATATCTGTTGAAATTTATTATATACACATATATACACATATATACACATATATATATATACACACATATATATATACACACATATATATATACACACACATATATACACACATATATACACACATATATACACACATATATATACATACACATATATACATACACATATACATACATACACATATATATACATACACATATACATACACATATATATACATACACATATACATACACATATATATACACATATATATACATATATATATATATATACACACACACACATACACACATGTATATATATATACACACATACATACATATATATGTGTGTGTGTGTGTGTGTAAAAAAAATTTCAACAGATATCAATATTTTAAAGCTTTTTTCCTACTTTTATCTTTTTACATTTTCACAATTGTGGGAAACTATGGGGAGGTAAAACAGCAATTATTTAAAGACAGCAGACATTGAGATTCAAAAAGCTCAAGCTTCATAACCATTAACACACAAACTGTCAACATTACATATCACAATATACAACACAAATATCATTAAATCAAAAACTAATAAGTTCAAGCAACATTTTTCTTACTTGGCCCAACAGTAAATTTTGACTATCGTCTATGGAAATAGATTTCTGTTGGCTTATGTATGGTGAAATCAATATTTACTGACATTTTCCAATAATCTAATCCTTTTAAGCCTAAATATGTGTAATATTTAGAAAGAGTATGGTGAGTGAATATAAACATCATATTTTGCTAGCATAACTTAACAGTAATAAGCCAGCTATAAATCACCATCACTATGCCTTGAATAGTCACAGATTAACAGTAGCAAGCCAAAATTTTAAAACAGTGCAACACTTGTAAAAGCTCTTTTCTAAAAACAGCATGATATTATTGCGATATCAAGAATCAGCATCTCATACACTAGTTTATTGCAGTGAGATTCCAACTTTCACCGAAGATATAATTTGAAACGTGAAGCACCTTGTGTGTTACCTATTGTGATACACATGAATTTTATTATCCTATTAGTATTACTGCAATCACACCCAATGAGAATCAGTATGAAAAGGAATATAAAATACACGCATACATTTATATGCAGGATGTGCAGACCAAGAGGTCATGGAACCAACACTTATTTACACACGCCTGTCTGCAGTCAGATCATATTATAAGTTCAGGTGATAAGCCCCTCTCTGACAAGCAATCGACTACTTTTGTACTGAGAGAAATATTACTCTCTAATTCCCACCCAAACTACCCAGAGACACGCTCATTCTAAGGCCTACTCTTCAATGAGATTTTACTTCAATTCCAGCTACTGATGACAAGTTGCAAATACATCCATTCAAAACCCAAGCGTGGACAATGAAAGCGGCAGCTTGCACCAGTGAAGCTTAAAACCAGGATAAGCTCCATGTAGGATAAGTATAAAATTTGAGAATTAAAATCAGCTTAAATTCGGTTAAGGAAGTATGTATGTGGTGTAAAGAAAAGCCCCGACTCTCAGGGAAGACAGATCTTGAAAATAATAAGCAATATGGCCAGAAGGAATAAAGTCGGGAGGCTGTCTTAAAATGAGCCAACACAGCCCTTCCCCAACCCATGTACCAGTGTTAAAGTGTATGTGAACCCAGGTGCAATGGGAAAACTGTTGGACAGCAAGAAGGAGGGGAGAAAACATCTTTTAAAGAAAAGTGGTTGTAAATCTTATCTGGATTAAGACTGGAAATAAAAACCAAATTGAGACAATTCACTCTTAACTGAAGCTAGTAATTGGCAATGACACCACTTGTTTGTAAAAGTAAACTCTTAAAGAGTCCATTGCTAATACCTGCCTGATCAAGCTAGAGCCTAGCAATATGAGACTAAGCAATACTGGGATTAATCCATTTGCAAATATCTTGATCAAATGCTTAATGTTTTGTTACTGTTTGGATGTAGTATATTGCTTACTGGCTCGGTTTTGAGGAATGTTTAGAGCAATTAAGTAAGTACCATTTGGCCTTTGGATTTAATAAAGGAATAATAGTTCCCATTTCAATAATTCTAACACCCCATCAGAACAAATTGTGTTTTTTTCTCATCTACAGCTGAGGTTTGCACCAGTGGCTGGCCAGCAATAGATGGAATTGGGACAAATTCCTAATGTAAACAAGACCTAAGAGAAAATGTTTCAAATAAAACTAATTTCGGAACATAAAATGAAAGCATGATTAAGCAAGCAACAGGCTTACAATTAAAGGTGAGCATTCAAAGATTTCAAACAAACAATATACAACAGGAGGTATGACGTTATCCCATATACTTGTGTGGGTTAGGTTCACCTGTTCCTATGTAAACAAGGCATGGAAATGGGAAGGTGCAAACAGGACCGGCTCTACCATTTTTGCCACCACAAGAAAAAAAAAATTGCTGCTGCCCGGACTGCGCTAGTGCCTGGAGTCGTCCGTGGGTGCAAAACAGTTTCAAAAGTCTCAGCCTCCAGTTTCTGACTTGTTTCTTCACAGGAAATGGAATATTGTACAAGTGAAAAATAAGGTATTGGGGGGGGGCGGAAATTTATAAACTTAACTAAAAAAATCTTGCCTTATCTTACTTTCATGGAAACTGGGTAGAAAATTCCCATATAAGAACCTCTTCATCATTAAGTACCAAGCAGTGTAAATAGGATATTTGGATCAGCTACTTTCCCCCCTTAATGGTTATAATAATATGCCAGAGGAAAAATTATTGTCCTAGTTCTAGCATAGGAAATTATGATACTAGCATAACCTCCCTCATTTAGATTCTCTCTTTTATATACCTTTTCCATTCTAAAAGTAATACAACAAATGATAGATAGAATAGCCTGGAAACAGGACTTCCAGTTTTCAGCACTGATAGGCAGGAAAATGTCAATAGCATTTAGTATATGTTCTACACTAAAACTCAGATTAGGGGACATTATATACCACATGCCTTATTTCCCACTGTAATACTGACAGATGTACCTACAAATGTTGTTGGTTCTACCCTAGCAATCAAGTTAGTTTTAAAAATATATAGCCCTTTCAGTTTAACCCAAATACTTGAAGTAAAATTTAATAAAACTGCACTCTCTCAGTACTTTTTTGGGAAGCTCTTTACATTCATGCTGACATCTCTCTGAAGAAGATTTTATCATGGCTTTATGTATTTCCATAATCTGGTACAAGTTTCTGCTAAGATGCATTTGAACTGTAGGACTAGTATGGTGCCTGACATACCCTATCACTGGACTCTGTATGGTAAAAGGGCTTCCCAACCTGTTTGTATCATTCACATCAAGTTCTCCCATACTCTATGAAGAACAGTTAAAGAACTATATGCATTTGAATACACTAAAAACAATCTTGGCTGAAGTTAATAAAAATACTCACTAGGAAAGGGAAACATCAGTACAATCCTGATTTATAGATGTCTGCAATGATGTGTGGTATCATTCAGTGAACAGGAAACACGATATGGCACCATTGAAGAGCCATCCTTATTAACCCCAACAGAACTAAAACAAAACTAAACAATCACATTTAAACATTAACTGAAACCAATGATTTTTTTTTAAAGTGTGTGTTAGGGTGAAGCAAAGCACTGATTTTGGACTAATTACAAATGTGAGAATAAAATACACACATACTAGTATAACTATTGTAGGGGCGGAGAGAGGAGAACATCTGGGATTTTTTTCCCCCTCTACACGCTCTCAACTTCTTCTGAGACGCTATCAGCAGCAGGGACAGTGCCAGAAGGAGTAGCATGAGGGGACAGTAAAACCAGTTTTGCTAACATCTAATTTTCCTAACTTAACTAGGACCTATATGAAATGCACAAATAGGTTTCATTGCTGCCTCCAGAGCCTCCCAGTTGTCCCTGGTTTATTATTTGTATTATCATAGTGCCTAGGAGCCCAAGTAACAGAGCAAGACCTCTTGTGCTAGGCACTGTACAGAACAGCAGCATTTTTGCCCCAGAGTGTCCTTTTGATCTGTTAAGAGAGAGACTAAGCAGTAATGCTTGTATTCTCTTTCCTCACCCAGGACTTCTCTTAGGGTGGGGTATGCCCCCTCTTCCCTGTAGGAGAAAAAGATGACCTGGAGTAGGGGAACATATAAGAACATAAGAAAGGCCGTACTGGGTCAGACCAAAGGTCCATCTAGCCCATTATCCTGTCTACCGACAGTGGCCAATGCCAGGTGTCCCGGAGTGAGTGAACCTAACAGGTAAAGATCAAGTGATCTCTCTCCTGCCATCCATCACCGCCCCCCTGACAACCAGAGGCTAGGGACACCATTCCTTACCCAGCCTGGCTAATAGCCATTAATGGACTTAACCTCCATGAATTTATCCAGTTCTCTTTTAAACTCTGTTACAGTCCTAGCCTTCGCAGCCTCCTCAGGCAAGGAGTTCCACAGGTTGACTGTGCGCTGCGTGAAGAGGAACTTCCTTTTATTTATTTTAAACCTGCTGCCCACTAATTTCAATTGGTGGCCCCTAGTTCTTCTGGGAACAAATAAATAACTTTTCCTTATTCACTTTCTCCACACCACTCATAATTTTATATACCTCTATCATATCTCCCCTTAGTCTCCTCTTTTCCAAGCTAAAAAGTCCTAGCCTCCTTAATGTCTCCTCATATGGGACCCGTTCCAATCCCCTAATCATTTTAGTTGCCGTTCTCTGAACCTTTTCTAATGCCAGTATATCCTTTTTGAGATGAGGAGACCACATTTGTACACAGCATTCAAGATGTGGGCACACCATGGATTTGTATAAGGGCAATAAGATGTTCTCCGTCTTATTTTCTATCCCTTTGTTAATGATTCCTAACATCCTGTTTGCTTTTTTGACTGCCGCTGTACACTGCATGGACATCTTCAGAGAACTATCCACGATGACTCCAAGATCTTTTTCCTGATTAGTTGTAGCTCAATTAGCGCCCCCCTCATATTGTACGTATAGTTGGGGTTATTTTTTCCAAAGTGCATTACTTTACATTTATCCACATTAAATTTCATTTGCCATTTTGTTGCCCAATCACTTAGTTTTGTGAGATCTTTTTGAAGTTCTTCACAGTCTGCTTGGGTCTTAACTATTTTGAGCAGTTTAGTATCATCTGCAAACTTTGTCACCTCACTGTTTACCCCTTCCTCCAAATCATTGATGAATAAGTTGAATAGGATTGGTCCTAGGACTGACCCCTGGGGAACACCACCTCTCCATTCTGAAAATTTACCATTTATTCCTACCCTTTGTTCCCTGTCTTTTAACCAGTTGTCAATCCATGAAAGGATCTTCCCTCTTATCCCATGGCAACTTAATTTACGTAAGAACCTTTGGTGAGGGACCTTATCAAAGGCTTTCTGGAAATCTAAGTACGCTAAGTCCACTGGATCCCCCTTGTCCACATGTTTGTTGACCCCTTCAAAGAACTCTAATAGATTAGTAAGACATCATTTCCTCTTACAGAAACCATGCTGACTTTTGCCCAACAATTTATGTTCTTCTATATGCCTAACAATTTTATTCTTTACTATTGTTTCAACTAATTTGCCTGGTACGGACATTAGACTTACTGGTCTTTAGTTCCCGGGATCACCTCTGGAGCCCTTTTTAAATATTGGCGTTACATTAGCCATCTTCCAGTCATTGGGTACAGAAGCCGATTTAAAGGACAGGTTGCAAACCCTAGTTAATAGTTCCGCAATTTCACATTTGAGTTCTTTCAGAACTCTTGGGTGAATGCCATCTGGTCCTGGTGACTTGTTACAGTTAAGTTTATCAATTAGTTCCAAAACCTCCTCTAGTGATACTTCACTATGTGACAATTCCTCAGATTTGTCACGTACAAAAGACGGCTCAGGTTTGGGAGTCTCCCTAAAGTCCTCAGCCATGAAGACCGAAGGAAAGAATTCATTTAGTTTCTCCGCAATGACTTTATCATCTTTAAGTGCTCCTTTTGTAGCTCTATCATCCAGGGGCTCCACTGGTTGTTTCGCAGGCTTCCTGCTTCTGACGTATTTAAAAAAAAACATTTTATTATTACCTTTTGAGTTTCTGTCTAGCTGTTCTTCAAATTCCATTTTGGCTTTTCTTATTATATTTTTACACTTAATTTGGCAGTGTTTATGCTCCTCTCTAGTTACCTCAGAAGGATTTGACTTCCATTTTTTAAAAGATGCCTTTTTCTCTCACACTGCTTCTTTTACATGGTTTTTAAGCCATGCTGGCTCTTTTTCAGTTCTTTGACTCCGTTTTTTAATTTGGGGTATACACTTAAGTTGGGCCTCTATTACGGTGTCTTTGAAAAGTGTCCATGCAGCTTGCAGGGATTTCACTTTAGTCACTTTACCTATTAAATTTCCGTTTAACTAATACCCTCATTTTTGCATAGTTCCCCTTTCTGAAATTAAATGCCACAGTGCTGGGCTGCTGCGGTTTTGTTCCCAGCACAGGAATGTTAAATGTTGTTATATTATGATCACTATTCCCAAGCGGGGAAAGATGAACAGATGACTCTCTCACAGCTCCCTCTAGGTAAATCAAAGGAATGCTTCAAAAGGGAGCTCAGTGCTGAAGACATGCTTAGCTCACTAGCAGCTCTTCTCCTCACCCTCTCTCAGTTATTTATTAGTTTAACTTAAGAAGGGGAATAAAACACTCTTCCCTAGGCCCCTGCATAGGCTGACAGATTCTGTTGGGTGGAACGGAACACCCTTCCGCTCTATGCATCTTCTGCTCTTGGTAGTGAGACTTATTCTTGGTCCCACCCCGTGCCAGACTGTCAGACGCAAGCATCACTACTCTACATTTTAGACAGCTGTTTATGTTTCAAACAGCAGCAGGCACATGTGTTCTTCACATTAGAGTCTCTGCTGCTTCCTAGTGCTGAAGCTCAGACCCCTCCTCTTGCTAACGGAAAGTAGTGAGTGTGACTTTCAAGGAAAGCAGGCCCATATGACTTCCAAACTCTAACATTAAAATTAAACATACTGCTAAACAGATTTAAAATAGTTAATCATCTTGGTTTTACTTAAAAAAGAAAAAATTAGAGTTTGCTATTCTTTTCTTCTTATTACCGTATCGCACTGTCAAAAGTGTTGGAAATAGACTAATAACCTTTAACTATCATCAAATGCTTTCATTTTTTGCAAAATTTATTCCTATTTACCATCATAGAATCAACTTTTTCAATAGAATCATAGGACTGGAAGAGGTCATCTGTTCCAGTTCCCTGCATTCACAGCAGGAGTAAATATTATGTAGATCATACCTGACAAGGGTTTGTCTAAAAATCTCCAATGACAGATTCCACAACCTCCCTAATCAATTTATTCCACTGCTTAACTATCCTGACAGTTAGAAAGTTTTTCCTAATGTCCAACCTAAACCACCAATTTAAGCCTATTGCTTCTTGTCCTATCCTCAGAGCTTAAGGAGAAACATTTTTTTCCTCCCTCCTCCTTGTAACCTTTTATGTACATGAAAACTTATGCCATTCCCCCCCACCCGTCTTCTCTTCTCTAGACTAAACAAACCCAATTTTCTCAATCTTCTAGACCCTTAATCATTTTGTTGCTCTCCTCTAAACTTTCTGCAATTTGTGCATATCTTCCTGAAATGTGGCACCCACTGATTTATAAAACCAAAAGAAAATATGCAATGCCGTATTCCGTAGCTTCCCAAGAGAAACCACCCTCACCCTACAATTTTTTTCCAGTACCATATTGGTCTGTTCTACACTATCAAACAGTTGTGTTTAACCATCATGTTTTCGCACAATTTAAACACAAACGTAGCTGAAGTAGCTTAGGTCCTAGCTACACAATGAAAAAAGTTGCTTTTTAAAAAAACAGTTAGCTTGACATGATCAGAATTCCACCCCCAAAATACCTAATGTACCTTTAGTTTATCATCATCTTTACCAACAGTTAAAAGGGGAAATACCCATTAACATCCAAGTAGAAAATCATGTTAGGCTAACAACTTTAAAAAACTACTTTTTCGTAAGTATGTAGACATCTTAGTGTCACGGGAGCTAAACATTGTTATAACAAAATTTTAAAATGTGCTATAGCCTTCAAGAGAGAAAAGATAGTCAAGGCTTAAGATACACTTTTACATAAAGAACAATGTGCTTATGAGTGGAAGATACTTATTTTAGAGTTACAGCTTTCTAGAGCACAGGTTACGAAGAAGAAAGGCAATTTTATTCAGAATTATGGCTTAAGAAAATAAATTGAAATACCTTACTGTCAAGTTTTAGCATGACCCTTCCAAGCCCTCTGATTGGCCGTGGAGCAAGAGCCTCCTGCCGCTCCTTCACAAAGTTTTCCAGAACATGCCACCAACTCCTACAACGTTTTGCCATGAAGTTTACAACTCCAAAGTGGACCACAAGTTTTTTAAGAATCCAAACTGTAATTAAAAAAAGGGAGAAAGGATTAGGGATTTAAGAAGTGCACCATGTCAGGTTCTTCACTCCATTGTGAGAGAGAGTTAGAAAAATCAAATTGTTTTAATTAAAATTCATCACCAGAAACAGTACTAAATGTCAACATTTTAAAAACAAACATTTTAAAACGTCATTTACTTGCAGAAAAACACGTTCAACTATCTGAAGTTTTAAGTCCAGATGGATAGAACCATTATGGAGGTCACAGTTCACATCAAGGCCTGATGTAAACAGGTGCAATTCCACAGATTGTAAGTAATGGCACTATATCGTGTAGCTACAATTAATATAACTGACAAATATAAAATCTTGAACAAGAGGCAAACTTTTCTCCCTCAGAATTCCTAAAACTTTAGCCTTCTATAATGTTAATCTCTCTTTTTTCTTAGGCAAAACAATAGCATACATTTGTTTATACATATAATGTTCACAACAGGAACAGTTATATGTACGCTCGCAACCAAACTTTCATAACGATCCTGGTTTCATTTGCTCTTAAGCCTCTAAAAAAAGTTCTCCTTTGGAACTGAAATTGCATCTCAACACAAAATGATTATGGCAACTTTCAGTAAAATCCATACACAGCTTGAATTAGGCAAATACAAGGAATACTAGTTCTTTATGGAAAAAAACTACACCAGTAAGTACATATTGTGCACATAGCTGATTTGTAACATTAAATATGTCTCAAGGCTCTAGGTAAATTAGAAAAAAGGTAAAGTTCAGCGAAAAAAAATGATCACTTCAGTTCATGTGCAATTAAAAAAAATTGGTTAGGATTTTAATTGATTATGACTTGTACTACAGAATTCTATAACTCCATAGTGCTAGTGCCATGTTTTACTTTTACAAAATTAATTTTAAAACTAATAAAGTGGCAGGGGGAAAACCACAGACTAATTCAACAACTCCAAAAAGAGTTTATAACTCTTCAAAATCTTCAATATTCCTCTGACTCAACTACATCCTGTATCAGCTGCAACACCCTGTGTTCCTCTGATTTTACAAGAGAATGCCTGCATCACAAGGGCCACGCATGGAACCAATGACTGTTGGACAGACCATGACCTTGTTAAATCTATCATGAATTCCCAGGTCACTTCAAGGCATCGTAAATAGGCAAAAATCAGTATGAAAGAAATTCAGCATCAAGTCCCTTCAGACATAGTGAGTCAGGACAATCTTCAGAAGGGTCTCCAAGAGACGGTTGCCCGTATATCTACAGCTGATGACAATAATGAAAGTTTCTGGAAGGGATTAAAGACTGCCATTCTCTCGGCACGTGCCGAGACCATCAGCTATATCACCCATGATCACCAAGATTAGTTTGACGAGAATGATGCTGAGATTCAGGGCCTGCTTGACGGAAAAACAAAAACTCATTGCATATGGCAAAAAGACATATTACACCAGAAGAAGAGTCATACAAGCAACCAAGGCTGAAGCCCAAAGGAAAACCCACATTTTCTAAAACAAGCGGTGGTTAGAAAAGATCAAGGAGATGTAGCTTTATGCTGATAAAACATGACAGGAGGATCTTTTTCAGAAAATAATGGTTATTTAGAGTCCATGCTCCCACACCACTCTGAGCCCAAGATGGGTTGATCTATTTTAAGGACAGCAAAGCCATCAAAGCCAGATGAAAGGAGCATTTTGAGTCACTCCTGAGCCATGAGTCAACTTTCTCTGATGCCACTATTGACTCTATACCTCAACAGCATGAAAGAATCTCTTACTGACCCTGCTGCCCTCAAAAAAGCCATTATGCAAACCAAGAAAAATGAGACAGCAGTGCCAGATGGCATAACACCTGAAGTCTACAAGTTTAGAGGTGAAGAACTGGTGAGAATCCTCCAGAAACTTTTCTTCATGTCTGGTATAATGAGAAGATTCCAGAAGACTTGAGAAATGCCCACACTGTTGAAATCTTTAAGAAAGATAAGTCAGAACATGGAAATCATTGTAGCTAGCAAGGTAATGCATCATCAGGAAATATTCTTGCCCATATCCTCTTAAACCGATGACTTTGCTTTGCTGAGGAAGTATTGCCAGAATCTCTGCAGTTTAGGACCATCCCACGGGACAGCCGACATGATCTTCGTTTCCTACCAAATCCAGGAAAAAGTCTCGGGAACAAAATCAGGTCCCGTACATGGTGTTTTATCAATTTGACAAAGGCCTCTGACTCAGTCAATTTTGAAGCCTTGTGGAAGGTGCTGGCCAGATTTGGCTGATCTCCAAAATTTATTAAGGTCCTAAGACTTTCATCACCATATGACTACTGCTGTTTTCTGTAATGGCCTGGAGACAAACCCTTTCATCATCAAAGCTAGGATTAAGCAAGGATGTGTTATTGCCCCAACCCTATTCTCCATCGATTTAGCAGTCATTTCGGTCCTCATTAAAGACCTCCTTCCCAATGGAGTTGACATTCAATACAGAATGGATGGGCAGATTTTCAATCTTCAGCATCTCCACTTGACATCTAAAGTCGTCAGGGCATCCATTACTGACCTTCAGTATGCTGATGACAGTGCCACCCTTTCATACACTGAGAATGACATTCCATGCAAACTCGATATTTTGCACAAGTTTACTGAAGCCTAGGACTCTCACTCAATATTGAGAGGACTAAACTTTTCCATCAGCCAGCTTCAGACCTTGCACATGACCCACCACAAATCACTACTGAGGGACAGACTTTGGAAACAATAGAGTAGTTCTTCTACCTCAGTAGCCAACTTTCTCAAAATGCAAAAATCAACAGCGAGATCCAGCACAGGATCCTGTGGTCAAGTGCTTCCTTCGGGAAACTGCTCCATGGTTTCAGGAACCATGGCCTACAGTAGGACATCAAGATCCAAGTCTATAAGACAACTATTATTCTTACACTCCTTTATGGATGTTAAAAATGGGTGACTTATCAACAGCACCTCAAGAGTCTGGAGAGGTACCACCAACCATGCCGCCAGAAGATTCTTTGCATCAAGCGGTAAGATCACTGTACTAATGCCAGCATCATCACTGAAGCCAATCTCATAAGCACTGAAGCAATGATCCTCATACATCAACTCCACTGGCCTGGACATTGGGTGAGGATGCCAGACTCTCGCCTCCCAAAACAAGTGCTTTACTCTCAGTTCATCCATGGTCAGAGATCCTCTGATGGGCAGAGAAACACTACAGACACACAAAGTGTATCTCAAGAAAACTGATGTGGACATCACAAGCTGGGAGGAGCAAATCAGCTGAATTCAATGGTGCCACATCCTCCATCAGACAGCGGTCTGCCTTGGAGAGATGCGCCTTTCCCATGAAGCTGAAAAGAGAGACAGAGAGAAGGAAGGAAGGGAAAAAAAGAACTTTCTCCCAGCAGGCAGCTGACTCGCTAGGAAATGTCTGTACCTAGTGCAGGAGGACTTGTGGTTCCAGGATTAGACTCGAGTCATCTCAGGACCCATATGTAAATTTGTTGCAGAGATTATCCTTGAATCGAGAGATCACTAATTATGATAATGCAATGTTGACTCTGCTTATTTGCTGTGTGGCTTTGGAAAGAAGCAGGGAAAGCAATTTAGATAGAAAGAGGACAGTAACTTGAGTAAAAATTTGGAATGAGGATGTAGTGTAACCATGTCTTTATGAAAAACTGTGTATAGGGGATATACCATAAAAGCTCCAATTTTGCCAAATGGTCAAGCAGAGATGATAGCAGCAAGAAATGCTGTTTACATAGATAAATGAACAAAGGACCATGTTGCCTTTGGTTCAAAATGAAGGTCTACTAGAGCGTAGGACGAGGCCAGGGTCCCAAGCTGGGATTTGATCCTATACATGTGGGTAAAGATTTTGTATGTCCTTCAGGAAACGTTTCATGAGCAGGTGGGTGAAGACTGTGTGTGTCTGTCTTGTAGAAAAAGATCATGATGGCTGACAAATAGACACAAATAGGCTACATAAACCCCAATCATTTTAAGATTGGGCTCATGAGAAGGGTCACTGAACGAGGGACGGAATGAGAGGGACGGAACAACCTCCTTTGATCTCTAGAACCTACTTGTCCGAGGCAATTAGCACTCGTGATGAAAAGAAAGAGGCTAAGTGGCTGCCAAACAGGGGGGAAGCTGGAGATGTTAGATGTGACTGGAAGAGGGAGAGGCTTCTCAGGGTACTTAGGTCCAGAAACCAACAGAGAAGACAAAAATGTAGCCTCCAGCTTTGCTACACAGGAGGTTGCCCAAAGGGTGTTCTGTACATGGCCCAAGGATCCCAGTATGGCCAATGCTGAGGGAGAAGCATCCACGACGGTCGATACCAGGGCTCTGGTCTGCTTTTGGATAGTGAGGACGCGTAAAGGAAGTCTTTTGTGCCTATCTCAAGTATAAGGGTGAGCGAGAGTACTCATCATCCTCTGAGTCCCTGGGAAAAGGCGGTGCCATCCTCGGAGGAAAAGAGGAAGAACAGTGAGAGTCCAGAGGAGGATTGAAGTGGAAGGAGGTCATGCCTGAGCAGTTGTGACTCAGGAACAGAGACAGGTTAGGTCCTTGGCGTAGCTGAACTTTTAGGGAGGAGGAGGGAACAGTGCTGAGAGAGAGGTGCATTCTTCTGAGCAGCCAGTAGATGGGTGGAAGGCTTGCTTGGTGAATAGGACTTCCTTGGTGCTGAAATGGACATCGGCAGCAGTAAGGCTGTTGACGCCACAATACCTGCAGTTGGTTTGGCCAGGATGGTTGGCACTGTTCTTGAAGGTCTTCTTGAGTCTCTGTCCCCAGCACTGAGACATGGTGCTGAGGGTTGCAGGTCTGCCCCGTTAGGGTCTTTAGACTTTTGCTTAATTCTGGTACCCGAGGTACTCGGACAAGTCCCGGAGCTGTCCCCTCTCCAAGGATGTCAAGGCAACCGACCTTGCAGGAAATGGTGCTCTGGTAGGCAGTGTCTCAGAGGGTGATGAGGGAGCTCACTCCTTTCTCTTCAAAGCAGAAGAGAGAAGATTTTCTTTTAGAAGGGCATGGTGAATGAGGATCGGTGGAGTGTCAGAATCATGAAGGGAAAGCGTCCAGACTAACGTCAGATGAAGTACGCAGAGATTTATCCATGAGAAGTGGCAACTGACCCAGTCTTTTCTGACCCTGGCAGTGAGGTTGTGGCAGTGAGCACGCTTTGGTAAGACATGTCCCCCTCTCGGGCAGCAAATGCCCTGTGGATGACCATTCATTCCTGGGAAGGCAAGCTAGTAGGAAACTCACCTCTTAAACATGGGAGACAAAGGCATAAGGGTAAGGGAAAAAGCTTCCTGTTATTTTGTAGTTTAGCTTTTCGTTTCCTGCTTCCCAACCACGGTGGGTAGGAAGGCATAAAAATGATTATTATTTTTTAAAAAGGGAGAGGATGAAAAGGGAGGAAATAACTACTAAACTAAACTAAAAAGTAACAGGTGAGGCACTATCTAACTGCGCAAAAGGAGAAGCAAGTTCTGTTGTGGATTCTGTCCTAGACCAAAGGCAGTAAAGAAGGAAACAAGGAATACAGTGCTATATTATTTTTTTTTATACTTTAGATATCTATCTACACACACAGCTCATGGCACGAGATGAGGGAATTGCACATGTGCAGTCCAACAGGCATTGATGATCTCCAATCCTAGGCTGCACCTACAGTGGAGCACGCATAGGGACATCAATCAAAGAAGAATCAAAAATTCATACAAATACAAATTTAAAATAATGCAAATCAAATTCATGTTCCCACAGAATGTTAATTCACATTGTAGATAAAATGATTTGTACTTAGTCTCTGCTTATAATACTTTTAAAAATTATATCGTGTGAGTTAACATTGATATGTGAATCTTAAAACTTTTGCATTTTCTAATGTACTTTGCAACCTCACCACTGAATTAAACAGTTTTTTGCATTTAACACTCCCCATTTAAAAACTCAACTCATTGCTGTGACTGATGGTCAGGAACCATTAATTTAAAAAGAACTGAAGTACAATTTCAAAAAAAAATCAAATCGTGAACAGAACCATCACCTGTGGACTTTTTCTTATTGTAGATTAGTTTTGCCATAAGGCAGCAATGCTGAATGTCATAAAATGGATCTATTAAAGTGAATGCTAAGATTTGTTTAAATTTGTTCACTTAACACACCAAACTGAAAATCTTTTCTGAGGTAAAGAATCCTTGTGTTGAAATCAGCATCCTAAAAGGAAATAGGTAGCAACAAAGTCCCCTATGCAACAACATTAGAAACTTATTCACGGCAACAGCATTGAAATTTGTTAATAGTCTAACAAATCATGTTAATATTTAATAAAACTCTTATAATGTTCATTCAAAAACTTCTCCAAATTAGATGCAGTATCTATGGATAAACACTACAAAAAATAAACCCTCAACATTCACAACATGCCTTCTTTTGGAACTATCTAGATACAAAATTTCATCGTCCTAAAGGTCAAATTTTAATGTCTACTGGGAATTTATCAAAGTTCAACAAAAGACCTATCTGTAAATCATTTCTGTAAGCTTATGCTCTTGCTCACAAATAGAGTAATTTATTTTATCATTTTTCCATGCTTTGCTTTTACATCCTATTGGCTCCATCATGTGGCAAATTTGTGTACTGCATTAACACTTAAGTATCTTGCTAGACTTAAGTACAGTTACTCCTCACTTAAAGTCACCCCGGTTAACATTGTTTTGTTGCTGATCAATTAGGGAAAATGTTCATTTAAAGTTGTGCAATGCTCACTTATAATGTTGTTTGGCAGCCCCCTGCTTTGTCCATTGCAACAGGCTGTTCTTCCTGCAAGCAGCTAGCTGGTGGGGGCTTGGAACCTGGAAGAACCAGCAGCCCCCCTAAATTCCCTGTGTGGCAGCCACCCACCAGGCTATCAACTGATGGCAGTTCAGCTGTCCCTCCCTCACAGGGCCATGTGCTGTTCCTGCGCTCTGCCTTGGAGCTGCTCCTCAAGCCTTCTGCTTGCTGCGCAAGGGGAGAGGGAGTCGAGGAGGGCTAATGTCAGTGTGCTCCTCCCCTCTGCTCCTGCACCCCGCCTACCCCATCTTCCATAGAGCTGGGGGAGGGGGCGGAGGGCGACACATGACAGGGCTCAGGACAGAGGGAGCTTCCTGGCAGCAGCTGCAGTCGGTCTCAGCTTGCTGATCTACTTATCAAGGCAGTGTACTTGAGAGTGGGGTCAGCGTACTTAAAGCGGAAACATGCATCTCTCTCTCACACACACACAGCGTATGTCTCTGTCTGCCATGCTATTTCCCCTCACTCCATTGGTGTGCCTTGTTGAGTGCAAGGCTACGTTAACAACAATGGCTGGGCCCTCAAGCATTAACTCAATAGCTAGTTCATCATTTAGCAATAAGGTATTCCCTGGGCAATATCTCACCCTCTGACTTCACTACCTCAACCAAGCTTCACAATCATCATCATCATCACTGTGTACCAGTATTAAATTGTTTGTTTAAAACTTTACTTTGTGTGTGTGTATAGTCTTTTGTCTGGTGAAAAAAAATTCCCTGGAACCTAACCCCCTCCTATTTACAATAATTCTTATGGGAAATTTGGTCTCGTTCAACATCGTTTCACTTAAAGTCGCATTTTTCAGGAACATAACTATATTAAGTGAGGAGTTACTGTACCAATAAATGTACTAAAATAAAGAATATATTCCACACATTCCAAAATGCTAAATTTTACAAAAACAAAACAAAAAACCCCAAACATTAGTTCCTAAAACAAAGGCTCCAGGCACATTTGTGGTAGAATAATCATATCTTGTGAATACAGAAAAGAGAAGTAAATCCAGTGAAAGCAGAAGAATCCTAATTAGGAAAAGAAGAAAATAATTACCCACCAAGGTACAGCAAGAAAGTTAAAACAGTATAAAGGAAGTGAAAATGAGCTGCAAAAGGGGTAGAATAAAAAGGAAAAAAACCAGTAGAACAAGGGAACAAATCAATAGAAGAGACAGCATATTTTCATACACATATTGCACTTAATAAAAATGTCAGACATTCCACAACTGGCCTTCTGTTTACATTTTAAACTAAAATTCTTCTTCCCCCTCTATGTTTTATTGAAAAAATTCTAACCACCTTGAACAAAGTAATTCTAAGAGAACATCATTCTTGTGAAGTGTAAGTGAACTGAATGGGAAGTGTTAACAGTACCAAGACATTTCTGAAACATGGAGTAGCATTTAATCACAGCCCTCTCTACTCTGGGAAAAATCAATCCCTCTTTATACAAATATTTTTATTATAATGCAAGAATATTTTTTCCTTTCACAATGGTCCCTTCTAGCCTTATCTATTAGTTTTATAGGGTAAACTAGAACCACTGGACTGTCAAAGCAGGGGTTTTTAAAAAATAAGTTTATACTGATTGGAAATATGAATGTTATAAAACAAAACTGATACTCTGTAACAGTGACCTGTCAGCTTCATTACTTCTCATTCCCCTGATCTTTACTTTATTTTCATCCATGTCATTGTTAAAAATGTTAAATGGCATAGGGTCAAAAATATAGGAACATCTACAATCATACTGGATGTGATCTACCCATTTCTAAAAGGAATAAAGTTCATACTTCAAAAGCTCACCTTAACTTACAAACATTAGGAAAAAATTCCCTCATGGGCAAATTATTCCATAATTGTTCAATGTGGAGTTTCTTAATGCTCTGGAAGATGTCAGATTTTGGCTATTTTTAAGACAGGAATCTATAAACCACTTTTCTCTTCCAATGGATGTATAAAAGGTGAAACATTTGGGTGTTGGAAGAAGAGCATTCTTGGTAGTAGGCCACATTTCTGAAAGTGGCTGTCCACAAAAATATGATGAAACACAAACCTAGCATTTTTAGAAAGAGTTAGAACCAGCACCTCTTTGCTCCTATTTGGCCAACTAACTGAATTCTTAATTGAATTGTCTGGTTAAGAGATGAAGGCAGCAGAGAAGCATGTTCTTTTAATAATTAATTTCATTTTAAGATTTATCAAGTTAGCCAGATACTACAATAGACTTTCTTTAACTCCTTATAAATATATGTGAATCTGTGCTACAATCACACATACTATTTTCATAATAGACTGAAGATAAATGTGGATGCTTCATTTACCTAAGTGCAAGATAAGTAAGAAGTTCTAAAAATCCAGTGTTAAGTAATATTTTAACTGGCATTATTAAGAACTAGACAATAACCTGCAACAGGCACTGGCAATAACTGCACAATCCAGAGATTCAGCCAGATTTGGACTACAACAATGGCCCATACAAGTGTAACGAAGTAGATATCACTGGTTTTCTTCTTTCTAAGAAAAGCTCCAATCTCAGGCCTGTGTCTGCCACCGGAACTGGACGAAGAGGAGGAAAACGAAGTGGATGAGGCTTGAGAGGGTTGTCCACTTTCTGCTGTTTCTAGAAAAAGAAGTAGAAGTTATCACACTAATTTTTACTGCTGAACTGAAAGAGGTTAACTAGTAGCTCACCAACATTTACCCTAAGGTCTTAACAGCTAAATGCATAGCAGTGCAATCCCACTTCACCAAATAACACATTCTCTATTTTTGTTGGGTTATGTTTTCCAGAGGAAAACAAAATTTAAGATATATACTATACAGATAGCTACAAAATTAGAAGAATTTACCGTATTTGCCTTATGGCAAAGATGAATAATGTATTTTGTCTATGAGTTCAATAAAATCCAAATGCACACTCCAGGTTATTTTTAAATCAAAGCCCTACACTTCAAAGCACACACAGTATACTTTGAAGTGAACACTTCCTTCTTTCAAATCATTTAAGTATAACGTGCGGTGCTCTTTTCAGATATGATCATACTGCAATTATACAATATTCTTGCTGTGATCTCAATGATATTACCTTGCAGGCTGTGACGGGGCAGAGTGGCCCCGCACCGGCACTGCAGGGGTTAACCCCTCCCTCTGGGCTGAGGAAGCCACGCCCCGGAAGCCCTGGCATGCTCCAACTGGAGGAGCAGTATAAAAGCCTGCAGAGCTGTTCAGTTGGGGCTGACCGCCAGAGGGGAAGGACACATACTGCCAGCTCCTACGGAGGTACAGCCAGGATCCTGGGATCCAGGGGCCAGCCCAGCAGAGACGCAGCCGGAAACCCAGCCAGACGTCGGCCCAGAGGGGGCATGCTGCAGGAGACCCCTGGACGCTGAAAGCCCCAGCAGCAAAGGGTAGGAAGTGACCCAGGGAACTTTTAAAGGGACACGCACGCTCAGCATGTTGCGGGTGGATCCCCGCCAAGCTAGGGGCAGGGAAGCCCCACAAACAGGTGAGCTCTGGGTCGGGACCCGGTGGAGTGGGTGGGCCCGGGTCCCCCTACCCCCGCCGCTACTAGGCCGTGCTACCCCTGAGAGAGGGGTACCTCAGTGACTCTGGCCATTGGGCCACGCTACCCCTGAGAGAGGTACACCTCAGTGACTCTGGCCATTGGGCCATGCTACCCCTGAGAGAGGTGCACCTCAGTGACTCTGGGCGGTGCTACCCCTGAGAGAGGGGAACCTCAGTGACTCTGGCCATTGGGCCGTGCTACCCCTGGGAGAGGGGAGTCTCGTTGACTCGGGCCATTGGGCCACGCTGCCCCACAATCGGGGGAGAGAGAGTGGCAGGCCGTGCTACCCCTGAGAAAGGGGAACCTCAGTGACTCTGGCCATTGGGCCATGCTACCTCTGGAAGAGGGGAACCTTAGTGACTCTGGCCATTGGGCCGTGCTATCCCTGAGAGAGGGAAGCCTTGTTGACTCGGGCCACCGGGCCACGCTGCCCCGCAATCGGGAGAGAGAGGGTGGCAGAGGTCCACCGCCACGACCCGCCCCTGCCCCAGAGGGGCGCCGTGCGACCGGACCTGCCACACAGGCATACTTTAATATCATTAGAAACAATACCATCAAGAAAGCAAACAACTTTAAAAATTAGTAGATAACTAATATGTTATTGAATGACTAAGATGACAGTGTTTAAGCTTCATCTTCACTAGCTTACAAGCTAAAGATGAACATATTAAAAATTACATTTAAGAAGTGCTGACTACTTAACCAGTGTATAATATTTCATTCTAATAAAAATTTCAATTTACAGAAAATTAGAATGCATTCCATTCCTCCACTCTGAAGGGACTTACTGTAAAGCAATGTACTAATATTCTACAAAAACATTTGTGTGGCTCATTTTTGTTCTTTGACTTTTAGAGATAAACTAGTTTCTTTCACGCAGGTGTGATCTGTAAACTCGAGTATGTAAAACAGCCCAAAATGGCCGAGAACTTAAAAATCAGATGGTAACAGGCTGCGAATCCCAATGTTGATTGAACCTGATAATATTCTGAACAAAAAAATAAAAGCTCTCAATCACAATTATAACAATATCCATCACTTCATACTGGCACAGACACTCATCTTCAGAGGGACAATTCTGTAACCTTGGAATTAGGACTGCAAGTTTCTCATGGTTGGAAAAATGTCATTGATACTGTGATTTTCCCACTTGTCTGTGACTGGTCTTTGTGTCCATAAGTTTATTAAACTCACTCCACAATAGCTATTTCTGTCCCACAGGTCTGGGCCCAGCTCCCCACTCTGGCTGTTGCGAGCTGGTGCTGAGGGTCAATGAAAAAGCGGCTAGGCCAAACCAGAACAGCATTGCAACCGACTGCACCAGGTCGCAACGGCCAGAGTAGGGAGCTGGGCTGAGCCTCAGGAGGAGGCTTCCTCTTCAGTAACCCTCCTTCTCATTTGTGTCAACATTTATTTTTTTAAAATTAAACTCGCATTCTGTGATTTTTAATAAAGTTGTCATAAATGCTCCATGATTTTTTTTTTTATCAAAAATCATGTGACAAATCTTCAGCCCTATTTTATATAGACAGATCCTACTGTCAGTGAAATTTGAAGGTCTCTCTTCTGGTAGACATCTGCGTAAGAGCGAAGAAACAAAACTGCATCTCACACTAGTCTACCCATTACTTGGGGTCTATCTTCAACCCCCAAGTCAGCATTCAACAGAACCTGGTTTCAGAGGTGTTGTGAATCAATTTTATTAATTTTTATTAGCATGAGGTGCCTTGTTTTAGTGCATAAAAAAATCAAAAACCCTGCTCTTATTATATCTTCAAACCTAATTTTGCACATAATATCACTAGCTAGGATTGACATTACCTGAAGAACACTTATGATCATGCAGGAAGACCAGGCACTAGCTGATCTGAAAAGCTGTACCATGCTGAATAGTAGAAGACAGTTTCTGACTGTGTTATATAATGTATCACTCAGGCAAAAAATGTAACTCTTCTGCTGGACCTTCTGTTAAGTCATATTTATCATCAGGAGTTTAGCATCCAAAAAAGTTCCAGGAACTGTTATTTTATAGACTGCTGCGTCTACACAACTCCTTTCTTGGTACTTTCACTCCCAAACACAATATGGTAAACATTATAGTAGTGGGCAAAATTCCAAACATATGTCAGTGGGAAGAAAGTGCTAAAGCAAAGAGGGAAACAAAGGAAAGAGACTTGTCCTATAAATCCTGCCACATAGCTAATTAGCCTATCTATTTTTGCCCCCCAAAATATGGCAGTGTTTGCTTTCTCTAATTAGCAGTTATCACTTACCAGAAATTTAAGAAACACTTCATACTGTCAGGAAGGACCCAGTCATTGATGGAACAGAATGTCCACAATATTCAACCACAAAACAAGGGAAGCACAAATAAAGGTCTGTATATCCCAAGTGCCTTATCGTGTTGTAACAATTTTTTTAAATTAACGTGGATAAGTCCAAACACTAGCAGAAACCCTGAAGCATAGTTCTTTGACCAGCTAATGAAAACCAATAGTATCAAAATCCAGAAATAATCAATTTTCCTGCAACTAATAAACATCACTTAGCACCAGTGATTTGTTTGCAGAGTAGGCACACAGGAGTCTTCATTCTGAAAACCGATATATACCTGGTGGTTAAGCTTGAAGAACGACTGAAAACTTCTCTGAATCTTAAGGCTCTCATGAAAAACAAAGTTCCAAAGGAGGATGAAAACACCAACTCACTCTGGAGTCACAAAATAAAGTTAAAAAATATTTAAGATTCGCAGTTCCAGAATTCTGAGCTTCAATAATCATGAGAATGGTGGATCAAAACCAAGTAGCAATTTGAAAACACCCAGTTAATCAATAATGTTGAATAATGTTCCCCAAGGAGACTACTAGATCAGTCTGGAGAATTGCTTCCATCAAAAGAAGACAGGGAGTCCCTTTTTTCTTCCTGACTATAAATAAAAGTTGACTACAAAATCTACACTGAAAAATTGAGTTATATTTCCAAGGAAGTTTCCCTAAGCACACTTACAGAATGTCTACCTGCAGCCTGTACATGTATATTATCCACAGATCTAGAATCTCAAGAAAGAGGCATAGCGAAAGCTTTAAGAATAAAAATAATTTGCCTTAAAGAAAATGTATTTCCAATTCAGTTTCCAATCTGATATTTCTTCTAGGAGTGTGGGAATGTATCACACTTATTGACAACTGTTTGTCACATGACCAGCAGTCCATCCAAAATCACTTCTCTCATACCTGAAGGCTTCATACATCTTTTTTTTTTTTTTTTTTGAGGGGAGGGGCAGGGCACAAAGGGGTGAGCAAAGCTAAAGACACCACATCCCACACTCAAGGGAAACAGCTGCAAAAGACAAGACAGCTATAGCTATATTGCTCCAACCTGAAATTTCAAGAGATCTTTGGACATTTTTTTCAATTTATTCATGTGAAGAAGTGCTTATCTTTGAAATTTTAGCATGCTAGTCTGAGTGAAGAGGTTAGTTTCACTTGGAACAGCATGAAACAGCATTAGGAGAACAGAAAGACTGACTTTTTTATTTTAAAAATGAGTGTGTTGCTAAATGTTTCAAACCTAAATCTTGTTTGAATACTATTTGCATTGGAATACTTAAATTAGTAAACTTGTATGTGAATACACTTCTGTATCCACCTCTTGGAGTAAGCTATAGTTAGACTCCTGCACATCAGTTATTACCTGGAGGTGGAAGAAGCTTTTTAACTTGAACAAATCCAATCTTTAACTAGAAGAAATATTAATGCTGGGTGCTTGAAATAACCGTACACTGATCTGTATGTCCCATCATATGAAGCACTATTTGTGTATTGAAACCAAGATCATGTCTTTTAAACTCATTTATTTTTGCTTGAATTTTATTTATTTTTTTTATTTAGGATGTTCAACTTCAAGTTTGAGATTAAGGCACTCTAGTCTTATCAGGTCACTGGGCCTGTTTTGACAGTTCAATCTCAGATGTTGATGGGACATTTTAATTTCCAGAGAGCTCTGGAGGGCTATCATTTTGTCAGTAAAATATTCTATCAAAGGCCTATTTCATCTTTATAGTGATCTTTTTCCCATGACCCAAGAGGCTTTCCACCCGCAAATATCCTTACTGAACCTTCATCTTCTCAAGTTCCTGCCTACAGATTACCTGCAACAGAAGCAGACACACTGCCTTTGAAAGTGCATGCTGAATTAAACTAACTGCAAGAAAAAACAGGGTTTAGTCTTATGCCATGATTGAGCAGGAGATCAAAAGGAAGTCTTATGACTCCACAGTACTGTCCACAAAGTCTGGCATTACAAAGCTTGTTCAAGGCTGCCTCCACTCACGCATGAAGCCCAACTTTTTCTTGCTACCATGAAGATATCAAGGGAAAGTACAGCGGGAAATCCACTAAGAAAAAGCTCTTTTCAGAGAATACTAATTATAAAAGAAAATTTCTCCCAGACACCACTTCTGCCTCTGCAGGTAACAGTTTAAATGACTAGGTCATAAAAACTGTATTTAAAATAGTTATTTACATGTTAATACTGCCGTCTTTTGAACAACTTTTAAACCAGGAACACCAACTCCACAGGGATAAGTGTGGTAATTTGTGGGTTGGAGAATGTTTTAAAATTTGTTTCTAGTTTCCTCTTGGTTCATGCTTTTAGAACAAATTCAAATATTTTCTTACAGAGTGTTCAGTCACCTGAGGGTTGGGATGAATGTTGCTCATTACTTGACTCGTATCCTGTGACAGATATTGCCATGGCAATTGTAGAAGCAGCAATGGAAATCATTTGACCAGGAAGTTCTGTTCCTATAAAAATAAATACACAAGTAAGTAAAGAGTTGGGAAGAGGCTGATTCTTATCACAATACTATTTTTATTTCTGTAGCTCAACATCCACTGAAATTGTACTTCAGTGAAATTGAAATGGATAAATATTTCATTTTAATAGTTAGTTACATATTATGTAGATCCAGTATGATCATCTTGTGATGTTTCACTGCATATTCTCTATGAAAATATGCTTCTGATATGAATATGACATTTTCCATAAGTTTACCTTGGTTGACAGCAGAAGAAAAGTGACTTATTTCTTACCAGAAGACTCCTTTCCACTCTGTTGCTCATGCAACATGCCCACAGTCATCAGAAAAACTATAACCAGGAATACTGGAATCCTCCAGGAGCCAGCCACAGAAGCTGAAAAGAAGATGATTTTTCAGCCAAGTTTTTCAGAATTTAATGAACCTCACATTCAACAAAAATATCAGTGTAATGCAGCCATTCTGAAGAGGGCAGCCACAAGTGGAACCTAGCAATTATATTAGACACTGATAGCTGTCTATCACAGAAGTGAGAGAAATTTTTCAACATCTAAAAAATATTTAAACATTTTAAGAATGGGAAAAAATGCATATGGAACATTTATATTTCTCAATACTCATTCTAATACCTATTAGCGCTCTTTTTATTCAATTAGTATTACATTATACTGGATACAGAATTTAAATTATTTTTTTAAACAACATACATTTCAGAACTTTTATATAGAATGAGACCAAGGAGTTTTCTTGCCTGTTTTTTGTGGGGAGGGGAGAGGTGAGGGGAGCTCTAATGCTTCAGGATTTGAAGACCAATACTTGTTTGGCTGAAAACTAACCCACAAAGCCACTACATGAGATCTTACACCACAAAACAGTGTACATATGAGCAAATTTGTGCAACAGTGCACAAGAGATGCTGCCTCAGTAAGACATGAAGGCATGAGCTATGAGCTCTTTTAAGGATATTAGATTATTAATGTATGAATTAAGTACTGTAATGGCTAGTGATCCCATACAGTTATGCTATTAGAAAGGCAGAAACAGAACACAATCTTAGTAAAAAAAAATTAAACATCCTTGAAATTATCAATGTGCTCAGACTGGCTGTAAGAAGAAGAGTTAATTTTAATGTTAGTTCTGCCATTTGTATTTTAGATCTTTAATCTCTGTTAGGGAGACTCTCTCTTTACTTTTTTAAAGAGTTAAAGATGAGGGGCCAAATTCTCTCCTGTGGCCAAGCTCTGCAGGAAAGAAAGTGGTGCCAAGGAGCAGGTTTCTGATCCTTAATTCTGAAGGCCAATCAGCACCTGGCCTCAGCCACCATTAGAGCTACCGCTCTTATACCAGTGAAAAAAACGAAGGCTGTGCTACAGAGTTCCTCCATGTCCCCGCCCTGTTCATTACTCCAAGTTGGATGGCAGCACAAAAGCTACCTCCTGCAAACTTTACACCAGCGACGAGTTCTCCTGCACCAAGAGAAATTATCTGCTGGCTATTTGCAGTAAGAATCGGGATCCTTTGTTCCACCTGAGGAGGGCAAAGGGGCTGGATCTCAGTTGAGAATTCAGCCCAAGGTTGTTCTTTGTTAGGCTTCCAAATTACATTTTATAGATAAACACGACGTGTTACCCACCTAAGTGGAAGAGCAGTATTATCCAGACAGGAATGGAGATTGCTCTTAAGTAACGCTCAGTGCTTGCATTCCACTTGAATGAAATGGTCAAGAGATAACCAACAACCAACGTCCATATCTTTAAAAGAAGAAGATACTTATGGGCATACATACGTACTATACATACATATTAATCGTTAGGATTTTTTATATGAACTCCTGCACCTTTGAGAATTGTCTATCGCAGAGGTTCTCAAACTGTGGTCCCTGGACCACCACTGGTCTGCAAGCTCCATTCAGATGGTCTAAGGGTACATCTCATTACCCACTAGATTGGCGGGTAGCAATTGATCTTTTGGCGATCGATTTATCACGTCTCATTAAGACACAATAAATCGATCGCCAGCAACACCCCCGTCGACTCTGGAAGTCCAGCTTTCCAAGAGGCGCAAGCTGGAGTCGACGGGGGAGCGCACCGCTGACTGCCGCCGAAGTAAGGTAAGTCGGCCGAAGGTACGCCGATGTCAGCTACTTTATTCACGCAGCTGAAGTTTCATATCTTCAGTCAATCCCTCCCCTTAGTGTAGACCAGTCCTGAGGCTAGTTCCCTCTAAGCTGCATGCCTGGGAGGTCACACACAAGAGAATGAAGGGCCAGCCACCTAATTAGTGGAGCTGTGCTGGCGTGGCTCCAGTACTTAGGTGCCTGGACCCAGAAGAAGAGGACAGACCTCACCCCTTCCCAGACCCAGCTCAGGGACTGCTGTGGTGTAAGAGAGGGAGTAACGCCCCTTCCTTCCAGCCTCAGCTCAGGGGTTGTCATGGCAGGGGGAGAGAGGGTATATCCATCACATTAGAAATATAAGATTACTGATCTTAAAATATGAGTTGTGTGATTTTATTTGTAGAACAAAAAAAGTTAATTAAGATTTTTTTTATATAGCACTTTTATCCAAAGCGCTTTACAATAGTTAGCCAATGGTACAAACAACATTTGGAAAGATCGTGAAGTGGTCCACCAAGACCCTCAGCAATTTTCAAGTGGTCCACGGGAGGAAAAAAAAAAAAAGTTTGAGAACCACTGGTACCATGTTAAGCCACACTTGGAAAAAAGGTGGATCAATTTTTAAATTAGAATATTTGCAACTATTACATTTTTTTTCTATATCAACAAAGATGAGGTTGCCCACGATATACCTATTTCAAGTTTTTCTAAAGTTTAGGTCTAAACTCTAATATGTTTTAAATTTGTTTTATTTTGAAGGGGAAGCTCTCTGACTCTAGATAACTATTCCCATCATTCTTAATATTCTCCATTCCCTTTGTCAAAATAACCACCTGTATAGCAAGACAAAAATGTGATCTATTAACTAAGATTTGCATATTTTCCTGGCAAAATCATCTTTAATGTTGGTGCACAGTTAAAAAGTTAGTAGCCCCATCCATTTCTGCTTTGTGCACACAATGAAGTTTCTTACCAAAATGGAGGTGGTCAAAATTGATGGGGAAAGTAAACAGTTATGTTTTATTACCAAATTCAGACTTAAATGTAAGCTTTAATAGACAATGGTTCATGCATTAATGCAATAGGAATGCACTGAGCAAATAAATACAAGCTTTTTTTGCAAGTTCTTTCAATCCTATTGTACTAACAGCTTGTAGTAGGCCAGAACTATCACATGGGCTTCTTTTTGTCTGCTTAAATCTGCCCTTTCAGCTTTACTATTCGAATAACTGAAACAGAAAATAGCAGTCGAGTTTAAAAGTTTGTTAGTTTTAACTGAAATACTGGACAGGAGGAAAGAGGAACATATGAGACGGAGAAAGAGAGAGAGATTAAAAACCTGGATCAGAAAAGGAAGAAATCTGGGAAGGAAAAAAGGGGTCAAGTTTCTGAGGAGGGAATATAATAAAAGCTCAGCTGCCTATTCATTACCCATTATCTAATATAGCATTTCCCAAATGGGTTGCAGGCCGGGACTGGAGGGGAGGTGTGAGGTGGATGGGGACCGAACCTCCCTTGAGTTCACCCCACATCTTCAGGAGCTCCGCCTGGACTCCATCTATCACCTTTGTATCTGTAATCAGTCAAGTAATGGATAAAATCAATAGCTTCTCTAAATTGTTCTTTGGTTTTGTTCTAGGGTAGTTCCCACACCCTGCAGAAAATACATTCTGCCCGAGAAGTGCTGCAAGTCTGCTTGTCACCCACCAGAGGCCGCTCTGGCATCAGAATAGTCAGGAGTCAGCTGCATTCATCACAGCATTGTGCCGGCAGAGCTAGATTTAGACAGAGAGTGGAGCACCCAGGGCTGCTGGGGTAGATGAGTCAGAGGCTGGGGTTCACACGGGCTAGTGGGGGAGACAGACTGGGTTACAGGCTGAAGAGCTGGTAGGGTGACAGCACTGAGCCAGGGCTGAATGGGAGAAGGGCTACAAAATGGAAATACAAAGTAAAACGTGATAGAAGTTTAAACCTGTCTCAAGATATGGACAGTATGCTGTCCAAAGCAACAGACTGAAAAAAAAAAATACTTCATATCATGATTAATATTTAGACAAATATAAATGACTTTTACAAGAGAGAGAAATTTCAGTGGAATGGAGAGGATAGAGGCCCGACTGAAGGAAAGGAAATCAGGACATTATAAGCAGATACCCCAACTCAAGGAATTGAGATAAAAGGAAAAAGAAGATTGGCTAAAAAGAAGTGGAGTTGGCAAGTTGAGAAGTTTACCACCATGACTTTGCTTTTTCCTGAGTTTTCACAGCACCATATTTACAACCTCAATGCTCTTTCTTATCCTAAGTTGATCAAAAATGAAATGGGGCTTGCATGTACCTTCAGATTCCTCACTGAATTAAGCAGGGTCTTTTCCCTTAGTTTACTGCAAATGCTCATTTTACATTTAAAACACAGAAATTAATGTGCATGAAAGATCAAAGAAGTGCCTAAATAATTGGGTAGTGAATGGAGAAAGGAGGTGGAAGAGAAAGAACTATGGGTGTCATATTCCTCTGAAGCAACCAGTTTCATCTACTGAAAGAGGGAAAATACTGGACCCGATGAATCACTGGTTTTCCCTAGTATGGCAAATTCTAGGTTCCAATTACAGAGGCCTATATATTTGTAACAAACTCATGGATTATATTCACTAACAAAAAAGTCAATTAAAGGCAAGAGAAAAGATCATTAGTCTATAATTTTTTTCTGTATCTAACACAACATTCCCCACAAAAAGGGGAAAAAAGTTAAAGCATTCCTACAGTCAACTTCCTATGTCATAAACACAGAGATAAGGGTAACATAAAATCCCTCCTAGGAAGCTATACTAAATCACTTTACCTGCAAGGGTTTAAGAAGCTCAAATAACCTGGTTGGTACTTGACCAAAAGGACCAATAAGGAAAGAAGACACTCTCAAATCTTGAAGAGTATTTGTGCTCTCTTTGTTTGTTCCCTCTCCACGTGGAGAGAGAGGGACCAGGCAGCTAACACATACCTGACATGATCTATTCAAGATTACAAAAATTGTAAGTAAGGGCAAGGAAATACGTTAGTTTATCTTTTCTTTTTTTTTGTATTATTTCTGCTTTTTAAAAACTGACGCTAAATCCAGAGGGGAGTCTTCTCTGCTTTAAATCTTTTTATTTCCCTGTAGTTAGCTTCCATCCTGATTTTGCAGAGGTGCTTCTTTTACTTTTTTCTTTATAATAAAGCTCTTCTGTTAAGAACCTGATTGATTTTAGCAACCTAAAGATAAAGGGTCTAATCTGCATTTACACTGAAACCAATTGGTTGGTATATTATTCTCAAGCCTCCCCAGGAAAGGGGGTAAAGGGGCTTTGGGGGAATAGGGACTCCAAGTGACCCTTTCCTGAATTTTTGTGTATATCTCTTGGTGGTGGCAGCAATACTGACCAAGGACAAGGAAAGGAATTTGTGCCTTGGGGAAACTTTTAACCTAAACTGACAGAAAATAAGCTTAGGGGGTCTTTCATGCGGGTCCCCACAACTGTATCCCAGAGTGTAGAGTGGGGAGGGAACCCTGACACCCTAAAACAAAATTCAGCTGTATGGGCCTGGTTTGCAATGATGCCTTCTCAGAACTCCATTGACTCTAAGGGGATGACACCCATCCAGATGCCATTGCAAGACAAGGGTCTAGATTTCCCTCAAAACATGAATGCACAAAAGAAATGGCCTACTTCCTAATACTTTGGACTGACAGTACAAAATATTTTGTAATAACTAATTTCACCTTATATTTACAGTACCTTTCATCCCAAAGCACTTTACAGACTGACAGATCATAAAGATGCATGCAACTCGATTCATGTGAATAAAGTTACATACATGCTTAAGTGTTTGAGGATTATAACAGGTATATACATTTATATTTAAAATAGTAAAAAGGGTGCCTATTAACATTCTAAGCACCTTTGATACAAATTACAAAAAACAAACAGACGGAGGGATTACCTTTCAACAAGTCTGGTAAAAATACCAAACCTGAAAAAAAGCTCTCTGTAGCTCAAAAGCTTTGTCTCTCTCACCAATAAAAGATATTACCTCACCCAACTTATCTCAGTGGTAAAAATAGACTGGGGTAGAACAGAGCAGCTATTTAAGATTACTGAGCAGCTTTGTGCAACAGTTTAGAACTGGAAGAATAACTAAGCAGAAAGTAATCATTGAAATTGGTATATGGCTAAAATACTGGCATATAGCACGTGCTATTGCAACAGATCAGGGGTGCTGGACAATTTCTATAGTAGGGGTACTGAGAGCCATTGAATCAAACTGTAAACCCTCTATATGATGGAAACCACTTCAAGCCAGTGGGTGATCCTGCACTCCCAGTTCCAGCACCTATGCAACAAATGCTGAGGTTCAATTCTATATAAACTGTTAAATACCACACTCTTGAGCCTCAAGTCAAACATGTAAAGATATTTAATGTATTGGCTCTGAAGGAGACTTTCAAAGTCATGGCCACTGTAGGTGAGCAGAAGAGACTCCATGGGATTCTGTGTAACAGTAAAGTTTACTTTCAGTGTCCCTAAAATTTCCTTTTCCTGCCAGTGTTGTGAAGCATACTCTGCAACATCCTAGAGTAAAAGCTATGCACACATACTGGAAAGAGCTTTTGGGAGGGGCATGCAGATTCTCTAGTACGAAAACCACCACATAAATTAAAGATTTGTGTCAGTAGGAAATATTCTTTGTAGGGCTATATGATTTTTATTAAAAGAGCCATGCTGTCCCTTAAGCAACCCACTACTCCCTACCACAATTCCCATCTAGGTAGCTAGAAGTGTGGTTAGCAGTGGCTGTGCAACATGGTATTCCTGGGATGTTTAAGGTAGGTCTCTATCAAGAAATCATCCTCATGTAGATGCCACTTAGCTAGGGCCACACCAAATTCACAGCCATAAAAAATGTGTCACGGACCATGAAGTCTTGTCTTGTGTGTGTTTTTACTCTGTACTATACAGATTTCATGGAGGAGACAAGTGTTTCTCAAACTGGGGATCCTGACGCAAAAGGGAGATGTAGGGGAGTCACAGAAGTTATTTTAGGGGGTCACAGTATTGCTACCCTTAATTCTGCTCTGCCTTCAGAGCTGGGTGGCCAGAGAGTGGTAGCTGTTGGCTGGGCACCCAGCTTTGAAGGCAGCACCCTGCCAACAGCAGCACAGAAGTAAGAGTGGCAATACCGTACAATGCCATCCCTGTTTCTGTGCTGCTGTTCGCAGTGGCTCTGCCTTCAGAGGTGGGCTCCCAGACAGTAGCTGCCACTCTCCAACTGTCCAGCTCTGAAGGCAGCACCACCAGCAGCAGCACAGAGGTAAGTGTAGCGGTACCACAACTCCCCCTACAATAACCTTGTGACATCCTCCCTTCCCTACACCACTCCTTTTTGTGTCAGTACCCCTACAATTACAGCACAGTGAAATTTCAGATTTAAATAGCTGAAATCATGAAATTTACAAGTCCTATGACTATGAAATTTACCAGAATAGACCATGAATTTAGTAGGAGCCTAGTTACAGCTTATACCACCAGTTCAGTGAGCAAAATAAACTGGCAAAAGCACATTTATATTGTTAGAATTGCATCTAGACTAAGGCTTTAGCCAGTGCAAAAACAAAACCACACCATTAGGGGATATTGATCAGAAAAAGTTTCTAGTGCAGACACAGGCAAAGTGAAAATGATTCTAGCCTTCCGCATGCCTCGTCAGGCAATACAAACAGCGATTTCACATTGGGGCTGGCTCTGGTCCCCTTTCAATCATTCCGGGTTGATCTTCAATGCTGGGATTCCACGAGGATGCCACTCCTAACTCCCCAACGAAATCAAAGGTATCTAGGTAGGCACCTGACGCCTACTGTAAAACCCACCCACCAAGGGACCTCCATGCCTAATTCCCACTGATTTCACTCTTGTGAATCCCACCCTGCTTTTCAAGCCAAAGGGTGCTAGACGATCCGCCGGGCTAAGCCTTTTCTCTGCCACTGGGATGCTGGAGGAGGAGACTGGCACCAGGCTCTCTCAAAGCCAGGCATGGGCGCGCCGGGGCGGGGCTGGGGAGAGATGCTGAGCCACCTGGGTGATGCTCAGGGGCAGACGGCGCCTCTCCGCGCAGATCTCTGCGATTCCCCCCCCCCCCCTCCGCACGGTGACAGGGGCGACACCAAGCCCCACCCCAGCCCCCCAAACTCACCCACAGGCTGCTGAAGAAGTCGAGCCCCCGGCAGATCAGGAGCCCGGTCTGGGCCAGCAGCACCTGGACGCCCAGGGAGCTGCCGAGGCAATAGAGCCCGTAGAGCAGGGGGCCGCCCGCGCCCAGCAGCAGCAGGAGGCGCCGCCGGCGCAGCACCTGCTCGCCCAGCGCCTCGGCGCCGTAGTTGGCGAAGCAGATGGGCAGCAGCAGGGCGGCCAGGAGCACCGGGGTGCGGGAGCGGTGCAGGCGGCCGAGCCAGCGGCGGCCCAGCGCGGTGAGCGAGCTCTTGAAGGGGTGCAGGAAGGTGCCGCAGAGCACGGCCCAGAGCAGCGGCCGCAGGAAGGCCTCCAGGATGAAGTAGACCAGCACGGCGGCCCCGCAGCACAGCCCGGCGAAGAGCAGCGCGCCGGTGTTGTAGAAGGCCTGTTTGATGGGCTTCTCCAGCCGCGGCAGCGACGACACCACCGCCGCCGGCGGCAGCAGCAGCAGCCGCGGCGCCGCGCCCTCCGCCGGCCCGGGGGGACCCGCCGAGCTCCGCTGCGGAGCCGAGGGGGAGCCGGGAGGAGACGGGGCGCGGGGACTCGCCGCGGAGTCTCCGCTGTCAGCCATCGCGCGCCCACCACACGCCGCTAACCGCCGCGGTCGCCAGGGGAGAGCGGCGCTGGTGCGGCCGCCGGGGCACGCTACGTGAACCGCGGGGGATGCTAGGCAATGTAGTCTCTCCCTCCCGCAAAACAATGGCTCGCAGAGGATGCTGGGACATGTAGTCTCTCTTCCTCCCCCTCCCCCCGTCGATTGTGATGCTGGGAGCGCAAGTTCGCTAGAACCTTTGTAAAAGTGGAGGGATCAAGACCAAAGTGACAAAGAAATCCCCCCATGGCCTCTGGGCTCCACTGACTTCCCCCGCACACTCCCGTTGCTCTGACCTCCCTGCCACGGCCTCGCATCCCAGGCCCATCCTGCTCTTTGCCTCTTGACCACAGTGCCCACCAGTCCATGGCACCCACCTGTAAGGCTGGCCCTCTGGTTATCTTGTTTCCAAACTCCACTGCCTTCATGGATTGGCATGAGCATACATATGCAAAAATTAAAACTCCCAGGCTCAGAGTGGAGTAAGAGCTAAAGAGCAGGCTACTAGCATTAAGATTTACACTCCTCCTCTAGTGGCAAGATTCATGCTCTCAGTATCTGGCACCCAAAAGGGACATAATGAGACAAGACAAGTGATGTAATATATTTTATTGGAACTGCTTCTGTTGGTGAGCTAGATAAGCATTCAGACTTATAGACTTGCAGAAGAGCTCTTCGGAAGCTTCTCTCTCTCACCAACAGAAGTATGGAGATCTCTGTGTGGCTCGAAAGTTTCTCTCTCACCAACAGAAGTTAGTCCAATAAAAGATATTGTCTCTCTAATATCCTGGGACCAACAGGGCCACAACAACACTGCATACAAAAATGGAAGCCCAGAGTGACCATCACACCAGGGCATTATTTTCAGGATTCATACTCCTAGCATAATGTCATCATTACACAAGGGAACTACCACTACCAGCACAATGAGATAGATACAGCTGCATGTGTATGCCGAAACTTCACAGTGCAAACACCCTGGATCCACACAACAGGATACCAGTGGCAGAATGCACTCTCTCACTATAGAGGGGATACACTCAGGGATTGAGTGCAAGGATTCAGCTAAACACAAGGGTACCTACAAACAGCTGTAATAACAGTGGAATCTACAGTACTGGCCCTCAAGCAGTTGCGTGTCAGAGCATTAATTCACAATCCCAGTGCAGTGGGATCCAGGCACCAGGCCCTTATTTCCAAAATTTGTACTCCCAGAATAATGGGATGGAATTATAGAAGTTAAAGGAGAAAAGTCCTCTGTGATCATCCTGGCTCAGTCTATCTCCCTGCCAATGCTGGGTGGATCCTTACAGCATGCTTTGTCCAGGCTCTTTTTAAAAATCCCAAGACTTAAGGTTTTTTCTAGCCCTTCTCCCTGGGAGACTATTCCACAGCCTAAGGCAAGATCGCACTGCCGGGAAGGTTTCCCCTGATAGTTTTGAGTTTCTCCCTCCCTGCTCCAACCCTTCCTCTTCCACTCCCCCTCCCCCCCGCCGCTTCATCTCTCATCACATTCCCTCATCCTCTTCTTTTCCCTCACCACACCCTATCCCTTCCCTCTTCTCCACTGCCTCTTCCCCCAGCCCCACCCCTGCAAGAGGCAGCAACCCAGATGCCAGGGTGAAGGACTGAGCAAGGCAGAAACCTGTGGAGGTGGGAGGAGAGGCAGTGGACAGAAGTCCCCTGCAGAGGCAGAGCAGCTCCGAGCTCACAGGAATTGGGGGGTGGGGTAGTAACAGTAACTCTGCATGTACCCCAGACACACCATGCCTTGCCTCTGTTTATGGGTTGGCAATGCCCCCCTACTGCCCCTCAGACTGCACCCACAGACTTCCCTTCCCCTCTCCCTACACTGCACCATGTCGCCCCCACCCCCAGCCAGGCTCCCTCTGCTGGAATGGGACTCACCTGTTGTCTGCAGAGCCAGGCTGGGAACTGCAGCCACACATGGAGCCTGCCCACGGGATACAGGTAGAAGATGGGGGGGGGCCAGGTGAGCAGGGGCTGGCACTGCTGATGATATGGTGCCTCTGTGGAGCAGAGCAAGCCCGGACCTCCCTGGCCTCACCCACTCCTACAGCACTTTCTTTTGATAAAAAGTGAGAGGGCATAGCCCTCCCACTTCACCCATCCCTGCCCCCAACTAAGCATAGGATATCTCTCTGAGCTCTAATATGATTTTTTACCTGCTTTCTCTCAAAGTATCAGAGATATTAGATCTTTCAGTTATTGCCACATTTATTCCAAAGCTAGCAATTAATTCTGAAGAGCCTGGTGGGTGAATTCTTAACAGTCAACCATGATTTCTGCCATGAATAACTAAATGAGTGGTGCCCAAAAGTGCAAGCTATAGAAGGCTCTTGTAAAAGATCAGCTAATCGTGAGTGGCCTACAAAGTTTCTTGAAATGTGCAAAGTTGACCATATTCCTGGTGAACAATCTGCAGATGTTCTCATACTTCTGAGCCTTCCTTAGCTAGTGAGGATGTTGATCTGCGTTTATGTGGCTTCTTGTGTCCTGGAGTCTGATTCCAGGACAGAAAGGTTCTTTTGATTGCTGGTACAATTGTTATGGATGTGGACATTGAAAGCAGTTTGATTATTGAAAGCCTGGGGCAGAATTTTGATTTTGACCAAGTAGAGCCAGCTACTTGGCCACAAGTGACAGGTTCTGTTCACTGATTTTTGGTAGAAAAATGGTCCCACTATTAATTTAGAACAAGACTTTTTGAATAGCAACTATGAAGTAAAGCAAGGCTTAAAATTGTGGTTCTTTGTCTACATTCCTAATGGGTAGTTATGTCAGCAATCCTGGTTGACGTACATTATGATTCTTGCCTCTTTGTTCTGTTTCACTTGTTTGCTTTTCCAGCCAAATTCCTCATCTTCCTTTGTGAACTGTAAAACTGGGTTCACTAACTTTTTCCACTTCAGAGCGTGAGTACGCCAACACAAATATTCAAAGGAATGCCTGGAGGTGATTGCTCTCCGGATGTAATGCGCAGAATGATTAGAATAGGGTCGCACAATTGTCAAAGATATGGAAACCTGCTATCCGGTATAGAGATGTGCTCTCTCTTGGATATTTTGCTGTACTTAAGTGAGAGGTGTTTATCTTTGAGAGGTTCAGATGAGAAATTAGACAGTCCTTGTAATGCTAAGTTTTTGGGTTTACTTGAATTGACTGCAAGGTAAATAGCATGTTGTGTGATCATCTGGAAGCTAATAAGATTGGCATTGCAAAGGTGGCATACTGTACTTATCAAATCAAATTCCAAATGAATTTTTCCATAGGATTGCAAGTACGGCAGACTGCTTTCAACAAAGTTAGGAAAGCTAAATACTTTTCTGTTATGTTCAATTGCACTCCAGATCTCTCCTGATGGAACAAATGTCTCTTGTGTAAGTTATATTCAGGTTTTGAAATACGGAGTGAAGATTATTGAGAGCTTTGTAGATTTCATTGATATCCACACCACAACAGGAGAAGGTATTCTAGAGGCTATTTTAGGGAAGCTGAAAAAGATAAAACAATGAGGAGTCCTTGTGGCACCTCAGAGCCTAACACATTTATTTGGGCATATGCTTTTGTGGGATATAACCCACTTCATCCCATGAAAGCTTATGCCCAAATAAATCTGTTAGTCTCTAAGGTGCCACAAGGACTCACCGTTGTTTTTACTGATACAGACTAACGTGGCTATCCCTCTGAAATCTGAAAAAAAGATAGGTTAGATATGGCTGATTGCAAGGGACAAAGCTAACACAATGGAGATTCTTCACACGATCTTATGCCGGAACTTAAGTTGGAAGAAGATAGCTTGCAAATGAACGGTCTGAGTTTTTGTTTCTTCTTTTGGATGAGATATGGTATCCTGTCTTATCAAAATTTAACACCGAGAGAAAAAATTGCAGAGTCCGGATCTTGACATTCAGACAGCTCACGGTTTACTTGGTGGCCTTCAAGATGCTCTCTCAGAATTACAGTCTTCTGGGTTCACTGCATGTAAAGAAGCTGCTACTTCACAGGCTGAAATATTAGGAAAATCTACGCAGTTCAAAGAGAAATGATCTTGAAAAAGTAAAGATATGCAAAGGATGAAAGGTCATCAGATCCCAAAAAAGTTTTTGAGTGCAAGGTTTTCAACCCCATTTTGGATACAATATTAACACAGTTAGACAATACGATACCTAAGTACGATGCAACCATAGTTTTTTGATGTGTGAGAAACTGAAAAGTCTCAGCAGCAAAGACTTAAAGATGAATGCTTGAAACTTATCAAGGAACTCTCCTGAGGATTTAAACTCTAAGAGTTTAGCTGCATTCACAAAAGGTCTTTAGTAGGGCTGTTGATTAATCACAGTTAGCTCATGTGATTAACTCAAAAAATTAATCGTGATTAATCACACTGTTAAACAGTAGAATACCACCTGAAATTTATTACATAGTTTGGATGTTTTTCTACATTTTCAAAGATAATTTTTTCAATTACAACACAGAATACAAAGTGTACAGTGCTCATTTTATATAATTTTTATTCCAAATATTTGCACTGTAAAAATGATAAACAAAAGAAATAGTATTTTTCAATTCACCTCATACAAGTACTGTAGTGGAATATCGTTATCATGAAAGTACAACTATATAGGGTTTTTTTGTTATATAACTGCACTCCAAAACAAAACAATGTAAAGCTTTAGAGCCTACAAGTCCACTAGTCCTACTTCTCATTCAGCCAATTGTTAAGAGAAATAAGTTTGTTTACATTTGCAGGCGATAATGCTGCCCACTTCTTAAATACAATGCCACCTGAAAGTGAGAACAGGCATTCGCATGGCACTGTTGTAGTTGGCGTCACAAAATGTTGGCCTTAGGGTACATCTATATTGCAATAAAAAACCCATGGCACCAAGTCTCAGATCCTGGGTCAATTTATTTGGGTTCACGGGGCTCAGGCTGAGAGACTTAAAATAGTAGTGTAGCCATATGGGCTCAGGCTGGAGCCCAGGATCAGAGACCCATTTTTAGAGCGACTGAGGAGGGCGAGGTTGTGGTGTCTCAATGACAAAATGTGGTTGCAAGACTATACTTACAGTTGCTAAGTGTTTAAAAATGTGTCACTGGAGATCTGTGTTGTGCGTTTTGTGCAGAAGAGTTAAATGCCACTTGGATCCTGCACACTGCATTGTCAACTAACGGCTTCTGCCTCCTTCTCACTGTTGGAAATGGAATGTATTGGGGAGGAAAGATTAGAAGTTCCATTTTGGCCAAATTCAGAGTGGAAATAGAGCACTAATTACTTTAATAGAGTGGGCAACTAACCATCAGAAGAGTTTACATAGAGATGGAGTGGAGTTTCAATCACTTTAAATCCAAATTGGAGATCTTCATACAGACATGTTCTGTCTCAAGCAGAAATTGCCAGCTCGATGCAGGAATCATTTGGTGAAATTCTGAGGTGCTAGGCAGATTGGGAACAAAAATCTGTCACATTAGTTAAATTAGCTAAAAAAATGTAAGGGATTTTTATTAAAAATGTGACAGATTTTTGTTATATTATGCCTAGAACCTCAGGTGATCAGGCTGAGGACACAGGATCGTTAGGGGCGGAGATAAAGGAGCACACCAAGTGACTAAATTTTAAAGCTTTATTAACCAAACAACAGTGGCGAGTGCCTGGGTACGCCCCACATCACTCAGAGGAAGGAGGAAAGCATTAGTGCCCGAACCCTAACCCACTTTCACACTCACATATGCACAACCCAAGGCTAGGTGTAACCTAAGAAGATGGGGAAGAGTGGATGGGAGTTCTGCTCTGTGGACTGGTCGTCGGAGCTCTGCTGTAGATTTCCACTTGCTTCCACTCTTGGGCGGGTTTTTAAGTCCTCAGTGTTCCTGGGGACATTTTGTCCATATTCCCCCTCGTTCCCCTGTGCTCTCTGCTCTTTGCACCAGTCTGAACTGGCTTTCTGCAGCTTCCTAAACTTTCCATAACACCCCGGCTCTAAGGTTGTGAGGCAGAGTGTTGAGTCTCACTGGACCAACCTTTGCAAATGTGTAATCTGCCAATCCTGCAACTTGTCCTGCTTTGTTTTGCCTTTGTTTTTGTTTCTTACGGCCAGCTGGGGCTGAAAAGCAGTTTTTTGTTGCTTGGCATGCAAAAAAGTGTGTCTGTGTCAATTCCTTAACCTTAAGTGCGGAGCAGCTTTCTTTTTATATATAGGCCTGGCTGAACTTTTAAATTTACCCGTTCCTTTCTCCTTTGGCCTCTTCTAACAACCTGCAAAGAAATCTTCCATTTTACAGTCACACCTTTAACCTTTCCCCACCGCTAATCCACTACATATATAAAAGTGTTAGCAATGTATGCTGCTGGCGCTTACCCAGGGGACCCCAAGGTGGTGGTGGTGGGTAATTCATACTCCCCCAGCTATCCTGAGCTGCTCCAGCCTTTCTCTCCATCTCTCACACGGAAAAGGCAGGGGATTAGAAGGTCACATGTGGCAGGGAGAGCGAGGGAGGTGGGCAGGGGACAAGTATACCCTGAAATAATGCAAAACTATGGGATTTAAGTGCCTAGGCCTCTTTGATTGTTCTGAACATTTTACTTAGGAGCATACTGTTTGGCCAACTAAAGTGATCAGGTCTGACCATGGCATCCCATATGAAGGTGTACCATTGATTTATATAATTGCATTTTTGATATTCTTTTCTATCCCAACCTTTATACATCCTAACACTTTTATAGTTTCTGTACACTGAAGAGAGGCTTTCATTAAGTTTTCCACATTGACAGCCAGGTCTTCTGCCTTTATTGGTATAGTTGATGTACAATCCAGCAAATTTTGCATAGTTTACGTTATTGTCCCCAGGTGCATTAATTGCATTTTTAATATTGAATTTCATCTGCTGCTATGCTGTCCATTCACTTAGAAATGGAGTCTTGATTAGTCTAAAATGTTTTTGCAGTGGATGTACAGTTTGTCATCTTTTTGTTTGCCTCACTTTCCAGATGATTAAAAAAGATTACTGTATCATTACTAGTACAGAACCTTGGGATGCTTTACTATTAATCTTTTGGTATGCTGAAAATTGATCCTTTATTCCTATTTTCTGTCTCTTGGACATTATCTGATTCACTTTACCTTTCAGTTATTTTCTTGATTTCCTCTTCTCAGATACTTTGTCAGAGGCTTTCTGAGTGTCCAAATAGATTAAAAGCTCGCTCTCCTTTATCTGCTCTTTTACTGACAAACTCAAAGATAAGACATGTTATGTAGCCTGTATGAGGGGGACAACCCAGCACAAATTCATGCCAATATTTTGTAATTATATTCTCAAGTATCATTTTACCTGATGTGCCTGGGTCTGAAGTAAGGTGCTGTACAAACCAGTGAGCCTTTTTAAAAACACGTGTCATTCACACTCATCTCTGGGCACTTCTGAAAGGTTCAAGGTGATGAGTGTGATCTTTGGCTGCCTCACTGTTTCGGTGGCCAGCTCTGACTCACCCTCTTTTCCAGTGCCTTTGTGATATTCAGAAGTACTACAACCTGGGTGCTCTGGAAACAGGTTATGAAGGAGGCTCTGTCTAGCACCTGGGGGTCGACGATGCTGGTGATGAATGTTGAGCAACTCAGCTCCAAGTCACATCGAATTAGCTCACCTCTTTAGAGCTGTATTCCTTCCAAAATGGCCACAGCAGAGTATCCTCTCTTAATTCCACCTCCCTCTGTTCTTACACAGGAAAGAGGAGCATGGGAATAGGAATTACCTATTCCCTTCAGCAGGAAGGCAGTCTCACCTACAGTCAGAGAATATGAGTAGGAGCATCATGGCTTTGACATCTGGGATTCTCACACATTACTTATCTAGTCATACAATCTAATACTTCACTTCAATGACTACTCATGGTAGTAAAAATTAAGCACGTGACTAAGTGTTTGCAGGACTTGTGCCTTAGAACGGAAGTGCTAACTGAATTGTCATGTGTCACAAAGATATCATGTGATAAGGAAAGCTACTATAATTTTAGATGTAATGTCTATGATTTTTATATATGCCATACCACATAATTTTACAGTAAAAAGGCATTTATTATAACAGGTTTATAAATTTTTGCACGTTATTTTCAGACAATTAACCAAGTCCACTAGAACATTAACAACGCAATTAGTATAAAACAAATATTACAAAGCAATGTTTTAGGGCGTGCACTGATTATAAAATAGTCCTGTTGGTGAAAATAATTTCATTATTTGTTCAGTTTTATCTTTCTGCAAATTCCAATGCATTAACATAAAAGTTTATTTTTAAGAACTTCTGTCCAGGTATTTGACAATCAAACCTCAATGAGCCTATTACTCTACTCTCACCAAACAAAGTACTCAGTGGCTTCAAACAGGAGCTGGAAAGGAGTTGAGGGCTGGGCTCAAGATAGAGAATGAACAGCATGCTTAACATTAAATACTGTAGTTACATGTTTCAGGTAAATATCAATTATCTAGACTAAAAATTCATTTTTAGCACAAACATAGTACAAAATTAAAATGTAATGCTGACAATAAGTTGCATTCTTTACAGTTCATATAATACTGAACTAACTGGCAAGAGTTAGCATACTTTTTACAGTCTTAATTACACAAAAAGTTTGAAGCAACCCAGACCTCATAATCCACTAACCAGAAATACTGAGTACAACCAGATGTTTGTCCTAATCTAAACAGAACTGTTGATATTTAATATACGGGAACAAAATTTTCCATCTTTAATCATGGCTGGAAACATTTTTAGGGTGTAATCCTGGCCCTACTGATATCAATATGAAGTTTGCCCTTGATTTTCTTTCTGTAAACATGGTACTATTTTCAGCTTTGAAAAAAATTGATGTTAGCTTTATCTTTTATTACCACTTTATCATCAGATGTGAAACCAGGAAAAAAAATTAACTGTTGTATATAGAACCACTCACTCTAGTATTGCCATGGTGTAGTTGCCGATATAGTTGCTTAAAGAAATTTGTATCATCGTTGTTGATAATATAAACTTTGATATTCCTAAATTTTAATGTGGCATCTACATTTCACCTCCAATTCTACAAATTTTATATACATAAATATTATTCCCAAACTTCTTTTTTCCTTCACAGTGGGAAAAAAAACCCTTGAAAATAAGATTAAAAGAGTTAAGGAACCTGTGCTGCAAAGTGGTTTGTTTTATTGTACTCTCCAGAGCACGCTCCCAGTTACTTTTCATTTTAAAACCATCTTACTGGATTCTCTGATTTCTACAAAACCAAAAAGCCTAACGCAAAATTACTTTATTTAAACATTAATTTTGACAGGGAAGTTGCTTTCTTTTTTTCTAATCTTTGTATAGAAGAGCATTATACTGAAAAGATGCAAGAATATTTGTATTCTTTTCCACAGAATGAAAGACATTTATCTATTCATTTAATGTTTCCATTTTCAGAATCTGAAATACCTTGCATTATTGAACCTGAATGATCTAAAGGGTAAAGAGTCTATGCAACTGTCCTGGATTCACTCCTACACACAGTGATTACTGTGCATAGTTTTTATCATGAGTAGCCACTGAAGTCAAATGGGAGTTGCAGTTACTCAGAACATTTGATAAATCCAACTAATTTAGGAGTGTTGCTATGGATTTGGGGGGCTTTTAGATTTCAAGTTTAAAAATTTGGCTACAGTTATTAGCTAACTGCTGCTGTAGAGCATTCTTAAAATATTCTCAACATCAGGTTAATAGATTTAGAACCCTAAAACCAAAGACATTCCTAACCAGCTAGCAGAAGTTTTAAGATAAGCCAAATTTAACCTTATATTGATTACATACTGAACACCAAATTAGAAGAATGCTCCCTTTCCCTTACTCTAGTAAAATAAGGGAAGGAACTATATTTCTGAAGGAATGTAACAAACCCAAAATAAAAACATTTAATATTATTTATTATACTGATTTGGTATATATATTGTAACTCATTTTGCCCTTCAAAAGAAAATAATGTTACTACATTTTCATACTGCTTCTTCACACCTATCATCCACTCATCTTACGTTGGGACTCTGGTCTGTTTTATGACTGTCAGTTTAGCTGTGGCTCAATTTAGATCCGTTAGACACAAGTACAATTATAGCTGATTTTACAAAGGTCTTAGAAGATATCCAAAAATGAATCCATGTAAAAACTGAACTTTGCTTTTGATTTATTTAACGTGTGTGTATGCGCAGATAGAAAATGTATTACCAATAACACACAGACCTAGAGAAAATGGGGTCAGAAAAATCGGGGTTATCTATACCATATTTGTGTGCAAAATCAGATACTTAAGACATCTAAATTACACGTACAAATAACTGTGAATGTAGAAACAGAGGGTGGGTTTTAAAAATCTGGCACATAACACACAAATTTATAATCTTTCCCGTGACTGCCTTCTGCACTGGAAATTTGACATTTTTTTTTTAAAGCTTCTAGGACCTGTCAGAAGTATCCCCACAGAAGCTGGGCATATTTTAGTGTTGTATCAACGCTGATACAACACAGCAGAAACGCCACTAACGCAATGAGATTAAATTAGGGTAAATACATGATCTACAATGAAAGCCCTTGAGCACAAATACAGAGCTGAGTTCCACCCTGATACTCAAGCATACAGAGCTGTGAAATGGCCAGTAGCTGATTTGTCAAGATCCTGTACTGGTGATGTTTTCCAGATCTCCAAGGGCAGATTTTTCAAGCCTTTAGGGTCAAATTCTGGATTTATGTGAATATGTATTTTAGTGAAGAATGTAGTCATTAGTCTGCATCGGCCTGGACAGAATCTACATAAAAGCTGAATTTTCTTTAAGGTTAGATTCTGCCTCTCTTATACATATTGAGTAGTTTAATTAATGTGAGTCAGGGTGACACAATCCGATCTTAAGTAAACACCTCAAAGACTTAAGAGAAAGCAGTAAGTATAAGAAATAATTAATCACCTTATTGTTTAAACAATATCTTATGATTAGACTAAATAAATCAGTTTACCTATTTTATTCTAAAAATACTGATGCTTGCATTCAGCAATATGTAGCATGTGAGCAGACTGCTTGCACTCAGTCTATACATTATAATATCAGAGTCTAAATGGATGTTGTTGATTGTATCCGTACAGACTGTATAAGTTTAAAATATTTAGGTTTTATTTAGTAAACTTTGTTTACTCACTCCAGCTGTTCTAGGTTCTAGACTAATTACACAGTGTACATACAACCATTTCAATAATATTAGGACTCCCACAATGGATCTCTGTGAAAAAAAAAAATTACATTGCTTTTTTGCAACTTTATTGTGCTGTTTGCAATCAGCTTCTAGGGAAGGAAGCAACACATGATTCCTTTTGACACAGTTCCCAACAGAGCGAAGTTTGTTCTATTTTTTGAAATTATCTGGAGATGACACATAAGAGAGGATAAGAAAAAGAGATATAAAATTTTGAGTGGTATAGTCAGGCAGGAACTCCTACAGAAGCCAGCAGAAATCCTATGTAAAGCTTTAAAACAGGTATGCTCATAAATTATCAGATTATCCCTAGAACTACTTATCTGAAACTCCAAATGCGTAAGTAGATCAGAATGTTAGCTAGATGTGATGAGGTTTATTTCTGTTTATTTTTTAAGGCTTGTGGATCTCCTCTGTGCTAACTCCAGATGCTTTAGTTTGCTTGTGACCTTTAAACTGAACCCCCCAGAAAGCTATTTTGGGTACTTTATTTTTGGAATTGCTCTTTTAAAATTTAGCAAAGGCCTAAGTTCCAGATAAAACAACAAAGAATATTTGTGGCAAATCTGTTAGTCTCTAAGCTGCCACAAATACAAACTAACACTACAACTCTGAAACCTAAGTTCCAGATGTATTTTTCCCCTTTTTCTTTTTAATAAAATTTCTTTTTTAAGAACAGGATTGGATTTTTTGGTGTCCTAAGAGGTTTGTGCATGTTGTTTGATTAACTGATAGTCACAGCTAATTTCCTTTGTTTTCTTTCCCAGCTCACCCCCAGAAGAGGGGTGAAAGGGCTTGAGGCTATCCCACAGGGAGGAATTCCCAAGTCTCCTTCCTGGGTTCAAAGGGCTTTTTTGGGGCTGGGGGTGGCATATGGGTGGTGGCAGCGTTTACTAAGCCAAGGTCAGAGAAAAGCTGTAACCTTGGGAGTTTAATACATGCCTGGAGTAGCAAGTATTACTTTTCAGAATCCTTGCGGGCCCCCACCCTCTGCACTCAGAGTGAAAGTGGGGATTCCTATTTATCCCATTTCATAGTGGCAAAACAAGGGGGCATCCAATGATGTTAAAAGACAATATAATTTTTTTAAAAACTAGAGCTTTATTTATAATCTTTTAGCTTCTGTCCTGAATATGAGGAGGCATGCCTGCACTAGCCCCGGTAGAGATCCGAGGAGATGAGAGCTCTGAAAGGGACAGAGCTTACATTCTACCTTGCACTCGCCAACTCTGATGTCTAGTACATTGCTGGGAAAGAGGGAAATAGACGGAGGAGGCACATTTGGCTCGCCCCACTTCCCCACACTCTCTCCACTCACTTGCCTACAATGACTGGGAACAGCATAAGCAGCACAGGGCTGAGGTCCATCAAGAATTTCAAACCATGATCTGGGTAGCCTTAACATGACCATGTAGAGAGGTATGTGGTCTTTGTTACCCTTCCCCACCCATCTCCTTCAGTCACGTTAGGGCTTTTGACAACCTTGCCTTTATCCAACATAAAAGGAAGCCATGGAATGCACTGCAACAAGATATCACAAAGACCACAGCAGGTTTCAGAAAAAGACTAGTCATTTATATGAATAATATGAATATCATCCACAGTTATGCAAAAGAGGATGAAAATGTCTAAGGGATACAAAAACCTTCATTCTTTAGTACACAAGGCAATCACTCAACACCTAGGATGAGGAAAAAGATTTCCCAAAGGGTATGTTAATACCATAATTGTTCATGATGGGCATTTAATTCTTCCTTGGAAGCATCTGATGATGCCCACAATGAAAGACAGGATACTGGTATTGCTCCTGATCTGGTATGGCAATCCCAAGGTTTCTATGCTGGACTTTTTACATAAACAAATGACTTGTAATTTTATTAAGCAGACAAGTCTGTGCTAAACTTGTATTGGATTTATCACATAACAGCTGTATTATCTGCTGCATCCAAATTATTCTGGGTGCTGCAGAAAGGTGTTTGCAGATCCTGATTCTTTGCTCAGCCTAGGTGCTTCTTTAACCTGGACCAGTTTGCAATGGTCTCAAAGAGATTAGCTGCTAGCTCATCATGCTCCATCCACTCCTCTCCCGCTCCCCCATGGTGGTGACTGTGCAGAGAGAGTGACACAAGAGAGAGCTCTGCTACATTTACATCAGCTGGTCACATCCTGAAGATAGGGATAACCATAGCAGGGATAACCATAGCAGGGATGTGTCTTCTCTTTGCACCAGAGAAGTGCAGCAAAGCAAGTGTGTGTGGTGGGGGTGGGGGGAGGGTGAGAGAAGGGAGGGAAGAGGTAGGGTTTTCCTCAATACAGTTTCTTTCGAGTAGGAAAACAGGGTTATTCTCCTTTTGAATTTTGAGTAACAAATACCTTCTATTTAAATACTGCTGTAAATCAGTTATACTGTTTAGCTTGTAATGTTGTAATTTAGGTTTTATGAGCTTTTCTACTCTAAACAAACTGTGATTATTTGTCTTTATGAAAGTAAATAAGGAGTCTTCAGCTATGCTTCCCTTCCTTCTTTTTCTCTCTTTCCTATCTAATTCTTTCTTTGTGTGAAAAACAGCCCAAATTCCTTATTTTATTTATTATTTGTCTTGTGGTAGTATTTAGAGGCCCCAGTGGAGAATCAGGGTCCCATTACACCAGGCACTGTACACACATAACAAAAATCTGATTCTTGCTCCAAGGAGCTTATAATCTATGTATAAAAGAAAAGGCAACAGATGAGGACAGACAGAGGGAGCACAAGATAACACTATGATTAACATAATAAGCAAAACTCACAGCTAAAAAAGGTATTTTGTTCTTCTTTAAACAGATATATGGCCCCAGGTTGTAATGCCTTTTGTTGGTTATACAGATAATGTTGGAAAAGACCAATCAGGGCCACATTTCCAAAGGCCTCCTAATTGTGTACATGCAACATTTCCATGCACGTTCCTGTGCCTGCATTTGTGGACGTGTGCCAGGTAATTAAGTACAATTAATTCACCTCATACACAAAATGGAAGCTTTTGAAACTGTTTTTTAATGGCCAATTCATTAGTAATCTCAATAAGTAGGCTAAGAAATGATTTGGTATGAAGACTAAATTACCCTCTCCCTTAAGATGGACTCTTCTGGTTGGGGTTGATACACAGTAGTAAGGGAGGTATGAAGCAGCATGCATTGCTGCATACAGCTTCTGTGGGGAAAGAGGACTTTAGTTTCCAGCGTACCCTCCACGAGCAATAAAAAAACATAAAACAAGTTTACAGTACATCATATCAGGGACTAACTACTGCTTTTTAGTATTTAAAACAACATATAAGAAGCAGTTATGGGACATTCTCAGTTATTACTAAAAAGGTATTATATCAAAAGTCAAATTTCACTAAAGTCCAGCCTCTCCCTCTCTGTTATAGTTAGGCTTGGCAGAATTCAATTTTTTATTATAACTGACCAATACTATCAATGTTTATTTTGAAGTATTTTTTTTTCAATTTTTGTCTATTTTAATTTTCAGTCATGCAAAATTACAGAGTTAAAGCATTTTTTCCCCATTTTTATTTTAAATTTTCACAGATCTGGGAAATTATAGAGGGCAGACAATTATGTCATTGCAGCAGAACTGGAAATTCAAAATATTAAAACTCTATAACCATTAACACAAATTGTAAACATCACCACTGCAAAATATACAAAGTACATATACTTCAATCAAATTTTAATAAATGTTCAAGCTGAATTTTGCCTATCTGTAAATTTCAGTTATCATCAATGGAAATATTTTTTGTTGGTTTGTGAGTGTTTGCTGAAATCAATGTTTGTTTACATTTACTGATAAAAAACTAATCCTTCTAAACCTAATTATAGAGTTGCTGCAGTTTCACCCTTTTCCTGTCCTCTCCAAATATTAGAAGCCCAAGCAACTTTACCTTCCTGGTGAAAAGCAGTTTGTTCTGAATTGGCACTCTTAATTGGGTCCCGTTAGAGCCAGCATCGTTACAATGGTGTACTCGGGCAAGGATCCACAGAACCAGGTCAATTAAACTTTGGGTCAGAACCCCACGCTATTCAAATTTGAAAATTCTAAAACTAGGTTGCTTCATTTCCAACCTGGTGCTACTTTAACTACTGTGTACCCTCTGACTTGGGAGAGTGAAGGGTGATACGCATTGCCAGCAGTCTCTGTTACTGGGTAGTCGGAGAACATTTATTGAGGAAGCAAGACTGAAGTGATGCTGCAGTGAAAGGGGGGACTTTGCTGTAGATAATATTTATTCTGTATTGGAAAGATATTAAGTTCCCAGCCTTATTTCTCTCTCACCTTTATCATCTCTGTTCCTGCTCTGTAGAAATACTCATGGAGAAAGTCCCATGATCTTGCCAACTTTCTTCCCTATAAGCTTGTTCCTTCTTCCTTCTATTCTGTTCTTGGCCAAGCAGTTCTGCTTTTCCACTCCCATTCCCCTAGTTCTCAATGGCTGTTTGCAGCCTTCTACTCTCCTTAAACCCTCTTCCATTCCCCCTTTAAATTCTTTGGGGCAGGGATTATGCCTTTTTAATGTCAGTAAAGTATGTAAAATCATTGTATATTATAATAATAATTAACAGATACAAACTCAAACATCAACTGAAAAGCTGAATAATAATATAGGGGTTTTTTTTTCTAGACTTGCTGTACTTTTCTCTATTATTACAGAAGGCTAAATACAGCCAGCTAAAAGTGCAAACTGCTACTAATATCCGAACAAAAGGAAAGTACAACAGAAAATGATACATTAATGTCAGGTAAAGGGCGAACCTTTAACTCACAAAAACAGAATCTGAAAGTGAAGGCAAACTTTTGCCTTAATGTACAGCATACACTCAGTCACCAGCCCTGAAAGCTCTGTAATAGTGTATTTTCTCCATTAGCATGACACAAAGGAATACAATAAGTGCAAAGGTTTAGCCTCAGCTCTGTACCTGTTTACTTTTGTAAGGCTGATTAAACCTCTCTTTGTACCTTAGTGTTATTTTTATTGTCTTTGTATATACTGACCTCAATTTTGAGGGCCAGCCAGGACTCAAGTGGAGGCAGGAGAGCCAAAGGAAGGTTTGTGTTAAGCTCTGGCAATCTATAGCTGCTAGAACAGGCCCTTGGGGGCTATTGCAAGAGCATCTAAATTACAGCAGGCCTGAGACTGCTTTAACTTATACTGGTAGTAAAACTGGCCCTGCTCTAGGGTGACCAGACAACAAATGTGAAAAACTGGGACAGGGAATAAGGGGTAATAGTAGCCTATATAAGAAAACAACCCCAAAATCAGGACCGTCCCTATAAAATCAGGACATCTGGTCACCCTACCTTGGGCTGGGAGCTGAACAGGCTCCTTGCTGTAATTCAATCAGCATATGAGACACACAGCATGCTTCAACCACATTCTTCTCTCCAGTGTTAGACTATGGCATAGAGCCAGCTACCCAGATCTATGCCTTCAAAGGATTCAGCTACACCAGAAGATTCTCAGCTGTCTGCTTAGAACATGTTAAGGCTATGATTTGCTCCCAGAGTTCCACAAAGCAGACCTCATCAGGAACAAGGATCTGACCCACAACAACTTTACTATATCATATATTTAATTAGGTGGTTGATCAGGTATAGTGGGTTCACTTACTGAAATGCACTAAGATAAAGTAACTATTTATGAAGCACTTTAAAGTGTAAACTTCTTTTCTAATTAACACTCCTTTTTTGAAACAAATGTTGCCATTTTAAATATGGACAAAATGCTTGCTAGGGAAGTAAATAATAATTTAAACCAAAAATGTACACTTTAAGCACTCAGTTTTGAGGAGTGCAAAGCCTTAAAAAAAAACAAAAAAACTTAAATTTTACACTGTGAGCAATGATGCACAAATTACAAAACTCCAATTTTTTTTTTCTTATTGCCTCACCATGCAGTAACTATGATGGAAACAACATCTCTAAGATACTCTACAAGTACACAGAGCTAAAGAGTTCTCAAACATGCCAAGCCCTGTGTACTCTTGGTACAACAGTTTAATATCATACTATAAATTAGGGACTGAACCTGCAACCCTTAAGCATGCAGAACTCCCATTGAGTGAATAGAAGATTTGTGCATGTATTATCTGCAAGATAATAATAATCAGGTATTTAAAGAGGCAGCTGCTTCCCTGCTTAAGGTAATCATAAATTCCCTATCATGCAGACAATGAAAATGTATAACAATAACCCAAAACATTTTAGAATAAGTTGAGATCTATTCTTCATTTGACACATTTCTGCATCTCCCATTTCCAATAACATTCAACTATTTTCTTTCCATTTTTACAATACTTCTTTTAAGGACAGAAAATTCAAATCTGTTTTCATGCTTGAATTGTCTTTTTCCTCAGTGGATAAATATGATTTTACCTATGGTTCTGATGGAACTAAAATTAAGGTTCTTTTTATTTATTCCCATATTTTCATATTAGTACCATAGATCATGTCTGCATTGCTCTGGGAACAATGAGCTGCTGCTCCTTCTCATCTTCAACATGATGGGATTTAGGGCACATAACAATGTGAGAACAGATACCTTAGGGTTACTGCAAAACATCTGTTTAAAAGACATTTACATCTAAGTAACATTTTTTCATATAAAAAAGAAACTTACTTTGCCTATTGGAAAATGTCTTGTGGCTTGCAAGGGCTTCTATAGTCTATATATTTGAAGAATTTATACCAGCACTAAATTTTCTTGTTTATATAACATCCTCTCTCATTAGTAAAAATCTTAGCTATGTCTTCTTAAGTATGGCTCTAAGAATTATTTTTATAGTAGAGACAGTTAGAAGAATTCTGCAATGGAAAGTTTCATTTTGTTTGTTCTGGGAATGTGAAGCATTTTCTGGTTTTGGGAGGCACCAAAACCATTTAGACCTGCAAGTTGCTTTTGTCAAATTAAAAGTATTTTGGAACGTGAAAGCTCATTATCACAAAAACAGTCCTTATTAAACTGCAGTGGCTGTGACAATACCCTGACTTTGAGTTCAGAAACTGCACTTAGCAGTGTGCTATCTGCACCACAAGTATTTAACAGACAATATTTATTTCTTGAATTGAAAGAAATTGTGCATTAAATAATTTGCTTCTATATCCCCATTACTAAATTCCCCCCAAAATACATACACACACACACACTTTACAAAAGTATTTTTCATTAAACAACTAGTAGTTACACTGGAAGTGGTTTGTTACTTGCTCCTTGATTATTCTTAACTATTTGGCATACCTTTACTGCTCAGAGGAGAGGTTATTTCCTCGCTGAAAGATGCAATTGTCAACAAAGTAGCTAGACGATGATGTGGCATGAATTCCAACAGAAAATGCATCCATCCTGAGGAACTCTCACTAACAAATTTTCGCTATCTTCCATACATATCCAGCTGTGATCATGGGGTTCCCATTAATAAATAAAAGGTCAGTGCAACAATAAGAAGCAAACAGAATGGAGAAGAAAAGGTCTGATAGGCAGCTGATGGCATAAAAATGTCTTCGTACTTGTAAATACTGACAACACGCTCTGATACAGGCGGTGAGTCTATGTCATGCCGAGTTATAGAACCTTTAATAGACAAAGGATAGAAAAAGAGATGAGCACAGCATGCGAATTCAACCACTTCGGATTTCCCTTTTCCGCTAGATAACCTCACCTCCTCTTACTGCTACTTACTATACCAAAAGAAGGTTTTTCATACACTTAAAATGGTGTTTCTAGCCAAACAGGAAAAACACACATCACATCAACAGTTAACATAGTGGCAGAAGGTACAACTCTGAATAAATCCTTCAAAACATGAACAACAAACTATAAACAATATCCTTCAGAAGAATCATGGACTGGTTGTTTTGAAGCATCTACAATCGATTTTAGCTTTTGGGAGTAGAGATAATCAAAAAAAGTAGGTAAGGAATTTTTGTGACTTAACTTGACACTGCCCCCTTAATTAACATATATACACACACTGCTACCGTAAACGAAAATCTGACTATTTTAATTCCTTTTATAATGATGGAATAGATTGAAGAATGCAAACGTGGCCACATACCATCAACTTACCCTGAATTGCTGGACCCCAAGCAAACAAATAGTACCAGCTCAAGTGAAGATCTACAATAGTTTCATCTCTGGGAACATACACAGGACGTTTAAATCGACAAGTCACACGGTTGTTTTCAAAAATCCCTTCTTCATCTCTAGCTGGATTTCTCTGGATCTCTTTAGCCCACTGGCCAACATTATAAAAGTGCTGTATTCGTACCCTTCCATTATCATCATGAACACAAGCCATGACATCATCTCCACCCTACACAATAAGAAAGAAACAAGTCAGAGTTCTGCCTTTTGAAAGTTTTACTTTTAGAAAGAAAACTCAACAACATACAACAAATTTTTCATATTCATAAAAGTATTTGCATTATATAATTTTCACTATGAAAGCTGACCATAATAAAGGCTCTAGTTATCCCTTTCATTGTACAAATCCCTGGATACTTCCTGCTGCAGATTGCGCAGCAAAAAGTGAATAATAATACAGTGGGACCCCACAATACCGCGACGATCGGGATCCAAAAAACGGATCGCAATAATGGCGGGGTCGCAGTATTGCAGTGTTCCTCTGCATCAAAGCAGCAGCCACCACCATCGGGAGACAGCCGCACACTGCACTATAAGCTGATTTGTGCTATAGCGGGGTGCGGTATTCCGGGGTCCCACTGTGTTTACCTTTTCTATCTGTTTATGGGTATGCAAGCCACATTTTGATTTCCCCCAAGACATATACTAAAATCTTAGGATGGCAACTCCCTGACATAATTTAAGGAACAAGAAAGAAAAAGTAACATTTTTTATTCATAATACGAGAATTTACCAGACATTGTACCTCAACAAAAACAGAGAAAGTACAGAACTTTTGGGATGCAAAGTTCATTACATTAAATGCTATATGCCCACAAAAAGTTAATTCATAATAGTTTTAAGTAAAACAAACAAAGCCCTACTAAGAATAGAAGTATTTGTGGCACCTTGGAGACTAACAAATTTATTTCAGCATAAGCTTTCATAGGTTATAGCCCACTTCATTGGATGCATAGAATAGAACACACAGTAGGTAAGATATATATACACAGACAGAAAATATGTAAAGGTGGAAGTTGTCATACCAATTCTAAGAGGCTATTTAATTTAGATGGGCTATTATCGGCAGGAGAAAAAAAAACTTTTTGCAGTGATAATCAAGATGGTCAATATCAGATAGTTGACAAGAAAGTGTGAAGATACTTAACATAGATTAAAGAAGTGTAATGATCCAGCCATTCCCAGTCTCTGTTTAACCCTAATTTGATAGTGTCCAATTTGCAAATTAACTCCAGTTCAGCAGCTTCTCGTTGGAGTCTGTTTTTGAAGCTTTTCTGTTTTAAAATTGTAACCTTCAGATCTATTACAGATCTATTATAGAGTGACCTGAAAGACTGAATGAAATGTTCTCCTGCTGGTTTTTGAATGTTATGATTCCTGATGTCAGATTTGTGTCCATTTATTCTTTTGCATAGGGTAAAAGAAGTGGGTCCCACTTCTGACTTTTAGACTGCAAATCCTTCAAGACGTGGATTGTCCTTATTTCTGAGCATACTACAGTGACAAGCACATTGTTGGCACTGAATAAACAAGGGCCAGACTCTAACATCTTTTCTCACAAAAGGTGGCACCACATTCCAGGAGTGGTCCCATCCACTTCAACTGGACAAATAGTGGAATAGTGTACTATTCAGCATGAGCAAGTATAGCAGAATATGGTTCTGAGTCAACAAATCAAAATAATAAAATCTGAACACAAACGAATAGAAAAGAAGTACAAAATCTTAACAACAGAGAGAGAACATAAAAACAGATCAAGCATTATGCTATACAAGGCAAAGTAAGAATACTAAAAGCTGCACAGGGCAATGAAGAAACAATCCATCAAAGAATCAAGATTCTTTTCTTCCCTGAACTGTGTCTGGCTGCTCAGGCCAGAAAGAGGGATGTGATTCCACCAAGGCAGAATTTTGTTGATGAGGAATGAGTGTTACAGCCCTGTTGCCACAAAACTCAAAGTCATTTACAACACCAAACCCTACATGATCTAGGATATTTGTTTGGCCAGGAAATTACAGGGAAAATAGATGAAATTAACAGATACAACAAGCAATAAAGACTGAAATGACAAATTGCATGGTAGTATGATTAAGTGATGTACAGTATCTCATACATAGTAGGTTTCAAAACCGAATCATTCACTTTAAAATTATGATTGTGCGGGGCTGCCATCTACTGGATATATGATAAGGCTGCATGTTACCATTGTCAACCCAATATAGACTAGGCGGCAGATTTTTAAAGGTGCAGACAGGTGCCTGGGAGTGCTAAGTGTCTAGATACTTTTGAAAATCCCACTAAGTGCCTATCTGTATCTTGAGGCTCTTAAATATCTTTAAAAATGTGTCCCTACAACTATTTTTTAAGACTACATGAAGCATACTGGAGGAAGACTGATTAATACCTTTAATTTCCAACATAATACCCTTTACATGAGTAGGATGGTAATACATTTCCACTAGGGTGACCAGTGGAATTTTTTGGTCTTTTTCTTACATAGGCTCCTATTACCCTCCACCCACATCCCAATTTTTCACATTTGCTATCTGGTCACCCTAATTCCCCTCTTGTTTTCTTTGTGCTCCTCATATTGGGCCTGATCCAAAGTCAGCAGCTGATATCAATAGGAGTCTTTCTATTGCTTCTGTGGGCTCTAAGGACCATTAAACACTCTCTCATTTTCCAGAGTATAGAGTCCACATGCAACTTTATAATTACACTTGCCCTCTGACATGGGATGTATTACACAAACATGATTTTCAGTTACAGATGGGTATGTTCCAATATGCAATAAATTATAGATGGCATTATAAACTGTGTTCTAAGCTTAAATATGTTAATGAGAATCCCTATTTGTATTACAGAATTATATTCCTCAATTCTTGCTTTCCTCATGAAACCCCAATAGAAATCAATGCTTCTGAAATATAAAGTCCAGATTTATACAGTGGGAAAACAATTGACTTATTCAAGAAAACTTTATACTTCTCTAACTTCTGATCTATACTTTGCTCCATTAAACACTGGTACAGAACATTTAGAAGACAAACTTGTTATTCTTGAACTTTTTTTAGAATTAAATGATGCAAAGTAATTAATAGTCTTACATTCAACAGCATAAGCCAAGATCACTGTAGTCTTTCATTCTGAAGGGAGGTGGGACAGTCCAGTGCAGCCGTTTTCAAACTTTTGAGAACCGCGACCCTTTCTTGCGTTCATGAGCGGCGCGGCGGACCCTTGTATGTCCGCCAAAAAGCCGCCGAATTGATTACTTCCACATTCGGCGGCTTTTCGGCGGATATGCCAAGCGCTCCCGAAATAGCTCGGCATGTCTGCCGAAAAGCCACTGAATGTGAAAGTGATCAAATCAGCGGCTTTTCAGCGGTGGCGGGAGCTCGCAACCCCCCGGGGAGCTCTCGGCGACCCCCAGGGGGGTCGCAACCCCCAGTTTGAGTACTGCTGGTCCAGTGGCTAGGAAACTTTATCAGCCATCAGCAGGCCTGGGTTCTATTTCCTGATCTGCTTCCCAATCTGTAAAACTGGGGTTAATACTACTCACCCCTCCTTTGTAAAGTGCCTCGCGAACTAGAGATGAAAAGCACTATGCAAGCATTAAATGTTATTTCTCATTAAAAAGTATCTCTCTCTACATCTGCCACATATTTTTCAAATCCAATATAAACTGCCCGTTCTAATACATAAAAGCTTATATACTTGTGAACATGAAACATTAAATTTTGTTGGTCTTACCATTTTCTTGTCTGAGGAAAATCCTACTGCCACCCAGCCATCAGTGTCAGCACTCAATTCAAATTCTACATCAGCTCCTATTCTGCGATAACTGAGAAAATAGTCACAAGTCTCTGCATTACATCCAGGTTTACCATACCTGAATGAAACAGAAAAAGAGAACATGTATCTTTTTCTACCGCTCAGAATATGAACAGATTTATGTTATAGCTTACCTGTGTTTCTACATCAAAAACTTTAAGACAGCATGATTTGTTGTTGCTGTTAATTGTGGTGGTCACATAAATACAATTTTCAGATATTGGTAGAACATAACACTTCTTTATTATCTTGCATTTTATACATAATACTAAAATTACAGTGTTAACAATAATTATCTCTTTATGGTAAGAATGGGTAATGTTGGCTCACTATGGTGAGCACTTATTCAGAGGTGTGGTCCATTGATTTCATAGGGACTATTTCCGTAAGTGCTCATCAAGTGTTGAACAACATAGTCCCTGATCATGGTGAATATCTGCAGACAACAAACATGTAGTAAAATGAATGTGGGAAGTGAAGTCAAGTAATGTTTATAAACTGAAAGGTGTACATTTTTATTCTACACCAACCTAAAGCATCCTTTAGTTTTTCCACAATCATCCACTCTAATTTTTGCAAATGGATCCACAGGAGGAGCAGTAGGGAAAGGGTAACCTGCATAATCAGAATAAACCACCATTAAATAATGAATGCGGAGTAATATAGCCAAATATTGTCATTATTATTTGTCTACATTAGAATAGTATCTAAGAGGCCCCAACCGAGATTAGACCTTCATTGTGCTAGGAACTGTACAAGCTTAGTAAGAGAGAGAGTCCCTGCCCTGAAAAGCTCACAATCTAACTAGACAAAACATGCAAAGAGTAGATAAGAGAAAGTATTATTGGGCTGGATTATCTTGTTTGCTAAATGCATTTTGAGGAATGGGGGTGTACTGGAGCCAGAGGCCATTACACCTGATTCTCTGCTGGCAGAAGGTCTTTCCAGGAATCAGGGATCTGCAATCAGCTCCTTCCTAGTCCCTCCTCCACTGCACTTGAGCTTTGTATCCAGTGGAGAACTGAGTCCATTACCTCCATTTTAAAGATGTGTCATAGCCTCAGTGCCCAAGCCAGAAGGGGTTAAGCAGCTTGCAGGCTAAATGACCAAGATTCAACCTTTAGACACAGGTTAGAAAAATATGTAAACGGTAATTTGGGCCATTTCATGTTAATAGGCAAGAACTCTGAAATGTAAAACTGCATTGTTAGAGAATTAGAGGTATAATAACTGTATATATTTACTTATATTGTTACATATTAACCACGTAAACTGACAGTTCCTGTCTATTACTATAACTATCTATTCAGAGATCAAAAGGGACTATTAATATTCAGATGAAATGTGAGTGTGATAATGTCGTCTATATGTCTCTTTAAAGTCTGTGATAAACTGCTTAATGGATAAATTACCTCATGTTAATCCATCTAGTTAATCAGTCTGAGATCTCTAGCTGCATCTGGATCACCCTGGGTAAGAAACACTGGACTGAAAATATGGACTAATTCTAAGAACCCTTTGCAACTACAAAGCTCATCATCTCTACTATGAAACTGACCTCAGAACTGTACTCATAAGAATTGGCTGTAAGCGTATATTTGGATAAGATCGGGAATATTCTTTAACTTGGGAGGGAATACGTTCAATCCTTTGGGATTGGTAGAACTTTCATATTTGAGTTGGCTGTCTGGGAAGGAGCCCAAAGGCTGGGTTGCTATGTTTTGGCTTCCATGTAAGCAATAAGGTTATTCTAGAAGCTATTGTGTCTGGTGAATCTAAGTATTGGAATAGCCACCAACTTTGGGGATTGTCTGTCCCATTCTTTGTAGTTTGCCCTGATTTAAGCAATCTCAGTATGGCCCCCCTGGGACCCTGATCACAGAGGACTGGATTTTCAAAAGTAACTCCTACGAACTCTCAGTGGGTATTAGTCACCTAACTCTCTTAGGCACTTTTTAAAATTTCACTAAGAGAGAATAAGTGATTTCCGGTGTGACCTTAGGCAGTCTATGGCAGAACTACGCAGTGGGCACAGGTTTCGTGAGTCTCTGTCCATAAATGAATCTTAAAAGTATAGAGTTGTTAAACCAATATAGTTTCAGTTCACCAACACAGATACACCGGACCCACGCTATAGCCCACGTTGCTATAGCACGGGTTTGCGTGTAGTGCGGTCGTGACAATGGATCCCAAATTTAAATATTTAAATTGGGATCCATGGCAACGCATTCCCCACGTTAATGCAGTCCCCGCATTAACGCAGAACCGCACATGGATCCTGAAACCCGGGCTATAGCGAGGATCCGGGGTACGTACAGGACCTTTTGAATAATTTTGCATTAAGAATTAAAATGAATTTTATATTAAATCAAAAGGTAAAAGAGAGGTTAAAGATAAAATACACTACATAAATTGGAACACAAAACAACCAGATAATGAAAAAAGTCAAGAGCTCCAAAATCAATGTTCACTTGTCCATTTGGCACCAGTACACTTTGTGGAATGAGGCTGAGTGAACATCGTTTTTGAAACCTTGCATTTTTAATTTCCTGATCTTTCTGGGTTCAGGTTTTCAGCCTTTATGTTGGTATTTGAATTTGATATTCTTTTCTTCAACTGACAGAAAAAGAAAGAACTAGCTGTGGCACTAAGAAGTTTTGCAACTGCGTTTTCACTCTCTCAGGAGTTTTAAGCTGCACCACTCAACAAACACACAACTATTGCTATAACACTATTGGAGCTGTACACTATTGCACCACTCCATAGTGCTGCAGGCGGCAATGCAACTGAAAGCTTTTACTGTATGCAAGCAAAGGAAAGTTTTCACTGCCTAGTTATGTAACCCCTTCCCTTCCTCTACCTTTTCAAGCAAGTTTTTTTCAAAGATGTTCAGCCACACATTAAGTTTGAAGCTTTAAAGTTCAGCCCCATTTATTTATTTTAAAATGTATAAAATATGCTCAATACACATCTAGGCGCATATATGATACTTAACATAACACATGGCTTTTTAAAAGTTAAAAAAAATTATCAGAGACTTCTTCATCCCATATGAAATTATACATCAGCACAGCCAATCCCCTCCCTGCTCAGGCAAAAGCCTGAGAAAACAAGATGGGCCTTGCACTGTGGCCCAAAGACAACTACTCCTATTATCCAACCAGCAAGGGAAGTGAATTCCTAAACTGATAGTCCTTCAACAGAATGGTCCTTCCCTCATCTCCATGGGTTTAAATTTTACGGATTCTTAATAGCTCCACCTCACTGGCTGATCTCAATGAATATATGGAACCTGTGGAATCCTGGAAGAGGGAGCCCTCCAGGAAAATGAGCAATTGCCCCAAAACACCTGTTGGGATTTCTCAGAGAGGAAAGAAAGAACTACTGAAGGGCAACACTGGGTAAGCTAGCTATGATCTGCAAACAGGTCGGCGGAAATCGTGTCAAAAAGGAATAGAAGGCTTCTGACTGATCTAATCATCAGTGATAATACTTTCCGTTCCTAATAGATCAGTTTGACTAGTAAAGCTTTCATATCAAATCCAGGCCTCAAGCTAGCCTGAAAGAAAGGGATGAGAGAAATGAGAAGTGTCTATGGTTTCCAAATTGTCTTGCCACAATTTCTATCAACAATCTGGTAAGATTGCAATGGTAAGATGATAGCGTCTTAAACAAAACCGTAACAACTGTTCATGTGAGGGATGCTGACAATCAGCCCTCCTTTAAGGAGTCACAAGCAGTATCAATGGATAATGGATGTAATACCTCCCTACTTAATTTTTCTAGCCAAGAAAGTAAAGGCTCCAACTCACAGGCTGTAGCTAGAAACTCTGATGGAAACTGTCCAGGACTATGCAAGAGATGATACATTTATCCCCTCCGGAAATGGTTTTGCAACCAATTTTTGATCTAAATCACATCAATCTTGCCCGTACAGCAACTGGTAAACTTCTCATGGTGAGAAAAAACTGACTCTTGTATCTGAGTGGAGGCAACCAGGCATGATCAACCCATCAAATACCTGGAAAAGCTCTGACAAATGTATTTCACAGAGAGGGAAAAAACTTTCTTCACCATCACCACTTAAAACAATATTACAATCAATGTGACTGCACGATTTTTGCCAAGGGAATTAGTCTCTATCTCATATGCCTCATCTGTCACAGGTCATTTTTATACCAAGGTAACCTGTGAAAAGAGAATGCTTGGCTGCTACTGCATAGATGGTTGAGGACAGAAGACAGACTGCAGCTCAGAACCACTGATAAAACTAGGCTACAGAGAGCAGGATATTCTGCTAATAAAAATGTGAAACCTAACTTGGCCTTCCAGTCTCTTCATGACATACAATGCATCGGGTCTCTTGCTCAATGGGAGTGCATGTGAGCCCTGATTTCAAACAGCAAGTGGTGGTAATTGAGACTTGACACATTTAACCTGAAAGGCTGTGTATCCAATAGGATAATACTTGAGTGTGCTCTAGGAGAGACAAGGCTGTATTCCCTACAAAAGAGCAGAGCGCAGCACTAGGCATCTCTAAAAAGAACAGGAATATGTGTGGCCTGAGAGACTAACAAATTTATTTCAGCATAAGCTTTCGTAGGCTATAGCCCACTTCATTGGATGCACAGAGTGGAACACACAGTAGCAAGATTTATATATACACACACACACAGAGAAAACATGAAAAGATGGAATTGCCATACCAATTCTAAGAAGCTATGTAATTTAGATGATCTATTATCATCTCTGTGATCATCAGGCACCTCTGCAAACCTTCACAGTGCCTGATTCCAAGTTCTTGCTGGGAAGCCTGGACACATCATTAGTGGTTATTGTAAACCAAGCCGGGGGCAGAACGCCCAGCACCCCCAGTCAAAAGGAAGGGCAGCTAGGAGGGGTGCCCAAGCCAGGGAAAAGCGGGAGCTGTGCTCATTTTCCCAGCCCTCTTTCCCATGATGAAGAGCATTTGATTGTCAATAGCAAATATGTCTGACACCCAAAACACAGAAGGGCCGATTTCTCTCTCCCTCTCTTCCTTTCCCACCACCCTCAATCTGTTGCGACCCTTGCACCGGGCCTCGCCTCCGACACTCCCCCTTCCACACCCGGCCCCGACTGACCGTGCGGTGGGAGTCACTGGCCGTGCAGAAGGGAGCGGCCGGGCGCGGGGCTGGCTCCAATCGTGCCCCAGACAGCGCCACGCCGCAGCAGCAGCAGCTCGGAGGCCCCCGCCCGGCCACAGCAGGGAACTAGCGCCGCCGAGTTACTAGCCAACGTGCTGAAACGCGGCGGCGACGCGGGGCCAGGCGGCTCCCCAGCACAGAGACAGGAAGGCGGCGGGGGCGGGAGAAGGAAGCAGCCCGGGCACCACGGCCCCTCCACCGGCCTTAGTCCAGCTCCCTCCGCGTCCCAGTGCATCCAGCGCCGGTCTCCCCGTCATTCCCGTGCCCGCTTCATCCTCCCTCCGCGCCCCCGCCGCGCATCCCGCTCCTTCGCTCCCTCCCCTCGGCTGCACACTCCACCTATTTCCCGCTCCGGTGCATTTAGCTCCGTTATTCCCTCCCTCCTGCGCAGCCAGTTCCAGTCTGCCGCTCCCCTTGGTGCATGATTCCCGCCCCCCGCCCAGCTCCCCTGGGCATCCAGCTCTATTCTCCCCCCCCGGTGCATTTCAGCTCCACTCTCCCTCCTACCGGCACACTTCACCCTCCCCCACGCATCCAGCCCCTCCTCTCCCTCCCCTCGGCTGCACGCTCCATTCCCGCCCCGGGTCCTAGCGCATTTAGCTCCACTATTCACCTCCCTCCTGTACATACCCCCCCCCGCCCCGCATTCACCTCCCTTCTCCCGCTCCCCTTGGTGCATTTCAGCTCCACCCCCCCCCCC